>JAWMRA010000042.1:3844415-3860227 GCA_035584735.1 Pseudotriccus pelzelni
CTCCCCGCGGGACGCGGAGCCGGGCCGGGCCGCGCTGAGGGGCGGCGGGACCCTCAGCGCCCCCGAGCCCCCAGAGCCTCCGAGCCCTCGGCGCCTCCGAGCCCTCAGCGCCCCCGAGTCCCCAGCGCCCCCGAGCCCTCAGCGCCCCCGAGCCCCCGAGCCCTCAGCGCCCCCGAGCCCTCAGCCCCCAGCGCCCCCGAGCCCTCAGCGCCCCCGAGCCCTCGGCGCCTCCGAGCCCTCAGCCCTCAGCGCCGGGCGCGGCCCCCGTACCCGGCTGGCCGCAGTCGGCACAGCGGTCGTTGCCGGCGCCGTCCGCCCTCTGCAGCTCCCGCAGCAGCGCCTTGCTGCGGTCGTGGTCCATCTCCGCCCGGGGCCGGCGGGGAGCGCTGAGGGAAAAGAGGAACCGGCGCGGCCCCGGCCCGTCCTGCCCAGCAGCCCCGGCCCGGCGGGGCCGCCCCCTGCAGGGGGACCCGCGGGGAGACACCGCAGGGCCCGCCCGCGCCGCACCCGGACCGGCACCGGCCCTGGCCCTGGCCCTGTCCCCAGCCCTGTCCCTGGCCCCGTCCCCAGCCCTGTCCCCGTCCCGCCTCCCCGAACCACCCAGCAGCTCTCACACAGCTCGACACCGGGACAACGGAGCATCATCCCAGGGCTACCGAAAATCCCATTTCCTACTGAAACTGTTCCTCTTCCAGTGCCAAGAAGGCTGCGACTTTAGTACTCACTTTAACCAAGAGAAAAACCTGAGGGAAAGATTTTCAAGACTGATTAATTCAGACATAGATGAAGAGGTGTCTAAATATTTTTTTTTCATTTTACTAATTTCAGGGTGAAATTAATTTGCATTGCTAATTTGCATTGCTAGAGTACACTGCAATACGTGATGCCTCTTCAGTGAAATTTATGTACAATCTTGTAAAAACACTGTCATCTTGTAGATTATTAAATACTGCATGTGTTAGCAGCTGACAGTGCTGACACATTATACACTAAATACTACAGGTGTTATCAGTCGAAAGCTCTGACATTTTTTTCCCATCTTTTAGGTGCTAAGTAGCATTGCACCTTTTATTAGTTTGTAACTATTGTGAAGTTGAGAAACAAACAGCAGCAGAATATCTGAAAAGTTGAGTTGTTCAACCACCTGCACAGAACCTCTTTTCAGCACTTACCCTTTAGGAACTGGTGTGTACTGGAATATAAACAGGGATTTGGTTTTCCCCAGGTTCTTGCAAGCCATGTGCACCAATTTCTGTGGTGTCCTTACAACACCTATGGGATAAAAGAAAGAATCAGTGTGATATGCAAAGTGGTTATTTATATTATCTCTTACAAAGACTGAAGTAGTCTGCTTTTTGTCTCTGTTACGCATAGGATGGTAAATATTGTCCCCCTCATTTACATTCTGGAAAGCAAGATTGGAACGACAGTAAAGGGAAAGACAAGCTTGGAACTCGACTGAGATTTCAACAAGAGCAACGGGGGTTCTTGGTTTTGTTTTTTTCAATTGCTGAACACCTACTAAAAACTGCTGCTTAAAGGGGGCAGTCATTGTGAAACTCCAGGGTCCTTTTACTTCTGGTTTCACTGAATTCCACTCAAGACACACAAGGGAGCTTGAGGGGCAACAGATAAAGGACTAAGCAGGGCCCAAACTGTTGCAGGAAACTCTTTTGAATCAAAGGCAGGAGAATGCCACAGTACTAGGATGGAGCTTCCAAGCAGAGTTAATCAAAACCAGCCCCAGTGTCCTTTTCCCCGAGCCCATCCCTCCTGGAAACTTGCTTTACTCCAGCATACAAAAGATGCTCATACCTGATGCATCAAAATCCAAAGCTGGTAATTTATCAGAACTCAAATAAATCATTACATGCAGGTTCTCTTCACTCAGAGTAGCTCGAGGTGAGCTGATGTGGTGAGGATCTGATCAAGAAGTGAAATGCTTGAATTCCACCTCACC
This sequence comes from Pseudotriccus pelzelni, assembly GCA_035584735.1. NCBI lineage: Eukaryota > Metazoa > Chordata > Aves > Passeriformes > Tyrannidae > Pseudotriccus > Pseudotriccus pelzelni. The sequence continues at coordinate 3,846,376 of JAWMRA010000042.1, forward strand.
TTTTGGACACCACAGGAGATTCTGCAAACAGCTTCCTAAGGCAGTTATTAGAACCAGAGAGTTGACTTCAAAGGGAGGTAAATCGTCTCCCACTGCTTTCTAATTTAGGTCTTTCAAATTACCCATGAATTTCCTAAAATAATAATACTTTATAGGACCTGTTTCTAATTTATTTCTGTCCCCAGTGTAATCTAGTTAGAGTGCCTTTATAAAGCAGTGAACAGAGTTGCTTTATTATTAGAAAAAAAGTGTATTTATTTACTTTTACAAAAATGTACAGGAGGAGCACAGACCATTGATGCAACAAATCATCGACCCATTAAGATTTTAATAGCACCCATTTTAATTTTTGGCTAATTCTGAACTGTGGAAACAGTAAACTCCAAAGATTATCGACAATGTGGAAGCTTAAAATAATTTACCGTTTTCATAAATATTTCTTAGTCCTGAACATCTTTAAGGCATGAAAAAATATGAGAAGAGAATGTACTAGGAAATGGCCTTCCTTATTATTACAGAGACACTGAGGTAAGTGGAGCAGCACTGCATGGCAGGATCTGACTCAGATTGAGGAACAGGAACAGTCCAACTGCAATATAAAGGCAGAAAAGTACATGGCTGAACTAATTCCAGTTTTAAAACCCTCTAAAAATCATCTCTATGGACTGAAAACGTTTTAGAAATCTTACTTTTCATCCAACAGAAACATCCAAAGCTGTAGCAAAGTCTCACAAATTTATTGTCGTACAAAACCAGAATCAATCCAAACAATCAGGCTGAAGTCTTGTCAAATACGAAAAGAAGCATAAAAATAGAACGCAGTATATAAGCCTAGAAGTAGTTAAATATTCCTGAACCCACAGTAACACTGGAATAATTGTTATTTACAAAACCTTGCCTAAATCTCTGAGACCACCTGGAGCTACAGTAATAACTTCTCCACCTTTTTGGACTAACGTGGAGATCTGACAGCTGGAAAGGATGAGAGGAATGTAAACAAATACACGGACATCGAGGCACTGAGCGCTTGGCAAGGACCGTGTTCCCTGTGGCTGTTGTGAGGAGTTGGGTTTAGAAGACTTGCTGCACCCTCTCCTGCCCCCTCCCACTTCACTCGTACTCAGAAACAAACTTCTCTGAGCCAAACGGCCTCCTTTGCTGTGGAAGTTGTGACAGTTGGTTGCTACCAAAGGACTCCCTTGCTGTCTGACACCCAGCCTGAAGGAGTCCCCGTGGAACAGTCGGTGCATTTGATACGATAAATGCACTTCTTGGACCAGCACCGAACAAACCCACGTTTCAGCCGTGGAGAGCAATGTCATGACAATAGATATATACATTATTTTTAAATACTTATAAAAATTTCATATACAAATGGCTCTGAATATACAATAATGTGGTAAAAAAGATTTAAAAAAAAAAAATCAAACTATGGTGAGAATACCACCATTAGGCACAAAGTATTTCTGGCACTAGGAATTCTAAGGGAAGTCCAAAGACAGGCCATTTATCATTTGTCTGGGTATTTCGAGATGAATCCCTTCCAGATAATGCAAGAACCTATAGAAAAAAAAAGAAAAAAGCAAAAGTGAATGTGAGGGAACAAAGTTTATTTCTGAACGAGGCAACACCTTTATTATTTTGAGAGAAAAGTGCCTACCTTTCTTGTCTGGAATTATTTGACAGAATATTTCATTAAAATCCTTGACTACCTTGAACACTGAAATGTAGCAAGGTTTAGGAAAACCAGAACTTACCTTCTTTTAGTCTTCCCTTGCTCTTTAAGCTTCTCAGACCTGCAGATGCTGCGGAGCGTGGGGAGGTATTCCAGGATGCTGGCCTGCTTGTTCCCCAGGTTTAAGGGGCTTCTGGAAAACACAGTTCTGATGACAGCCAGCCTCTTGTGTGCCTTCTGGTGAATGCTGAAACAGAGAACAAAGCTTTGCTGTCCCTTGTTGAAGAACTTACAGCCCTGATTTTGTTTCTTTAGGATCAAACCCAATGGTTTAAAACTCCATTAAAGACACTGATGTCCAAAGCTGCATCCCAAAGGATGGGCTGTCTGCAGCTCCTGACTGTGTGCTGCTTGGAATTTTGTTAGGTCTTCATCAGGCAACACCTACAAGCACATCTAATACAGGTTCAGCAGGAGCAGGCACTGGATAACAGATCTGCATGGCCAGCACTTGCAGAATCCATTGTAGTCCACCTGTCTCTCTTGGAAAAGCCATTCCTTTAGGGTTTTGTTACTCTTTTGGGGGTGGTGTTTGTCCATTTTTAAAGTAAATAGGCTGAGGCTACCACTTCTGAACAACATTATAGTCAGGCTATTCAAGCAAGAAAAGTCACTTTTTGTGGATTAATTTAAGCTTATAAACCATATTCCAGTGTTTTGAGACACACTGACAACAGCCATAGTGGTATAACTGTGTACACATCCAATCTGAGACAGTCCTGCTCCCTGTGAAATGCTTTTCTTGACACAGAAATGCGTTATATTCCAGGAATATTAGCAAAGCCTTACCTCGAATCAGCTGACTGACTGAAGGACACACCATTCCTTGTGTTTGAGATATGCAGAGTAAGTCCCTCCAGCTGATCACTTGGAGGTGTTTTTCTGGTAGTCCAGAAGGATTCCAAGTTTTGTGAAATATTAACAGCACACCTGTGAAAACTGAGTGCTTCAATAGCTGCCTTTACTTCACTGGAGCTCTGGGAACTCCACCAATCAGTATTTTCTATACTGAATTCATCACAAAGGCCATTTCTGACTTTGGCGTTTGTCCAGTGAAATTCTTCATCTCTGGAAAACTCCAGTGGTTCCTTGGTGTTGGTGCTCACACAGCAGTCCAGGAAAGACATGTTTTCCACAAACTCAGTCAGTGAACTCAGACACTGAAAAACAAGAGCAGACCTTTTGTCATTGGCTGACGTTTTGGTTTGAACTCCTTTTTCTTCTCTATTCACCAACGATTTTGATTCCTTTTTATTAATTTCTGCACATAATGAAGGACTGTCCAATGGCAAAGTTATGAATTCAGATGAATAGTTCAGTTCGGTATCAAACAAGTCACTGTCATCCAATGCATCGAGCCTTTTCTGAGCCTTTATCTTCTTAGACCTTTTCCCAGGGCTACTCTTCCCCAAGCAACTACTGTTGGTGGACCTGTTCTTCGAAGAAACTGTGGAAGTCCTTTCAAGTGCAGACTTAGAGGTTTCAGAGTGGTGTGAAAGCACTTGCACTGGTAAGGGAAGGAGAAGTTCAAGATTACTGTATATAAAATCCACTTGCTTCATCTGGAATTCCGTGAGAAGCTGCATTAATTTATTCCATTCCTCTGTGGTTGTGATTTTGTGCTGTAAAATAAGAACCGTGAAAGATTTAGTGATGTGTTAAAATAGCATTTTTATTTTAAATAAAAATATTATTATAGAAAATCTCTCATTCCTGGCATTGTGTTTATGAGGTGAGGGACTGTGTTTTGTTGGCAGGAGACTGCCCCAGCTCAGATTTTGCTTAATAACACAGAACCCTCTGATTTCTACAACAAACCTCTGCAGATTCGCTTCCAGGAGGTCACTGTTCCTAGTGCTGGTTACACTCAATTATCTGGCATCATCCAAAGTACTAACTCCAAAAATACCTTAAGAAATGTAAACAAGTCTTCTGAAGGCAACAGGATGTTCTGAAGGCCAAGCAACGTCTCTACACAGCCCGTGTCACATTTTGGAGGCTCCTGAAGACGTGCATCAGCACCTGGAGAAGAATCCACCTTGGAATCATCACTTCTGGAATGAATCGCATCATCTGCTTCACTTGTCTCCTTTTCTCCTGCACAAAGATAACAGGATTTACTTGAAAAGAAACAACTGCACCATGAAATCGATTTTTCACCTCTTTGCCTCAGTTCCTTTTGTGAAGGAAACTGTAACTGTGAGCTCTTGCTGTGGTTCTGAACGAATGCAGTGACTGAAAGGAGCCACTCTCACCCCAATTCCTTGCTGGCAGCGACACCAACCTGCCTGACCTCCCTGCTTTGCAAGTCACCTTTGAAGGGGGTGGTGCCTCACAAGGCCCTCCCTGTTGGTCACTCACACCCCCAAATCTGTTTAGGATTCTCCACCTGAATCCTTTGGGATAAAGTTCTTACCCATAAAACACCCCAACCCCCCCCAACCCAAATATTTAGGAGTCCTTCAGGAAGTTACCATTTATTCATATGTGCCTAAGGATGGTTTGATTTAACCAAATTCCTGTTTAGATGGAGATTTTTTTTAAAGATTAAATCAAATCAACCTACCATGATGTGCCAGACGTTTCTCCTTCAAGCACCCCCCTCCACTTCTAACCCAGAATTGCAAGTAGAGAACACATTTTCTGATGTCACAGTTGTTTGTGGTCACCAGAGCAGCCAAGTCCTTGCCCTCTGTGCGTAGGTTCTCAGCCAGGCACAGGGTCTGGAGGTAACTCGTGGCATTTACCTGGAGAAGAGTCAGACACAGAGCACTGAAACAAGTGCCAGTCACACTGCAGAGTCACACAGCAGCAAATCACCCATCCTTGCATAAACCCCACGAGCATCCTTCTGATGGAACAGGCATGTGAGAGATACATAAACCTACACCAATATTTAAATTGCAAACTGAAATCAGCTGACAGTTACTTGCTTAGGCTGTACCTGCATTTCCAAACACACTTACCAAGGAAGGGGTTCTGAAGTTGATCTCTTCAAAACAGCCATCAAACATTAAGTTGAAAGTTGGATCTGTATAAAGAGATGCCAGGGAACTGTCATGACATTACATTCCAAACTAGTTATTTTCTTTATCCGTTACAGCAGACAGTATCTTTATGCAAACACTAAAAGCCCTGCCTTTAATTTTGCATTTAGGAGCTGTATTCAACCATCACCACTTAAACCAACTTATTAAGAGGCTCTTCCGTCTGTAAAGGCCAATTACTGTCACAAACACCACTCACCATTGGTGGTCAGAATTACAGGTCTCTTGGCAGTTGCCATGAAGGTCTTTATTGCACTTAGAAATCCTGCATCTTCATCAAATATTATATCCACCTACAGACAACAAGTGCAAAACATCAACGGTTTGAACAACAGCTGCAAGCTGTGAACGCAGTCAGAGTGTATTTCCTGTGAATTTTACCTCTTCAAATAAAATGAGGGACGTTGCACTTTTCCTGTTGTGTTCTCCTCCCTCTTCCTTGCTTACTGACTTAATTTGAGCATCTTTCTTCTCTTCAAGCGAATTCTGAGTACTTCCTGCAGATGGATGAACAACTGAGCAGGAAGGAGGACTGAAACCATTTAAAATGCATTCCAGGTTCAAAAATCCCCCCCAAGTATAAACTGCCTAAGAAAATCTACTCTGTTCTCCACACAGCTGCACACACACGGTGTGGCATTTCCACCTCCAAAGGGTAACTAATGATTAAACAGGGATACCCACCTCTATTTTTTTCCTCAGCTGTTACTTCCCCCTCATTTCCTTTACGTTTGGAAGAGATTTTGAAGTAGTTTGCAAGAGTTTTAGGGGTCAAGTTTCGTTTTAAACCAGCTCCTTTCGGTGACAGTGGCGGTTTTCTCGGTGAAATAACTTTCTTCGGAGAATACATTTTTTCTGCAAGATAAGTTTTGTATTAAACTTCAGCTGGAAAAAAATGTCAAACTGACATTTCTCAGGCAAATTTAAAGTAAGCCTCATTTTTTTTTAGGTAGTACAAGATAGATTTACTGGGCTGATTTTTGCTTATTTTCCTTTCTTTTGCGGTAAGGAACGATTTCTGTCCAACTTTCAAGTGCCACAGCCCTTATTCCACCACTATAGAAATAAGATAACCAAGAGTCGGTATTTTGATGAAGTCATTATTTAATTTGGTGTGTAGCTGTGTTAGCCAACAGAGCATTTCTTACTATTATGGCCAGACAAGCTGAAATTTGTTACCTTTTTTAAAACACCTGATGTCTAAAATCTGTTTTGGGAATTCAGTTCCTCCCCCAGTAAAAACCTCCATTCCAAAACTCCAACCAAACAACAGAATCCAGAAAAAAACCCTTAAACTTACTTGGTGACTTGGCAGTGCTACAGCTGTTGAAAAAGCAAGGCTTGTGTGCATTGACCCCTTTTTTGTCCACCTGATGAGACTGGGTAGCTTCTCTCAGCTGGGACAGGATCTGTCTGCCACTGCGCTGGCACGAGGCATTGACCTCAAAGATCTGCAGTGGGATGGAATTTAAGACACAAAAAACCCCCTTGTAGACATCCTGCATCACAAATGCTTCTGTGTCACTAGTTACTGCTCTGAGGAGAGGACTGCACCAACCTTGAAGCCAAGCTCCTGAGCACAGGCATACACTGCAGCAGTTTTCCCCACTCCTGGAGGGCCAGTTATCAGAACTGTGTTGCAAAGGCTTGTCTCTTCCTCAATATCAGATTTATTATCTTTGAAGTCAAGGCTGCTCAAAGAATCTGTAGAATTATTTAAAAGAGAAGAAAGGATTCATGTTATTTTTTTGCCAACTTCTAACAAAATCGGAGCTGTATTATTTTTAATTCTATCAGCACCTTCATGCTCTTTGTCCTCTTTTTCCCCTTTCTGGTTTCTTTTTTCTTCCAAATCAGCTCTTTTTTTCCATTCTTTTAACCAGCTATAAAAGGAGGGAACAGAACAAAAAATAAGAATTACTGCTGAACAAAATGAATTAAATTAAAATGGAATAGCACATAAAACTAAGGGACATCAGCCTCTTGTCATCCCTCATAAACTTATCTAGTCCTTTCAGATTTCAAAAAAACACTGTTCAGGATTTGCTTGATTCTTCTGTACAAAAGGATTCCTTCTCCATTCTCCACAGGCTGGTTGGTGTGCAAACAAGTCACCTGGTGAATTACTTAGTCAGATGGATCTTTAAATTCTGCATAACCTTTTGGATGCAAACCCAACCCAAGGCCACAAACACCCCCCCGTGTGGGTCACTCAAACACAGTGTTAAATAACTGGCTCTGCATCTTTGAGCACAATCAAAGATTGTTTGGAGTTATTTTAAGACTGGATCCATGTTCCCACTTCTGACCTGTGGAGCCTTTCAATTTCCTTCTTGTTCCCTACGAGTTCACTGGAATCTTGAGGCTGGTATTTTTCAGTCCAGAGCATGTCTTCAACACCTACAGAAAAAACATTACCCATTTTTATACGTGCAAAAGAGTTGAGCAAGCCCAGAATATTAAGACTAGGCAAGATTTTTGCATCACAGTGGCAAGGTGACATAATCACACATACACCACACTCCCTCAGTGCACAGAGAATTAAAATGAGGCAGGAAATGCAGTTACCTGAAAGTGCACTTGGCTCTGATAAACATCCAGTGTCTTCTGCTTTCGGGCTCTTGCTTTTCCCCAGATGTGTGGTTTGTCCTGCCTCTGCCTGGTTTTCCCCAGACACAGGAGAAATAAAGGTCCTGGAAACTCTTGATGTGATTTCAGTCTCTGTACCTCCAATTTGTTTTCTTCTTTTTGATTTGCGATCTTCCATTTCTTTCCTTTTCCTCTTTGTTTCCTTCCTGTTGTCAGGGTGTTTCTGATCTGCCTCAGAATTTGCAGTCCCATCTCTGCTTTCTAAGGAAGAAAAAGTTACATCCTCATAAAATGTCAGGCTCTGTCATTACAACCGTGCAGCTGTTTAAACTGTTTGCAGTTTGGTCAAAACGGCCTAAAATTTGAGGACCAATTGATTTCCCCCGGTGGCATTTTCCTTCAGTAGGTATTTCTGGAAATTCCAAGCTGGGTTTTTTTATGCCAGAGAGATTGTTTCTTTCCCCCCTACCCAGATTACCAACCTTGCAGACCGTTTTCCAAACCCACGCGCTCCGTTTGCTTCCTCAGAAACCTGCGGAAGTATTTTTTCACGGGAAACTGAGAATTGGAAGAGAGGATCTCCTCCAGTAAATCCTTCTTGAAGGTATCAGGGAAAACTGGTCTGTGGCCTGAAAGCTGCAACACACACATGCACAAAATGACCCAAAAACGTTACACAGAAGGGCAGCTTTGCTTAATTTAAACTGGTGATCTTGTTAAAGCCAGAGATGAACAAAACCTGAAGTTAAGAACTGTTGAGAATATTACGATGCAAAATTAAGAACTCACACACTAGGGAATAAAAGAGACATTAAAATATTCCAGGACTGGAACAGATTCAAAAGACAGGATTTTTTTAGAAAACAGAAGTCCAAACAACTACCAAAACAACTGAAATTTTGAAGAACTAACCCCAGGTGCAGAACAATTGCCAGGTGGTCTGGAGTTCACAGTGGAAAATTCACCAAGGGAGAGAGTGACTTTTGTGATGTCGGTGACTTCAGTATTCAGCTCCCTCAGCTCGGTTAACAGAGGACACGAAGGTGGCTGCAACTTCCACACTGGACAACCTACAAAAGAACCCCCACCAAAGACAAAATGGTAACAGTAAATTTCTATTCTAGAGGAAAGAAACGGGCAGTTGTTCTCTCTTCTTTTAAGTGTTTTGCCTCTGTCAGGAGGAAATGGGCTGTGCCCCATCAGTCCAACACAGTCTTTATTCTCCAAATTGGAACTTGACAGATCAACTTTTTGTGTTCAATTTTTATCTTCTCTGAACAAATTAACTAGAAATTAAACCCAAAAGCTTACAGTCATCCTTCTGCTGCACGTGGACAACAGTCTTAAAACAGGAACTCGCAAGAGAATAAGCTTCCATTGCTGCTGCTTTCTTTGCAATCTGCCTTTTCAGTGACTCTGGCAAGCCACTCATCAGGAATTCACGTTTTGCTCTGAACTGATCATCATCCTGAGAGTTTTCAGATGCATCTTGGCTTTAAGAAAAATCGAAATGAAAAAAAAACAAACCAGAAGACTCATTAGAACTACCAGCTATGCAAGGCTGAATTTAGTCACATTCTCTTCTACACCAGTTAGAAACAGTCTGGGAGAACTGCTAAAATTAATTTCTGTGGAGTAAGTTTATATTTATTTTTAAACATTGTGTTAGACATTTTAATTAAAAAAGAAACTCTGATTGGTTGTGTATTTTTATATGCAATTTGTGATTTCTGTTAAATCACTCATCAACTACATTTTCAACCCTCTAAAAATGGAACAACAACAATAGTTCAGGAACTCTATGAAAAGCTCCTGAAGTTTTGCAAGCAGATTAACACGTTGATCAGGATAAAACCCATGAGCATTTACATCACATCTCAATAAGCGTATTTGAATTTGTAAAATGAGAGAATGTTAAAGCAACCTTGAAATATGTTTCGGTTCTTAAGCAAAGTGGGATCCTGTGAACTGACCTGCTTTCATCAAAGATCACGATCGGTTCACCTGCAGAGTTCTGAGCACTCCTGCCCAGACAGGAAGGTGGATACCCCAGTTTCCCTTTCAAAAGGAGAAAACATGATTAGATTAACACTGATAGAGGATTCTGACCTTGCTTCTCTGCTCACTGCCTGCATTTTCCATTCTACAACACTAGGAAATCTCCTTTTCTTAAGGGAAAGCTGCGTATTTGATAATGAATTAAAATTCATCATAGATCTATTACTAATTATTTCATCACTATAGATTTTATTTTCTGTAACATCAGGAGAAAAGATCATAAATTAGAAGACAACAGAACATGGTGTACTATTGACAGTTTTCCAAACACAGTTTTGCCTGAATGAAGAAAAATCAAAGCAACACATGTAAATAACCTCTGCACTGTTAAATCATACAAAAAGGGATTAGAATTCCTTGTGTGTTGGAATACTGTACCAAAAAAATCAGAGGAAAATAGGAATGCACTGCAAAGGCAGCTTTATAAAACAAAGTTACAATAGTCAATAACTGTAATAAAGACAACCACATTCAGTAAAACCCAATTACCGTTTGAGTTCTTCAAAACCTTCAAGTTTTTAGATTTCTTCCCCAAAACGTCATTTAAGCTCCGAAGTTTCTTTGGCTTCACACTCTGCTCTGTAGTAGTGACGCTACTCACACTGGAGTCTAAAATTATTACTGATTCCTAGAGGGAAAACAAACAAAATAAGAAAGGAAACACAACCTGTCCTTCTTAATTAACAGCACATTGCACAGATATCTCCCTTACTTGATTCTTTACAAGAAACGTTTACAAGCTAAGACTCATTTTTGGTGCTTAAGTGAGTCCCAAATACACCAGGATAACTCTTGCCCTAGAAAACATAGAGCCTTACATCACTGTCCTGTGACTTTTTCCTCTCAGCAAGTGCTCGCTGGCGAGACGAGCGTCTCACAGGAGCTGGGGAGTCTTCATGACCCCTGGATCTATTCTGCTGGATAGCCCTGGCTTTCTCAACCAGCTGCTTTGCTTTGGATCTGGTTTTAGAAGCAGAGTTTGTCTGTTAACAAAGAATAGGAAAACAAAAGGAGCAGTTAATAACAGTATCTTCACTAATCATTTAGCAAATGAATGGAATTTTTCATGTTCACAAAAGTGTGTCACTTTAATGAAACATCATTGGTACCAAAAAGAATCATTGGAAGGAGAAGCAAACCAAGGTGGTATCAAGTTTTCAGAGGGGAGTGGGAGCCTCCAAGGGCCCTTTGTCCACAGAACACATGAAATACGAGCAGTGACATTCTTTCTGCTGGGCCCAAACAGTGCCACAGGTTGGACCAGATCTCCAGGATCACCAAAGTCCAACCACTGACCCATCTCCAGCCACCCTGGCAACCAAACCCCAGCACTGAGTGCCACGTCCAGCCACTTCTGTGTCCCATCCCGAGATCCTGCAGCACAAGGACATGCCATTTTTGTTGGGTTTTTCTGTTAGGACAAACAGGTTTGTACGAATAAAACACGTTCTAAAACCTCAGGTAACAAGAAGCTATCTGGAATTCTATCCCAAATCAGAGTAATGCTCCCTTTCCCCAGGGCAGCTGAGAACTGTCATGTTGCGTTACATTGGACTGTTACACAGCACTGAGTAGAACATAGTTACACACACAGAGGAACTGACAAAATACCAAAACGCAAACTGTTACAGAAATTACCTTCGTGTTTTTGGAGTGAAACTCTTCATTTTTCGTTGCTTCAGCTCTGTTTGATTTTGCAGCCGCATTGATACGTGTGAACCTCATCCTAATTAAGGAAAAAGCATTGTGACATCATTACTGTTTAATGAAGGGAAATGTTATCCTCAAACCCATGTTCAAAAGCCTTTAAAAATGCAGTGCTGTAAACAGAAGCGACCTCCCAGCTGATTTGTTGTTGTTGTTGTTTGGGGTTTTTTAATGTCTTTAGTGCAAACACATTCACAATCCGTTTTGGCTCTCCCCTATTTCCACCACGGTCAACCATGCAACTTCATATAACTTCATAATTACATCTTACCCTCAAAACCCTTGCATTAAATTAAATGGCAAAAAGGTGGAACGTGCTCAACCAAGTTTACCTTATTGGGCTGTTTCCCTCAGAGGGCACCATGATCACCTCAGCTTTGTACAGGTTGCTTTTCCTGGAGGATTGCCTGCTTGCCTTTGGGGTAGAAGCCTGTAATGGACTCAGTTCATCTGCAGAAAGGGCAGCTCTAATCCTGGCTCTTTTAGGTGTAATATTTGCTGATGTTTGGATTTTCTGCTGTCTTAAACTCCTCCTTAACTTGTTTGCTTTTGGACTTGACAAAATTATTACATCTGAGGTGTTTTCCACAGTAAGAAAGTCAGCACCCGAATCCTCTTCTCCCTTACAATGGCTGGTGCTGGAGACAGGAGTTTCCTTTGTTTCTGAGGCTTTTCTTTTCCTGTTTCCTTTTTTCTGAACCTTTCTAGATTTTTTGGCTTTAGATCTGTTGCTTTTAGGACTAGAATGTGTGTATCTGTCCACATGACCTTCTGGGATCCCCCTTTCCAATCGTTTATTGGAAGGAACGGCATCTTCAGGTCCTTCTTTTAATTTGGAAGGCTTGGCAGAGCCTTGCTTTTGTTTTCCAGGTGCCTTTTTAGCTCCACTTTTTGTTACATCGGATGTTGGTTGTCTAAAGGCCTTCATGAACTGATGCTTTTCTTCCAGGGTACATTTTGGCTTCCAAGAATCCGTCCCTGCAGTCTCTAGGATGGCCAACTCCAACTCCTCTTCCTCAATAACCACGTTAGATTTCCTTTTCTGAGTCACCTGCTCAGTCTGCTCACAGTCCAAGAGGGGGGGGCTGCTTTCCTTCTCCCCTCCACGTCCCCTCTGCTTCAGAAAAATGGAAGCTATTTTCCTGGAGCCTTTCTGCTCTTTGTGTAACGGAGGTAACTTGGGGGGAACGGAATGAACCTGTGCCAGGACAGTGACTGTTCTGAGTGGCAGCTGCTGGGACTCCTCACACTTCTCTGGGTCACTAACACTGTCACTTCTGTCCGCTTCATTTGCTGCAGGACCTCTGTCCACTGTCGGCTTTGTGTCTTCTTCAGCATTGTTTTCTCCCTGACTCTTCAAGAAGTCCTCAAATGACACTGTTATTATGCAATTATTTAGCTGTGATGTCCCATCGTCCGCAGGAACCTCAAAACTGGAATCACCAGGAGCAGCATCACTCTCTGCTACTGCACTTTTCTTCTCCTCAGCTTCCTTTTTGCAAGTTTCATTCATCTGGTTTCCAGACGAAAAACTGTCAGACAAATCCATATTTACTTTGTGCTTCCTTTTCCTTGATTTTCTTATCCTATTTTTCGACCCATTTGTTTCAGAACCAGCGTTTTTCCTCGGGAGGACAGCATTTGAGAAGTTCTCCCTTCCCACATCATCTTCTGCTAATTCTCTTGCACATTTTTGGTCAACTAGAGTACAAGTAGCAATAAAGTCACTGCTGTCTTGTTGCAGTCTTGTTGCCACTCTGCTGTCATTACTACTAATTTCTATTTCATGATCATTCTCGGCTTCCTTGAGTTTATTATTTAAATTTTTCTTCCCTTTTTTCTTTCGCTTCAAAGATGGCTTAAAAGCTGACTTACAATCTTTGTCATCAGCATCCAGCAGCGGTTTATCCTCCCCATCCCCAGCTGGCAGCGTGGCTTTCTCAGTTACACAGGTCTTCTTAAAATAATCCAGGATGTTGTTGGGTTTTGGTGATGGCAAAGCTTTATCCACTGGTTTTGCTAACGGTGAAAAATACCTTGTGATGGTTTTTACAGAGGCATCTTCCTCTCGTCGTTTCTTGCATGGCTGTAAAAAGCACAACGTGAATCTTAGTCTTAAAAAACTTCAGGTGACTCGGTATGGCAATATAAAGGAGTAGAGTGATACAGATGGGTGACACCGGTACTTTTTCAGAAGACAGAACAGCTCTGCAGAGATTCCACAGAACTGGGGCTCTGCAAGTCTGGGTCACTTGGGCCCACTGGTAACCTCGGGGTGTCCCCCAGAGCTTCGCGGGGCTTAGAAGGGAATTCCAACGTCACTTAAAAGCGTCCGATCCCACCGCGAGCATCCGACTCATCTTAAAGACGACCTTTCGAGCACTTAAAAGAAAATGAATGAAACTCTTCCCTCGCGCCACAATTCAAACCCTCGCGACGCCTCCAGGCAGGGAACCCCCCACCTCGTATTTTGATCCGCCGCTCACCCCGCGCGGCTCCAAGGGAAGGCTTCGACTCACAAAGGCCTTTTACCGGCCCTCGCTTTATAACGAACAGAACTCTCGGAATCCCACCCTCTGAGATGGGGGGGAAAAAACGCCCCTTCCCGGAGCCCCCCACGGGAGGCGGTTCGTGACAGGCCGGCCCCCCCGGGGGGGTTCTAACCCTGACCCGGGGGCGCGGGTCCCCGCGCCCCCGGGTCAGGGTTAGAATCCCC
>JAWMRA010000042.1:3860691-3887660 GCA_035584735.1 Pseudotriccus pelzelni
CGGGGCCCCACGGCCGCGGGCCCCCCCCTCCGCCCCCCCCCCCGCCGCCACCACGTGACTCGCCGTGGAGAGCCGAGGCCGCCGCCCCCTTCTGTCCGGAGACCACGCCCCTTCTCGCCGAAGCCCCGCCCCTTCTCCCTCCCCCCCCGCGGTCGCGCGCGGGTTTTCCCGCCGCCGCGGCCGTGACGTCACGCGGGACCGGGCTCCGCCGACGTCACGCCCGTCGACGTCACACCCGCGGTTGACGTCGCGCCACCTTGACGACGTCACACTCCCCGCTGATGTCACGCCCCCCTCTGAGGTCACCGCTCCGGTCCGCGCCTCGCTCCCGCTTCCCGCCCCGCCCTTCCGGGGCCGAGCCCCGCCCGTCCCGCCCGCCGGTGCCGCCGTGCCCATGGAGGCCGCCGGCGAGGCCGAGGCGCGGCTGCTGCTGCTGCAGGAGGCCCGGGAGAGCATCGAGGCGGCGCGGAGCTACCGCCGGGAGCTGCAGCAGCGCCTGCGGGGGCTGCACCAGGCGCGGCAGCAGGTGGGGAGCGCGGCGGGACGGGCTGTGCGGGGCTGCCCTGCCCGCGGCTCTGCCCGTGCGGTGTCCCCGGAGGGGGGGGGGGGTGGCGGCACCGGGGGCACTCCCGGGGCACTGGGGACCCACCCTGAGCCGTGTGTTTTTCCGTGACCCCGGAGCCACCGGTGCGAGCCGGGGCTGGGGGAGCCCCGCGGGACCCGCCCTTGGATGCTGGCGCTGGGAGATGCGGGAATGGGAGATGCGGGAAGTGCCGGGAGGAAAGGGCTGCGAGCTGGTGTCTGTTGCTGCGCTGAGCCTCGTTGTGCGGGATCATAGGGAGGTTTCCCAGGCAAGGATAAAGGTGTGTAAAGGAGCAGGTTTCGTGAAGCGGCTGGGATGCTGAGTCTGATTTAATAGGAGCGTCACACCCATCGCCATCCCCTCGCATCAGGCCCCTGGCGGGCAGGCTGCTCTCCGGCCGGGATGCCCTCCGAGCCCCGCTCCCCGTGGGTCACGTACCCCGTGGATCGGGCACGAGCCTTGCCGGCATTCCAGGCTGGCTGGTTCGTCTGCGCTGGAGCCAGGGCAGGGCTTTCCTTGGGACGGGACCAGCGGGAGATGCAGGATGAGATAGGCAGGTGCGGGCAGGGAGAGCCACGCGGCAGGACTGGCTCCTGTGCCGAGGCGGCCCCTGAGCACTCCGGGGGTTGTAGACTGGGAGCAGTGCCTTACTGTCCTTGATTCAGCTCTGCAAGGAGTAAATTAAAAAAAAAACCAACCCAAACAAAACCAAGGTCAGAGAATGTTTCTGTGGTGCCCTGGTAGTTTTTCTGGGGCAGATTCCGTTAGTGTAGGACGCTGCTGTGAGTCTGCTGGGGGGAGTGCCCTGCCCAGGGTGCGTGTGGGTGATCGCTCTGAATTAAATTAGTCCCTGTTGAACCCACAGGCTGCTTAAGAAAATGAATTGTGCATGGCTGTCTTTAATCCAGGCCTTGTCATCTCAGAGCTCTGCCTGATGGCTCAGAGGGAGCCCTTTGTGCAGTGGCTGTGAGTGTACAGTTACCTCACCTTTCCCTTTCCTCTCAGGGGGAATTCCTTTGCTGTGTTCACCCTTCTGTTTTCTCTCTTTTCCACCCTCAGGACCACGGACTGTTTTGTCCCCAAAGGATCACACATCCCTGGGGTTCAGGCAGTGGGAGCTTTATTATCTGGGGGCGGGGGGGCCGATGTGAATGGATCGCTTCCGTTGCATCCTTTTCCTCTGGACCAACGGGACATGATTTTCCACAGCTCCGTGTGTCCAGGGACTTGCATTTCCTCTTTTGCAGGGTGAGGAGTATCTAATTTTGGGGCTGAGCTGCCCGTAACGGGCCTAGAGAAGTGGCTGCTCTGCCTTCCTTCACCCCACCCCTTCACAAAGCTAAATACTTCCTTTTTTACCCCCAAGCGTTGAAGTAACACGAGAAGGGAAACCGAGCTGCGTGGCAGCTGCAGAGCTTCGTGAATATTACTTGAAGAGGAAATTTATTTTACCTGACCAGAGAGCTTCCTGTGTTGGTTGTCTGTTCTTCTAAAGATCTCAAAATTACGTGTAAGGAGATCTGAGCTTGTTGCAGAATTTCCTTGTGTGTGTGGGACTTACAAAAGTTGTTCGCAGGGAGATGGTTACCCCTGAGTCTTGCATCTTTGGCTCAGGGACGTTCCAAGTGTGTTTTCTTCCCTAAAAGTCAGATTCAGCAAGTTTGCAACCATGATAATAAGCACTTGTAGAACCTTCTGTGGTCTGGTTCTTCCGGAGTCGAACCAGACTTGCTGTTCACCCCCAGGCGGATATTTGAACAAAATTGAAAAGAAGGCAGTTTTAGGAGGATTTCAAAAACCCTGTGAAATTATAGGGCCTGGAAAAGTGCTCCTGGATAGTCTTCTAAAAGCCTGATACTTTTTTCTTTCCAAGGAGTATCTGATGTCAGAGTGTAGGATTACAGCAGTGGGGTTTTTTGAGGGGCAGCAGGGGGAAGACCTGCAGGGCACTGGGATTTTTCTGACAAGGACAAACTCCTTGGTTGAAGTTCCTGTAACCCAGTTTGTATTTTGCTTAGTTAATATGCTCTTCTCCTCCACCAGGCTGGTTTCTTTGCCTCCGTCCCTGCTGTGTGTGTATTAAAAATGACTGCACTAATTTTTTAACTACTAGTGGTCGTGTTTTTGAGCTGACTTCACTCAACAGCTTTTCTCCTGCAGATGTAGATGAGGTGGTTCAGGAAAAGATGTGCGTGGCCTTTGCCTTTATCCTGAACCCTTCTTTCCTGTTGTCCGAATTCAGATCAAAGAGAGCGCAACGCTGACCAGGGATGTGCTCGAGCAGCATTTTAACGATTTGAAAGGGACCCTGAAGAAGCTGCTGGATGAGAGGCTGCTGTCCCTGCTGCAGGAGGTGGATGCCATAGAGCAGGAGAGCATCAAGCCCTTGGACGAGTGCCAGAAGCTGATAGAGCACGGGGTGAGCACGGCCGACGAGCTGCTGCGGGAAGGTAAGGCAGCACCGGGGGCTGGGCCTTCGCTCTGCCTCCCCGTGTGTGCCTGTCGAAGGCTGGAACACTCCTGCTGTTATCAGTGCATTTGGCTCACTTTGGATTTCTCAGTTCAAGCTGGGTAGATGTGGTGAGGAGCTGATCAACGTTGTCTCCTGCAAACCTGTATTTTAACGTTTCACTCCAGTCCTGGGCTGTACATGTGCCAGTGTAGCCTGTCCTAAAGGGGAGGAGGCTCTGGGGAAATGTCTCATTGAGACAGGGAGAGATGTCTCACAGAGATGTTCAGTGCTTCTCCGGGACAGGCAGAGGATTCTGTCAGGCTGCCTGGAATTAAAATACATCCTGGGTACCATTACAGCAAAGGGTCTCTGGTGGTGGATAAGTTATTTCTGTCTTACTGACATAAACAGGTTATCCTGCTGGGTGTGACTGTGTTCACTGGGGATGGGGAACATCAGGAATGAAGCGGCCACTGTATGGGGAAAATCCTCCCCAAAAGTCTGTGGAGGAGGCAGACACAAATGGACATGCGGAGTGTTGCTGTCAGGGCCCGGCTGAGCCCTGCTGATGCTGAATACCTCTGCAGAAAGGAATGTCACTGTTGCCTGTTTTCCCCACACTGCAGGACTTGCTGGGAGCGTGGCTGAGCCAGGAGTGTGTTGGCAGTTTCCTTGCATTGTTCTCGTGTCTCAGCTTTAACTTTCTTTCAGCATGAGCTCAGTTCTGGAGCTGAGGCACACTGAGCTGTGTCCCAGGGGTGGGAAAGCTCCCAGCTCCCCTCAGCCTCCAGCTCTGTGTGTGCTGGCTTGGGAGCTCTGTGCTCCTGCTCACAGGAGTAGGGACAGCATTTATGGATTCATTTGTTGGGGTTCTTGTCCATCACCACAGCTCTGGCACAGCCGGGGGTCACCTTGGTTTTATTTTCAGTCTCAGGTTACTGAATCGGGGTGGTGGTGGCAGAGATTGCAGGTGTTTTGTGTGAGTTCTGTGAGGTCTCCTGAGGACTCTGCACTTCCATCCCCTGGTGCCCTGCACAGCAGCATCCCCGAGTCCTGTGGGCAGGACGAGCTCCCGGGGCAGCTGGGTCAGAAAGGAGTTAAACCCCCGTGGTTATTAAACCTCCTGCTGCCAACTGTGACGTGTGCTTTCCTTCAGAGCTCTGGAAGGTGTGTAATCCCCCATCAGGAGAAGGACTGAGCCCGCTGATGTTGTGAGTTACTGTAAACTCATCAGACAGGACGCTGGAGCACATGTCTGTGAGCTGAGTGTGGGATGCTACTTTACATGGAAAGCTCTGGGAAATATTTCTGTTTATCCCCACACTTTAATGCACAGATTACTCCTGTCACCATGACAACAGTTACCATTTTAATTCTGGCAAACAGTGGTTGAAACTATTCCCTGCTTTTAAGCACCTATTTTTTATTTTCTGATCAGTGAAGTTGCGTTGCTTTTTTCTTCTTTTAAAGCAGGTGGAGGAAGGGTTTAATAACCCTGATTTTTGGCATCTGACCCCAGTTCTGCTACTGTCTGAGACCTGAGCCAAATTATTACATCTGTGATGGGGTGTGTCTACGGGGAGCTTTGAGAGCTTCAGAAGTTGTTAGATAGGCTTTATGTTGTTAACTATAATTGTATTTTCTAGCTAAGACTAGCAAAAGTGCTGAGGATGCTTCATGTTTAATTGGCTGCTCATGTCAGAACTGGTTGTTCTTTGAAGCCAGGAATGCCTTTTGTGGACGTTGTCTCATCAGGGGTGTTTTTGCTGTTTGGTTGCAGGGGAGAGTGCAGTCGGTGGAGATGTGGGACAGCAGAACGAGAAACTTTGCAGCTTTACAAAGAAAGCTTTACACATCCAGCTGGATAGGTAAGACAGGACAGCCCGAGGTGATCTGGGGCAGCAGCACGTGTGCCCTTCTTGTGCAGGGCATCTTTTCTCCTCTGCAGCAAAAGCTTTCTGCTCCGCTGCCTTCAAAGATTCCCTGGAAGCGTCGCTGTCCTGATTGTTTCACCGACTTTCCGTGGGGCTGGCACTGGCAGAACGCAGTGGGTTTCACCCTCCATATGCTCTGCAGAAACAGAGGCTGTTTATTTGCGAGCGGTGAAGCCGCTCCTCGTGGAACAGCCTGTGTTTCAGGGTATTTACTGAGAAACAGACAGGCTGGTAAGGGCTCAAACACAACATTTTTTCTGAGTCTTTTAAGTTTGGACCGCACGTGCCAATTTCTGCAGCTGTTCTCTCTTTGCAAACCTGCCCAGATTCAAGTGCCTGGATGAAATATGGATTTGCAGGAGCTGGCCCCTCTCATTACAGCAAACTTTCCTTTCTCAGCTTACCAGAAGTGCCCTCCTTGGTTGACGTGCCTTGTCTGTCTGCCCAGCTGGATGACTGCCTCCTTACCATACTGAAAAATCAGATATTCAGACATGGAACTGTGGCATCTCGCCCACCTGTGCAGCTGGAGGAGTTTGTGGAAAAGCCTGGGGGTATTTTAGTCCGATGGTGTAAGGTGGGTAAAATGTCCTGTGTGACAGTCCTTTAACTTTGACTCTTGTCGAAAGAATTGAACAATCCACTTTCTTTCTGAGTCCTCTGCTGCCTTGCAAGGACTGGTCCACTCCGGTGTGTGGTTAGAAACTGCAGAAGAGGTTTTTATGGGAATGGTGTCATTTAAAGGCGAGGTAATGCGGTGGTGGTGGGGTTGGTGCTGGGGTTTGTGTCTGCCTGGCAGTGGCACTTGTGGGTTGGACTCTGGCTCTGGGACTCCTCCTGCTCTCACCTGCAGGTAGAAAGGGCCAACAAGCTCCTCTGCCTCAGTGTCCTTCCCGTGCTTGAGCAAGGGCCAGGTGCTGGACAAGCAGGAAACAACTCCTTCCCATGCTCTTCCCACTAAACAAACAAACATTAAGTGTAATCTTTGTGATGCCCTTGTACAAGCAAGAGCGAGAGCTGCTGGGGGGTGTTTCTGCCGTACCTGTTTGTGCTGTGGGAGTGGTTGGTTTGTGTGGCAGGGACAGCCAAGCACAGTGGGACTGAACTCCACTGCTGCAGTGATGCTTCTGTGCCCTTTGAAGATGCTTTAGCACAGCCAGGATGAGGCTGAACCCGTTCTGTTGTGCTTTTACACCTAAACGCGTTTGTGTTCTGTGGGAGGTGCGGTGGGTAGAAAGAGAAATGATAATATTGCGGTTAGTTAGTCCAGTGGCCTTTCTTTTCAACAGACAGACTATTTTTGAGTCAACCACTGCTGTGGTCTGCTGTGGTTTGGTTGTTGTTGGACAGCTCTGCGCTCCTTGGCGGCACCAAACAAACTGTTGTTGTTCTGCCCTTGGCTGGCCACCCTTCCCGAGAGCAGGCTGTGCACTCAGGTTATAAACCCACAGGCACTGTTGTCACGTGGGGGGGATTTTCTGTGCTGCAGAGGAGTTCCCTGGGTTTGGTCATGCCTGGGGGGTAGTGGAGCTTTTTATTTTTATTTTTGAGGGGGGGTGTGTGTGCGTAAGTGTCTTCTGACTTAGAGATATCAAAGAACTGGAAATCATTCCCTGGAACAGTTTGTGAAGGGCAACAGCGAGTTTCCCTTGTGGTTAAAAACTGGCACTGAATTTCTTCTGCAAAGTTGTTTTTCAGCTTTTGGCCGAAGGACCTTGTTATAGATGTATAATCTAGCAAGATATAGGTATATTTTACTTGTATCTGTATAATCTAGCAAGATATATAATAATATACCTTGCTAGACCGAAAAGTCTTCTTTTAAATGTTTCTTCTCCTGTAGATACTTTTAAACTGTAATTGAGTAATTGCGATACTTCTTCTGGTGTTAGTTGTTTTCTGTCAGGCACTGAAATACCTTGTGGGTTGTCCTAAACTGTGCCCCTCGAGGGGCAGGGGCAGAGCCGAGGGGCCCTTTCTGAAGGCAGTGGCTGTTCTGCAGGTGGACGAGGACTTCACCCCCCAGGATTACCGGCTGCAGTTCCGCAAGGGCACCGCCAGCCACTTTGAGGACGTGTACGTGGGCTCGGAGACGGAGTTCATGGTGCTGCACATCGACCCCCACGTGGATTACCAGTTCCGGGTGTGCGCCCGCGGGGACGGGCGGCAGGAGTGGAGCCCCTGGAGCGTCCCCCAGCTCGGCCGCACCACGCTGGTGCCACACGGTACTGCTCGGGCCGCTCCGCACCCCAGACCCCCGTAGGGCCAATCCTGCAGCCGAACGGGGCTGCCTTTGGTGCGGGGAGGGGTGCCCCTGGCTGTGGGGTGTGTGTGTAACACGATGAGCTGTCCCTCCGTCCTGCAATTCATTCTTTGCTTCCCGCTGCGAGGGACGCGCGGTGAGCCTTTCATTCACTGCTTGGCCTTTGAAAGCACCGGTGAGCCAGAAGTAAAGCAGTATTTTTCCTTCTCCCCCACCCCAACCTAAGCGTCTCTGATGACCCACAGCTCCCGACAAGCTCTTATCTTGCAGAGGGAAAAACCTAAATGTTCTCTTCACTCTCAGATTTTTAAGGGCAGCGGGTGACGGAGGTTTTCCTTTGCCTACAGTCTGACTTGGGAGAGATTGCAGCAAGGACTGAACTTCTGGCGAACTCTGAGCTGGGAAATACTTGTTGTAGCTGCAGTTTATTCGAAAAACAAATCTCTCCATCAGGAAAAGGCAAACCCAGCCCCTGCTTTTAACGTAGCTCAAGCTGCACCCGAGGTGGGCTGAGCGGACACTGTGACTGACTTGAGCTGGCACGGACAGGAGAGGGTTGAGTTGGGGTTCACACTTTTCATGGGTTTTGTTTGTTCTCTTTGAAGAGTGGACAGCTGGGCTGGAGGGTTACAGCCTGAGCAGCCGGAGGAACATCGCGCTTCGGAACGATTCCCAGTCCTGTGGTGTCCTCTACTCCAAAGCTCCCACCTATTTCTGCGGGCAAACCTTGACCTTCAGGCAAGTACTCCTCGGGTGGCTGTTGTCTGGAGCATCCCCTGGGCTGTCACACCTGAGCTGTGGTGGCTGCACATCAGCTCAGCCCCGTCAGGGCGGAGTGTCTGTGGGAAGGCTCCATTCCCTCTCTTCAGTTCTGCCTGGCTTACACCTGATGTTTGTGCAGGACTTGCACTTATGTAAACCAGGGAGGAGTGAACTCCTGAGGGATGGTAAAATACAGCCCGTGCTGAGCAAGTGCCTGGAATGCTGAAGTTCCTGGAGGTTGCAGCAGCTGTTCCTGGCTGAAGGCAGGGGAGCTTTGCCATGGGCTCTGTGTAACCTTGGGCCGGGGGGCTGCTCTCCTTCCCAGACTGTCCACAGGCTTGGCAGGCTTTGGGCATGAAAACCTTGGATTGGTGTTGGGATGACAGTCTGGCACCGATGTCTTTATCATCTGAGATAATTAGTGCTGGTCAGGGCACTGTTTGAAAATCCAGAGTGGGGAAGGGACCTTGGAAAATCCAAGCTTTCCATTTGACACAGAACATGATTAAAACCCTTGGCAGCTTTGCTGCCTGTCCTCCCATCCCTGAGATGATGCTGTTTAACGGGGTATGAGGGATGTCCTTGTGGATATGTCAGTTGTAATTAGAGACCTCAGAGGCTCTGAAGCTCTATTTCATCTTTCCCTGGTTAAATAAAACTACTTGCTGTACAGCAGGCAACCCCCAAAGGCAATTAGAAGGGGCTGTTCATGATATTTTTGTAATTTATTCTGTGGTGTTTCATTTTGCCCTTCCTGGTAATGGATTATCTGAACTTCAGGTGGTTGTAGTGTGAGGATGTGTTCAGTTGCCCTGTCTGAGATGGGATGAAAAGATCTAAAGCTTTCATTTGAAATCTGTTGCTAGATTTAACTTCTCTTGGCTCAGAAATGCCTGTGAAATTAAAGGCAGAACCCTGAGGTTTCCCTTGGTTCCCTCTCAGACCAGTGCCTTTTATCTTCTTTTATTGGTAGCACATGAAAATCTTTTGCTTCACATTTTGGTAACGTGGCCTTCTCTCCAAGGGGAGATTGTTTCACGATGGCGGAGCACGAACAAGCAGCTGCCCACAAGAACTGTCGGGACAGAAATTTTAAGTTTGGAAATGGGTTGTGTTCCTCTTCCAAGGTCCCAGAGGAGCTTCCTGTGTGGAAGTGTGAGAGATTTTGCTGAGCAGGGAGATGCAGCACTCAGTTTTGGCTTTCTCCATCTGTTGGAACACAAGGGAGTTGCTCTCCAGGGATGAGGAGCTTGCAGAGCAGACCGAGAGAGCGAGGTTCTGCTCACACGGTTGTGGGGCAAGCTGAGTGTTCTGTGTGCTCAGGGCCCAGGCACAGGGTGGCAGGTCAGTGGAAAGAGAAGCTGTGATAAACACAGTGCTTTGGGTCTGCTTTTCAAAGCCAGACTGTGGCCGTTGTCCCGAGGTGAAGCATTTGGACGAGCTGTAGGAAAACATCACTGCGTAAGGTCAAGCCTCATCCTGTTCCTTTGCAGCCTTCAGGGAGCTGCCCCTGGGAAAGGGAATGTTTCTGCGCAGTGATGTGCTCTGCATCCCTCCTTGCCTGCAGTGGGGAGCCACAGGTCCCTCTGTCCAGGCTGGTGCTTTGGGATCACCCAGCAATGCCCGGCGATGATCCCAGTGCCTTTGCCGGGAACCCACCCCAGCCCTGTGCGAGCTGACACAGAGGGGTCCCCCGGGCTGACTCTGAGTAAAACAAGCTGGGGGGGTTGGCTGGGTTGGCTCCTGTGCTGCAGAGACAGAGCCAGCTCTGGTTGTGCAGCGTTTGGGCTGGGAGAGGGGACTCGGTGGCCCACTGAGCATCGTTCCCACCACGTATTCTGGGCACCCTGAAAAATTTCAGCTCCCAGGGATCACAGTTATAAAGGCTTTATGGTTATGCATTTTTGGTGATTCTTGTGACTGTGCAAACGCTTAATTTCCAACCCAAAGCTCAGGAAAGGCTCCTTTAACTAAAGGGGTGGAATGAATCAATGTTACCTCGTGCACGAAGTTTTCAGATAAATGGCTGTTTATAAACCTTCACCAGTAACTCAAGTTTAAAATCTAAAGCAAAGCAACAAAATGAAATTGAAATCTCATTTAAAGTTGCTTTGTGAAAACGCTGTGGATTCCTTCCAAAGCAAAAGCTTCTTGAAGATTTCATTTTTTCCCCTCTGCTTTATAGTACAAGACTTTTGCTCTCTTAGTGACATTCCCAGGGGACTGAAAAACCTAATGGAGTGCAAAAGTAAAACATGGTTCCAATTTTAGAGTCCTGTTTGTCTCCGAAGAGTTAACCCCTTGTGTGCCAGGCCACTGCCCACTTTAATTGGAATTTTTGGAAAGCTGGGCTGAAGTTTTCCTGTTGTTTGGCAACAACCACCTACCTACCAGTGCTGGTCGTTCAAACTGCAGTGAAAATAACCACTAGTTTACTTCCTAGAAAACACCACCTGAGTTTCCTGAGTCACTCAGGCTCTCTCCACAGTAGGATTTAGCACCTTTGAGAGGTGGCAGTGCAAGAGAAAGGATTCAAATGCAGAAGAGCCCTTCAGTGGACAAACTGTGCAGCCCCTGGGGCCCAGAGGGAACTGAGGCCCTGCTCATTTGCACAACTCGTTTGCATTTTCCTCAGAGACTCTTGCAATCCTAAATGCAGCTGAGCAGAAACCAGATTTGTGAATGCTCTTCTGGGCATTGCTTTTAGCACACATTCTGCACCAGGCTGGGTCATCAAAAAAAGCCCAACCCAGCACCCTCACCCCGTCACAGCAGAACATGGCAGGGCTCTAAAAACCCGCTGCCCAGCAACCTGGCAGGGCTGATTGCAGATTTGGGCATATTGGTTCCTTCAGACAACGGGAAATCATTTCTAAAGATCATTTCTAAGCTGTGACAGTGGAAAAAAAATCATTAAATAGCTGAAAGTCTGAAACACTGGAAGTCAGCAGGAAGCACGTTTATGCTTTGTACAGATTAATACTGTTGCTCAGTGGAGCTGCTGGGAAAACTGTAGGAATTTTGGTCATTTTGGCCCATCTCCCTGAAAGTTCGGATGAATTTGCTGAGCGCACAGAGCGGGGGTTTGGTGTGGCAGTCTGGATTTCAGGGTATGTCTTGATTTAAAGCACCAGGGTTTGACTTACCCTGTTGCTTGGCAGGATTGAAACCGTGGGCCAGCCGGACAGGCGGGACAGCCTGGGGGTGTGCGTGGAGCAGCAGAACGGCTTCGACTCCCTGCAGCGGGACAAAGCCGTCTGCATCAGCACCAATGGTGAGTCTGGGGCCCGGGATCCCTGCCCAAAACACACAGCCCCGGGGGCTTTACGCCCCTGGAGAACGCAGAGCAGCTCTTAGCAAGGTGCTGCCTGTGCAGTTAAAGAGTCCCGGGGGAGATCACAGGTCCCCTGCTCGCAGTTCTTGCAGCACCAAACGCAGCGGGGTGGCTTTCCCCATTTGCCTGCAGAAAACGGGGAGAAAGCGAGGAGTGCTGTTAGATGTGCTGACTGTTTCAGGGGCAGTGTTTGTGAATGGGAAGGAGATGACAAACCAGCTGCCTGCCGTTACCTCGGGCTCCACCGTGACGTTCGACATGGAAGTCGTGCAGTTGGGGCCCTGCAGCAACGAGGCAGGAAACTTCAAGCTCCGAGTGACCATCAGCTCCAACAACAGAGAAGTGGTCTTTGACTGGGTACTTGATCAGTGCTGTGGCTCTTTGTATTTTGGGTGTTCGTTTTCGTACCCAGGCTGGAAGGTTTTGGTGTTTTAGCAGCGACTAAAAGGGATTGTTCTTGCTGTAAAGTGTAACGTTAAAACCTGGGTTTCCAGATGTTTGACAACAACCTGGTAACAAAAACCTGTCTTTATCGTACTTGAACTCCACTATATTGTACTTCCTACTGGATTCATTTAAGCAATAATTGTGAAACATTGGATCTGTTACTCTGGAAAAAGCTAGAAGCAGGCATTTGCGTAGGCAAATTAATTTAAGCAGTCCATCAGGCCTTTCCCTTTCTTCCTCCAGACTTGATTCGTGTCAGTATTTCATTGTACTCTCGTCTCAGGGTACGCGTGTTGTGTCGAGTTAACTTTGCTTCAAGCTGCTGCTCTGTGAGATGAGCGTGTGGGGGTGGTAGTGGACCAAAGCTGTATTTATGCCACCCAGAGAGAGCACGTTGTTTAGAGCAGAGTCCTGCAATGCTTCCTTGTACACGCTGCTGCCTTAGGAGCGAATGGACAGCGGGCTGTGCCTGCAGCCCTTTCCCCGCACGGTACCGCTCATCCCTCGGGAGCAGGGACATGAGCCAGCCTGTTACCGAGTCACTCAAGTGCCTTATTCTGGTATTTCTTGAACTGTTGTCCGTGTTGTCACTTGGAATATGTTTTCTAGAGTAGCTGCGTGGTGATGCTCGCGTTGCCTCAGCCGGACCGATCCCCGGAGCGGGACGTGATCCTGATCTGCTCTGAGAGTCTTCCCTACTTACAATTCACGTGCAGGCTCTGCCACAGCAAGTGTCAGGGATTTGGCAGCTGGGCTTGACGTGTGGATTGGCAGCTGTGCTTCCTCAGAGCCCTCCTGACACTCGGCACAACCTTCTCTCTGCCGCCCAGCTACAGAGGCAGTGGAAGTGCCGCGGGTGGGATTCCTGGCCATCCCAAATTGCTGCCTGGGAAGGCCCTGCAGGTGTAGGGGCCAAGCTGGGACTGCTGCTGGAGATCCACCTGGAGATGGGGGGCATGGGCTGCAGAGGTAACTCAACAGATGGGGGTCATTCCGCTGTCCCCTCCACGGAGCGGGATGGGATAAGGGATTCGTACGAAATAAATGACTTGGGGTTCAGAAGTTACGTGAAGTGACACCTGTTTCCTCCAAGGAAAGATTGAGAATGAGCTTATCAAAGAGAGCCCGTTCCTGGTCAAAAGACTGCAGTGCTACTGGGTTTAAAGATTATATTAAAGTAACACTCACTGAGGGGCTTCTTACCTCAAGTTCAATTAAAATTAAATATATTTTGTGTTAGAATAGCAGTATTTTTATAAAGCCTAGACAATCATCTTGCCCTTTTTCCTTCAGTGACACTATGTTACACCATGATAAGCTTAAAGCATAAAAAGCTTATTTTACATTGAATTAACATCCCCCCATCCTCACACTCAAGAATTTCAGACAAAAATGGCTGTTGGTGTTTACACCATTTCCAAGAAAAAAAAAAAGTGTAGATTCAGACGCCTGCAAAGAACTTGCACGTGGCAGAGCTGGGTTGGAATTTGCTGTAAGACATGAAGTGAGGAAGACTGGACTCCCTTCAGGTCAGATTATCCAGTGTTAGCAACAACAAGCCTGCAGTACTCTTAGTTTTTCAAACTCGGCTATTTCAGTGTTAGGGACTGAGAGGATACTGGTTTATCCTGTGCTTTCAGCATTCCTTTAATTCTGTGAAGAGTATTTTCAGTACTTTCATGACAAGGTTCAGTAGATGAAACAGTGTCAGCCCGGCTCAGAGAGGCTTGGGCTGGCACTCCAGGTAGCAGCAGACTTAGCTCTTGCTCCACGTAGTAGTGCTGGCAGTTTTACTTACACACTTCAGGTATCAGGTACCAGTTGGAACTTAGTACTTTTACCACACGGGAACTAAAATTGTGAATATCCACATTTCTGAGGTACCGCCGGGTCAGGGACCTCTGCATCTGCTTTCGGAGGGGCTGTACATTCTGCAGGATATTTACTTACCTATTAGAAAATAAAGCTTAACCCTTGAATTCAGGTACTTCCAGAGGTGGCAAGGCCGTGTCAGTTTGTTCAGAACACACATAAAAGCAGCTGAAACGACTGTGAAGGGCCACGAGAGGCCCCAGCCACTGCCCCGGAGAGCTGAGGGCGGCTCAGCACCGAGTTCTCTGCCTTCAGGCTTCAGCTGGACGTGCAATGAGGGCAGTTGGCCAGCGGTGGGTTCTCTTGTTGTCGTGGTGGTGGTTTTGTTTTCCATTTTAACTCGGCACAAGCCCCGCTGTCCAGATTGCAAACGAGGTACCTGGAGCCACCTCTTGGAGCCGCACCTTGTGACCGGGGAGCAGCGAAGAGTCTCAGGGCAAGGGACCAGCACTGAAGTACCCAAGTGCTCGAGAAGTGGGAGAGGCTCGAACTAAAGGGTGCAAATCCCGTTCTCCCACAGCAGAGTTCAGCTGGATGGAAAACTTGACACTTGCTGTACAATTTGCACCTCTGGCTCTTGGAGCCCTGCAAGCAACAGAGTGTTAACGGCTTAGAAACCAGACCCTGAACGTTGTTTTGCTAAGCTAGGACAGTCACTTACCTCAACTAAGACTTATGTGTCAAGTGAAATTTGAATTTTTTTTAAAATAAAGTTTTATCCCTCAACTGTGCTTGGTCTAAGAAGTTATTTATTGGGGCATAAAGCTGAGCACCACGGTGTTCTAACTGTATAAGAACATGTTTTCCAGAGCACTGCACCCATATTTAAAAGCTTCTTTTCATTATTTTTTTTTCCCATCTTCTCTCAGAAGTCCTGAACAATTTATCTCCACCTTTCTCACCTGTGCACTTCCCTTTATTTCCAGGTGAAGTTCAGATTTTAACTGACATCTCTCGCAAAAATAATTGTCCCCTTCTTTTTATAGAATTTGTTACAGCATGTCTAACCTCCTTTCCTCAATATTCCATCAAGGCTGATCTGTCTCTTCTCCATTTTAGTGTTCCCATCTCTGCCTGGTGCAGCTCTTACCCAGCAGTTTTTGGCCAGTTTTTTTACTGAGTGAGCAGCAGAGCTATTTGATCACCTTGAAATAAAGTCCACATTGGACTAACGCACAGATTTACTTAATTCCCTTAGTTCTGCTTTACCTGCAGCCTGTTCCAGTTATTTGGTCTCTTTTAAAGGAAAAGTAACTGGTGAAAGCAGTGAGGAAAGCTGCTGACTTGGCAGCTCTCCCTCATAAACACACCACTCACATGAGTTTCTTCATGACGAGGTGCCGGCTGTTTCTCCTCAGGAGCTGCAGCTTCGCTCTCAGATCAAGCAGCCTAAACCTGAGGGAGCCATGGAAGGACTTACCCGCTCCAAAGCCTTTGTTTTCCCAGACGTGAGACCACAGTGTCGGGTCCGTAACAGGGTCTGGTCCCACGGGAACACCTCCACCCAAGCACTGCTCGCAGATGGCACCAAACTTCTGTGAATTGAGAAATACTTAACTTGGACCAGCATTGTCAAAACTGCCCTACTGCCAAAGGTAAAATCAAACTGCTGGTTTGGGGGGGTTGGTTTGGTTGATGAGGTTAAGTAATGAGAACAGTTCCAGTTGTTGGCAGCTGCTTCATTCCAGGCAGGGAATCCTTACCCCAACCCCCAAAACTCAAGGACTGCGTTCAAGACGCACTCCAAGCACCGTGCACTGAAGGTGAACAACTCCAATCCATCTAACACCTTTGAACATAGTATTTAATGCACTGAATTATTCAAATCAGGTCAGGTTCCAGCTCGGGGCTCACAGCCCCTTTGGGACCAGCAAATACAAAACATCAGTAAAACCTGCCATGGACACACCGAAGGTACTGGCCAACAGCAGCCTCATCCTGCACTTCACTACTGAGTTATTCCTAACATGGAAAGTTTCCAGGTCTGCCGTTCCACAGTCACTGCTTGGCCAAGCAATGCAATTCCTGCCTCGTTTTGTCCCACAGTACCTGGAGAATCCGTCCTCTGCCGTCCCACAGAGGGGATACTTTAAGCCAATACTAATTTACACTTTACTCCATATAAACTATTTTATAAAATGTTTGAAACATTAACCACTTCCATGTAAAAAACTCACAAGTCTTGGTTCCACCAGTGCCATCCCAAGGGATGCGTTTGGTTTGCAGTTCTATAAATCACAGTTCTAAACAGTAAAGCACAACTTGCAGATCGATCTCTCTCAGCTCTACCCCAAGAAAGGAGAATGGAAGTCGTTATAATCTGGCTAAAAAGCTGGGAATTGATGGAGGTACCTTGAGTATGGCTGGAACAATCTGGCAAAGGAAGAACACGAACCCAAATCTCAAAAGTCATGCAGAACAGAGAGTTTATGCAGGTGCTGCTTGAGGCCTCTGCACAGAATGACTGGACACCCATCATGGCAGATTTCGTATTACTGAACTTTATGTACAAAAGCTGATTTCAAATAAAACATTTAATGAAAAACAACGGTTCATTTCAACAACTCAACTCGTTTTGGTTGGGGTTTTTGTTTGTTTGTTTGTTTGGGGTTTGGTTTTGGTTTTACATCTACTGTACCGTTCAAATTCCTTTTAACCAGCTTACATGGCATCTGCAAAGGTACATATAGAAAAGGCATCTTTATAAATAGAAAACAAGGGGATTTTTTCAGCTTTTATTATAAATTGACATGACATACAAAGTTTACTGAACAGAAGTAATTTCATTACTATTTTTGGGGGGATCACCAACTTTTTGTGCAAACAATGCTAGCCTTCTTTTAAGCATTAAGAGCATAACTGCTTAAGAAATGACATAAGCAATAATTCTAGAACTACATCTCCCCTAAAATAATCTATTTTTTTACATATGTGCACAGCTTTAGCAAATTAAAGCCAGAGAGAAATGCATGATGTACTATCCAGAGGCGTAATTAGAGTTTGCTAGAACTCAGAGAGCTGGCAAATTCAAGAAGTTTGTAATGAAAGCTGCAGTTTCCCTCTTTCCTATTTTGTACACAAAATCAGTGACTAAGAACTTAATACTGGATGACAAATCACATCCACACCATTAGTTAAATAGTCTCACAGTTAAAACACATCTTAAGGACCATCAAAATCAGTATTTACATTTTATAAATTTCTGAAGACACCATTAGAAAGCTTATATACCCCTTCAACAAATAGGGAACTGCATCTCATGGTGATGGAATGAAATAAAAAAACAAAAAAAAAAACCCAAACAAAACAAAAAACCTGTATTTACAGCAGCATTGTTTCCTTTATAAATAAAGAATATGAAAAATGAAATATTTTAAGGATAATAAAAAATTGAGGTGATGTCACTCAACCACAGTGCTTGCTGGAATAAACCCTTCGGTGCTGATACTGTACCAGTAGTGAAACCACTTTCCATTGGAAAAAATCTGTAAACGTATGCATAAAATGTGTTAACAGCAGTGCAAAACTGCTCAAATATAGTCTAGTCAGCATCTTAGTATCTGTATTGAATACAATACATCACAGAATACTTACATAAGAAGTGCAACACATTTTCTGGTCCAATTTTACAGTGCATTTTTCCCTCAAGAGTGGCATCTCGAAAGCCAAAGCTAAACCCGCGGCCCGGCCTTGCAGTCTGTCCTCAGGCAAGAACTTCCCGGGAAGTTGGCGACGGAATGCCTGCAGAGGGACAGGAGCCTCCGGCCTTAGCATGGCACACCACGGATGTGCAACCCCCCCAGGCGAGGGGGGTTCCATCAGATCCTGGCTGTAGCTGTGTTTAAATGTGTAGTAAGGATAGAAAGGAGCTTAATGTTCAAGTTTGAAACGGTACACTGGGCGATCGATACATCGGAATTATCCACGAAACCCAAACTGCTGGTAAACCTCAAAAAAGCCAAGGTGGGATCTCACTGTGTCTGCAACATGAAAAGCCCAAGATCTTTCCAAACAGGCACACGACAAAGGAAGTGCTAAGTTCGCCGACTTTGAGAATTTTTAGTGTAAAAAAAAAAAAAAAATTAATCGGTAATTTATGGTCAATTGATAAATGATTTCAAATACAAGGATCAAGGTTAAACTGTAAATAGTGAGACGTTATCTTCACAAAAAGTTAACTGGAGAATTTCTAAATAAGAAAAGCAGAAACTGTATCCCAGTCCCCTTTCCCTAATGTTTCACAACTTCATGGTAGGAAAAACAGCCAGATACAGATGCAAAAATCTTAATATAAAAACGGTTTTACATATACTTAAATTATGTAAATTCCATAAAGTTCTTGAGACGCTAATTACTAAAATTACAAAAAGATTTTCATATTGCTCTTCATGCTCAAACTCTTAGAATATTGTCATTACATCACCAAAACCAATATACATGTAGTACTTGCATAAGTAACCGAATAAAAACCCTGTTTAAACAATATCCTTGTTGAAATCATTTATTTCCATCCAGCAGTGCCTGTTTGGAATCTCTGTATTTCTGCGTGTAATTCTTTATGGAGCTCATGCACCCTTCAGAACGTCACTTCAATGCTCTGTCCGTTGAATGACAAATGTTGTGACTTCAGAGCTTCTGTTTCTTGCTCTGTTTGGTGACACCTGAGATGCTTTCGGCCTCCGCCGCCCTCTCGCGCGCGGTGCTTTCACTGTATCCGTTTGCTGTCCCGCTCTGTTCCTCGGAAGGTTCCTCATCCGGCGGGGAGGCCGATTCCCCCTTCTCCAGCTTCTGCTGCATCTCTCGGAGCCTGGCCACAGCCTTGTCTATGGACATGATGCTGATGAGGTTAAAGTCATGCATGCTGACCAGGTGGAGCATAAAGTTTCGACACAAGTTCTTCTTGATGATTTTCTGTCCGTAGTTTTCCACAAACAGCATACAGGCATGATTCATTTGATTGTCAGCAATAAACCTGTCAAATTAAAGAGCTTGTCACTGTGCAGGTAGAACATTTTCAAAGACAAAAAGGTGCTCCACGTGGTTTATTACACAACATCTCCAATGGTTTTTCTTTCCTCTTCAAAGCCCATGGGCTACCAGGCACAAGAACTTTAAAAAGCTTAAACTCTCAAAAGCTTGTTACCAAATTATCCTTTAAAGATCCTTCCTAAACACCTGATCTAACTGCATTTTAAGTATTTAATGAATGGCAATGCAATATGATCAACCAAATCTGTAATTTATTTGCATCAAAGCTAAGCACAGTAACATACCCGTGCTTCATAACATGAAGATTCCATAATTTCATCACTTCTTTCTCTCCTTCGTTAACGTCAGAAAATTCTTCAATTTGCTGGAGAGAGAGAAAGGATTGGGAGGAAGGACAGGAAAAGAAACAAACACACCCATCAGAACTGCGTGTCTGCTGCCAAGCAGTGAGAGCATACCCAAAATTCAACTTATGCACAGAAATATACAGAGAAAATTCAGACTCTGCAGTCAAAAAAGTTAGAAAAATATACTCTCACATAGAGACTCGGGATGATAAATTATATCCTTATCACATACACCCCACACTGGGTACTCCTGATTCCAGCATCTCCTCTCAGAAGAAGGAAACCAGCCCCAATGAAAACTTGTCTGAACACAAAACTAGCTTTGCAACAGGAGGCATACGTGAAAAAACAACCTTTGATTCCCTGAATTTCCATCTACACTTGCTCAGCAAAATTTTGTGCTCTTAAAATGCACCATTTTCAAAATATATGCCTGACTGCCCCCTGAAACAACTGCAGATCATCTCCTAAAAACCACAGTCCCCTCAGAACATTTTGTGTAAATGGAATAATTACAGTGATGGTTTTCTCCCGTAGCCACTCGGGGTCCTTTTCATCCTCACTGTCCACTTCCATCTCCTGGGGGCGGAGGGGCAAACACGTGTCACTGTGGAAGTACAGCCGGTTGTGCCCACTGCTGTAGGTCCTCTGCTGCTCCACCTCCCCATCCTCAGACTCCAGGAATTCTGACATACTTGCTTTCGTACGCTTTGGCCTGGCAGGAGGGAAGGAAGAGACGCAAATACTGAGCAATGGGTTCATACAAATTATTTTAAGCTCGAGCTTGCAAAAATGTTGGCGGGGGGGAACCTCCAGCAATGAGATAAACTCCACTAAAAACCCAACTTCTCCTTCTGGGCAAGACCAGATTTAGGATAAGGCAGTTAAGAGGAGCTACATCATTATGAATTAGGCATCTCAACTGAAAAGGTGCAGGAAAACCAGAGGTGAAGTTACCACGTCTTTCAGCCACAATAGTGCCATTTCACACTGTTTCTTTGCACCTACACATTTAAAGCTGCCCAGGTTTCACAAGTGTGCTCTCTAGGCCATAATGCACAAACAGACCTCGTTTCCCAGCCCTACCTGCAAACCAGTATGTGTGTGATGGGGGTTCTCTTGACCGGCCCGTTGCGGCTGAAGGCGAAGCCCGGCTGACGATGGATGTCCTGGGGGTTCCCTGCGTAGGAGCCATCGTAGCACTCGTTGATGGACACGTCTATCCGAGCACCTTTGGGATGATACTGGAACAGGAGTGCAAATACTCTTAGCAGACAGAAATGACAGCACATCAAGTAACCTCTTAAATTCTGAATGCCTTAAATATCACCTGTCAATAACCGGATAGAGCTCCACTTTCCTTTTACAACTCCAGACACAAATTACACTAAAGCTCCCTTGCTCTGTACTATTTTACTGTTTTATATAAAACTACTCAGAACCACTTAAAAAATGAAGTAAAATATCAGCTAGAAGATCAACAAGATATCAACAAAAACCCTAGAAATCAGAACATTTCTAAATTTCCTAAAGCTTCAAGGGACATTCAGTCAAATGTAGATTACGTTGCTTTCTACATCACAAAAAAGAGCACACTGATGCAAAAGCAGTACCTACAGTCAGAGTTCTTCCTCTGGTGATCAGAATTATTTTATATATATAAATAAATATAAAAATAAAATCAACCCCACTTTTTCCCCCCTGTACCACACATTCATTCATGGAACATTCAAAGAAGTGGCTCCTAACCTGCAGGTACAGTGCTACAGTTTAGCAGGGTAGCAGCAGAATCCCTGCCCAGGGGGCCTGTGACAGCCTGGGCAGGGCTTTGCAGTGCTGAGCCACTGCGAAATTACTTACAACGTAATTGAAGATAAATCTGCTGTGGCAAAGCTTCAGATGTTTGAGTAAACTGTAGAGCTTCCGGCAGTTCAAGGTGCACCAGGGGCAGTGCAAGTCGTCTCTGGCCTCGGTCTGCTGCCTCGTGTTGTTGTTATACAGGAACTGATGGAACAAAGGAACAGGCAGGGCAGTATTAGTTTCTTCCATCCCCTTCCCAAACCAACTGAGAAGCTGTTTCAGGAGACCTCTACAGCAACAGGAACATCTGGGAACACTCCACCAGCTTGGTGTACTCAAACAGTGGTATCTGAGGAATTTTTTCCCACCGGAAGGCCATCCTCCAGATGTCAACAAGAGATGCCCCCTGTCTTTCAGAACGCGAAATGTGCTCTCAGGAAGGTTAGTTTGCTAAAATGCTTCTTGTAAAAAGCAGTATGTGGAGTGGCTTTTAGTCTGAGAACCTGAGACCCCTTTAAGGCATCCCCTAAAGGGGCAAATGGGAATTTCCACCCAGCTCAGAAAGGAACATTTTAACTCCACACAGTACTTAAGATTCTAGTTTTCCCAATACCTGGTAAAATATTCGCAACTTCTGTCGAGGCTCATTTAAAACATCTCTCTCTTTTCTCGTTTGAAGGTCTGTGGGCAAGGATTCTTTCACAGCTGAAAGAAAAGCACACACAGATACAGATTTCTTTGGTGCAGAGGAATGGACAGACATTGTTTCTTCCCCAAGTATGGAAGTTCTGAGAAGGGCCCTGCTGCTGAAGGAAATGGGCTACCAGCACTGTATATAATCACTCCAATACTGCCATGATTTCAAACACCCCACTGTGTTTAGCTTTTAAATTTACCTTAAAAGACATGGGATACAACAAAGGCTGCTTATTTTGGCTTTTCCCTGTTGAGAATTCCCTGAAGCAGTTGCACCAGCGAGTCAGGAACCCCTCAGCACACGAGGGCCAAGCAGATGAGTATTCAGCAGCAAACCCAGAGTTTGCTTACCTATAGTCTGAGTAGGTTTGACAGAATTGGGCTTGTTTTCTTGAGGGAGGCTCTCAGAATTTCGTGTTGCAAGAGGCTTGGCTATAGGAGCTGTAGACTTGTCATTTGTGTCTCCTGTCCAACGAAGAGTAAACTGAAGTGTAGGTCCCTGAGAAAATGTTTCAAATGGAGGCAACCTCTGAGGGGCGAAATCAAAAATGAAACAGCAGAATTAGTGTCTTTCCACGTACAAAGACAATCAGGAGAAAATATTCACAGAACAGAGGCAGAGGTATTTTTTAAAATGCAAGCAAAGGCTAAAGGATAATCGAGCTTATAACTATATTTTTACTATATCATTTGGTTCATCTCTGCTCTTTTCGTAATTATAATAATCATGTTGAAACACAAAGACTTTGCAATCTGGAATCTTCAGAACGTTCTTCTCTTCAGTCACTTACAAATGATACTGTCCCAGGACCTGGCAGCATTTCACATATGCACAGTCACCTGCATTCACTGCAGCACTGAGAGCTGATTCCCCTCAGCCAACAATTTCTCTCTGCTCAGCACTGTCTCCTACACTGATACACCTCCTTTTCATCACTAATTGTTCAATTCAACCCATTTTCAGAGGAACAGCCACTGACTGTACTTCCAGCTGAGCTCCACCTTAATCCGGACCATTTTAAGTGAAGACAGGTCTCTCAGCCACTAAAACAATCCATACCTTCCCATCAAGGATTGTTTCCCACGTTGCTCTTTTTTTGCTAATGGGACACTCTTCCATTTCCTGCATGGCCACTTCATATTCCCCATCCAGAAGTTGCAAACGTCTGTCAGGACAAAATATGTGTAACTCGGGTCATTTTTACTGTTTGCCTGTTAAAATGTACTACTGAACAGAAACTAAGTTTCCATGAGCCTAAAGGCAGATTTTCAGGTAAATTTATTTGACAACTAGGTGTGGATCTTGACAAACATCACCCACAACAAAGAAAAATGTTAAAGATTAAAAAAAAAATATAAACTTTTATGCATGATTTGGTTCTGCTGCAGATCAGACATTCTCATTCTCATTTATATATATTCTCATTTATGTACACATTATCATGTTTAGCATATTAAAGTTCTCCAGTGGAATTAAGTAACGGAAAAGAACAAAACATTGTCAAGACTTCTAAGATGACACAGATTAAAGAAAGAAATTTCTTTTAAAAAAAAAAAATCAAACTCTTCTCAAACTATACAACTTTCTAAACCATATTTGAGAAATAACTGTTTTTTCAGAATCCCTTCGAGATGTTTTAAGCAGCGTTTTCTTGAACCCCTGTTTTTACTGATAAAGAAACCATGAACCTACCTCTGCCTGGGATCTGCACTTGCCATGGATAGAACTCTTATTTTCATATATAGCCAATCACTGAACAGATCTCAGTGTAAAATGTACATTATGAAACCTGCAATTTCTCTTTTAAAAACACAAGCCTAAGCTCTTATTGTAATACCAACTAAAATGCCGCCAAAGAATCCTACACTGTAAGTGCAGAACGTATTAAATTTCCAATGATTACCAGAAACAATATTTATTTGGAATAACATTACCTGTTTTTATCAAATACAGTCATTTGTGCTACAAATGTCTTTTCCCCATCTTCACGGTTTGAAGAGTTTCTTTTTCTTCTTGCTGGAAGCTCCTCATTGACATCTGCACACAAGAAATATGGGATTCAATCACTGCATAAGCACAGATCTAAAAGATCAAATGGTCTCTATGCAATTGCAAACCATAACTGGCTGTTCACTGTGTCAGGTGTGTCACACAATAGAACAGGACAATGCAATGGAAAGGGCACTTAGCTTAAAAGTAATCATATTTTAGGTATGTTCTCATGTATTTTTAGTTTCATCATATTATTCTGTCAGCATAAAGAATTTGGGATCTCATCTTCCTCCTCTTGTGGCTATAAAATAGTGAGAAATAAAGTTTTTCATTCTACATGCACTCTCTCCAAGGCTGTAACATTTGTGATGTAACACATCTTAATAAGATTAAGAAAACATTTTTAAAAAATTGTTACTTAGGTATTTTATCTACTGGCTTTTTTTTTTTTTTTTTCCTGAGAGTCACTGATAGAACCTGCAGCTGGGTCAGCAGTGACCAGTGTCGGTGGAGGATTAATGATCCTCTCAGTGCAATATTCACCTTCACCATCACGTTCATAACAACGGGCATTAAAACTACACCAAAACTGAGCACCGTTTCTAGTTCCCAGCTGAATTCCAACCCCATCCCAAAAGAGACTGCAAACAAAGGAAAGCCCAGTCAGTCACTGCTGGCCCTCCTCAGTGTGACCTACACTGCACATCAAGACAACTCTACAGGTGCTGCAAGACAAACCCTGCAAAGGCGGATTGAGAGGCTGAAGTTACCAATGTTTTCGTTGGTTTCCCCGTTGATCAGCCCGTTGAACTCTCTCCTTCCCGGGCGAGTGACTCTGAACAACAACGAGTAGGACTTCACCATGTGGCTGTTGCTTGGCTCAAACTCGTTGCTGGAGACTGCCAGGGATGGGAAGTTGCCTGGTTTGATTTGGCTGAGGTCTGGGTTTAAAGGCACCTGCTTTTTACCTGTAGGAACCTGTCTTATGGGACAACTGACATCCTGCAGCAAAACAACAGACACAGCAATTAGGTCTTCAGATTATAAAGACATTAAGTGTTAAAATTGATATCGTTTGTGAACTGTACTTGTTCTGCCAACTTTTTGAAAATAAGCCTTGTAACAGATACAAATCAGAAAAAACCTGGCACAATCCCAGGTTGTAAATGCAAAACCAGATATTTGTAAGTGTAAATAAAACTGGCATTCTACAAGCCCTTCTGGCAGCAGCCATCTTTCTCTAAGTGATTCAATTAACACTAACATGAGGCACTTAGAAAGATTGTAGAACAGCCATTAATACTAATTTAATTCTGTTTACCTAAAGAAATTAAATGTTTGGGGTATATATATACATTTCAAGGGCTTCCTGTCTTCTCCTTGCAATATTACAGAGTGCACTTTGTGCTATCTGTGAGATAAAGAACCACTTACCTAGGATTTACTGTACTCAGTACCTCTCAAACAGATCACTGAACATTGTGTAGAATTGGGAAAACAAGGCAAGATGGCCTAAATATGAAACTTGCAGCAAAACATTTGGGAAAACCATCAGCACCTCCTGATTTCACCATATTTATCCACACTGTAGCAATTAACAAAATTGGCTAGAAACAATATTAACTCTTAAAAACATGTCAAAACAGCTTAAGAGTCTTGGGGAAAATACACATAGTTCTGTCTGCAAATCTTTCCTTTCTGCTTAAAAATTGCAGCATTCATTACTGAGCCTCGTGTATTCCCAGAGCTGTGAAGATGATTTGCCAACTGGCGTGAAACAAACACAGATAAAAACACAAGCAAATGCAAAGATGCTTTAAAAATAAAATAAAATTTGTTTATGATTCACAGTCGCTAAAATCTGCAATAAAAGTGATCAGAGCAAAAAGCACAGGTGCAGGAAAGGCAAAAATCCAACAGGAAACGACTTGAATAGATCAGTTAATGAATTTGAAGACTAATTTCAACAGAGGCATCACTGTATGGTGATTAATCAGATACTGCAGAAGCAGGGAAACATTTTGCTTTAATGCATATTAATAGTTTGTCAAATCATTTTTACCTTTCGTTTCTTGTGGCAAACTTTCACCAGCAGAACTTCCAGGGTCACAGAATTTTGTTCATTCTCTGAGTTTTGTGATGGCTTATCTGAACAGAAAAACATTTTAAGTTCTGAACAAGTGAAGGTCTATTCAGTGGCATAAATCCATCTATGATTACTTTTTAACCACAAGCACCTCTAGGCACAGAGACCTCCAGCCAAATTCTAAGTTTCAATTCTCCCCAAATTCACTGCAAATTCCCACTTGAGAACACCCCCCACCTGTTCTCATCCTAGAGATTGAAAACCATAATTGATCTCTAATGGTTAAAAGAGCAAGTTCACTCCCTTGCTATGACAGAGGAAAAGGTTGTGGGCAGATTTAAGGACAGTCAGAACACACTAATTACACGAGTCAGGTTATTTTCTCCATTTTGTTTCTTTACACCTTGCACACCTAAAATTTGGTTTGCATCAAAACGTAAGATCCAGATGCTACCAAATAAGAAAACCAAACAAAATTAAAAAGACAACCTCAAATATTATGCAGGTTTAAATATATGCTCAATAGCTGCTAAAGGACTCTGGAAAGAACCTGAAAAAAGTCTTAGAAAATAAGACTTGGCTTCAGATAAATCTCCTAGAGCCTGGAATCTCCAAGGCGGCTGCTGCCAGCAGTGTGATCAGCAATGCCAAACCAAAAGTTAAAAATAACATTTTATTTTAATGGACAAACAGCTCTTTTTTTTTTCCAGGGGAGTAAAAAGGCAGTGCATTTATCCCAGGCTCTCCAGCCCAGAGCGGGTCACTTGTGCTTTCCTCAGAGGAACACAACTCTGTTCTGCTCCGGGAAGTCCAATACTCTGATTTTGAGAGATAAATCCTTATGTGTTCAAAAGACACCATGGAAAGTTCACTACAATACGATTTCCATGGCTTGTCTAATGGCTGACACAGCCTTTGCCTCATTTCTAGACTCAACTTGATAGCGTTTATTCTTACATTCCTGTCTGAAATTAGAAACGACTGAATCTTCAAATTATTTGAAGGCTGTGGGTTTTTTTAAAGCTACTTCAAACATCAAAGACACACTCCCAGAAAATCACTTTCTTCGGGAACTCCTCAAAGGTCTAAATCAGTTTGAATGGATGATGACTTGAAGTACTTCTCAAAATCACTGTTTTGACTAAAACCCGAGTCTGCTAAACATCACAATTACACCACAGCATTTTACAGCACTATTGAATTGTAACTAATGGGGCAGGCTGAGCTTAAATAAGTTAACACTGCATGCAAACAGCACAGATTAAAAACACTCAAATATCTCCCTCACAGATCTCTGCTAACTTCAAAGGTGCTACACAGATTAACAGTGCAATGTAATGGCCTGTCTTCGCGAACGAAGAACCGGGGAAGGTCTTTACACCTTCCAGCCTGCGCATTGGATTTTTTAGGT
>JAWMRA010000042.1:3896568-3938964 GCA_035584735.1 Pseudotriccus pelzelni
CACCGCCCTCAGACCCCCTCACCGCTGCCACGACCGCCGCCTCTCCCTGGCCCCGCTCCCGAGCTGGCCCGACTCCGGGCTCTCCACGTCCCCCGCTCTCCGTGACCCCTGTGCTTTCCAGACCCGCTCCGGTTTTCCGTGCCCGGGGCTCCCCAGACCCTCTGGCCCCGCTGTCACACCGCCCGCTGGCCCCGCGGCCACAGGGGTGCTGGTGCCCCCCCCTCGCCTCAGGGGCCACTCCGCTGCCCCCAGGAGCTCCGGAGCTACGTTTGTCAAAAAAGAGCTACATTTTTCGAAATAGGAGTTCGGGTGTAAAAGGTACTGCGGTAGAAATGGTTATACTGGATGGGCCATGAGGTCCTGCTGCTATCCCACAGCTTTAACTAACCATACGATTTCCTCACGAGGAGTTGGCCGCAGGTGCCACGGGGAAACTCAACATGGGCTCTGTTTAATCAAGTCCTTATCAGCGACCTGGCAACTCGCACATAAAAGGCTTCGGCGGCCGTTCCGTTCTATTTGTGAAACTTCTCCAGAGCGGTTTTACAAGGCGGGGTAAGAATGGTCCATGTGTGAAACGCAGCCTTGAATTCCGATACCAGGCGCAGCTGTGGTGCTGGCACTCCACCATCCCCACCGATCTTCCAATTTCTAGTGATAAGAAAAATTAACTCAATGATAAATATCCAGAGGAAAACCGTGTATCAAAGTCAGCTGTGCTGCAAATGTGCCTTACATTATCAACACGGGGATTCCAATGTGATGCCTCAATTGTCTGGTATTAACCTTATTATGTTTAAAGAAAATGTATGTATACACATTTAACCCACAAGTATTCAGGTAAACAAGTCTTTATTCACTATTCCCCCTCTTTTTGCTTTTTCTGCTGTACCTCTTATCTTTCATGTTTGTTCTGGAACGATATTTTCTTCCCTCCTTCCTCAGACATCGATGTTATACCTGCAGGCTTTTCAGTATTTTGTTTCAACCTTAATTTTGTTACATTTTAGAAATTCGTTGTTGTCACTACTTTACCTACACTGTATTTTTCTTTCCTCTCAACAAAAAGCCATATTTCTAAAACATTGCTGCACGTTTTATCCTGCTTGTCATGATTGTCTCTGCTTAGTATTCCAGTCTCGTTATGTTCTATTTCTTACTCAATTTCTCTACAGTCACCTGTTGCTGAATATGTCTTTCATTACTGGAAGCAGCAATGTTTGATGCCCTGCCTGTTTCTGAGGACCTTACATGTAATTTCTTTGCTCATAATACCTGGGAATTCCTGGTATTGGGTGGTTGCCAGGCTGTTGGATTCAGGGGCCAGCTGTACCCCAAATTATGGGCATCTTCAGGTCATCGAAGGTTGAGCTTGAGGTCAGTGATACAAGTGACAAAAGGTATCGATATTGCATTTTGTGTGAGAAAGGCTCCTGAATGCTGCATAGCTGGGATTTTGTCCTTGGAAGGTGTTTGCTACCCAATTTATTCCTGTCTCCTCACAACTGCTTCCAAGTCTCTGCTGCTGCTGGTGGCTCATCTTTCTACATTTCAAAACTGGGAGGAGGAGCCAGAGGGCAGCCTTCCAAGCAGGAGTAAGAAAGATAATTAAGCAATTAATGTCTGGCATTGGAGT
The DNA here is from genome assembly GCA_035584735.1 of Pseudotriccus pelzelni. Taxonomy (NCBI): domain Eukaryota; kingdom Metazoa; phylum Chordata; class Aves; order Passeriformes; family Tyrannidae; genus Pseudotriccus; species Pseudotriccus pelzelni. Next base: position 3,898,205 of record JAWMRA010000042.1, read on the forward strand.
TGGATCTGCTTGGGAACAGAGGAACTGGGGCTGCGACTGCTGCCCTGAGTGGGACAGGACAGTGGCAGGACCTGAGCCCTCTGAAGGGGAGGGCTGGCTGGCAAATATACAGCTTTGGCAGCTCGAGCCTGTTCCCCTTAGCTGTCCTTTCGTGTCCTTTCCACCCCAAGCCATTCTGTGACTCCATAATTCATTCTATATTTGGGGCCTCGTAGAATGGATTGGTAGAAATAGCAAGTAACTTCTATTTATTTTGCACAGTCGGAAGCAAGAAAATAAAGACTCCTTTTAAGAAAGATGGAGATCATTATGGTTTCTTCAGAAGAAAAATGAGCTGTAGCGTGAGACTTGTGTCTTTGACCTTCCTGGTAATATAGATCCCTATAGGTTTTACAGATGCATTTATTAAAAAATAAATAATGAAAACATTTGTCATATATATATATATATAAAAATCAGGTCACAGAAAGTTGGTCATACTGAGCAAACGACCTGCAAAGCCAGTGACAATGTGTTTTCAAATAAAGTAGTTTAAGAAAAGAAGCAGTAAAACATAGTGTACCTTACTGAAATTGATATAAACTAAAAAAAAAACCTAAAAAAGTATAAGATCATTGTAGTGTAGCTTTTTGCTATAAAGATGAACAATATCCTAACATAATGGGAAAAAAAAAAAAGAAAGAAAGGGCAGTTTAATAAGTTCAAGATGATAAATGGAAGAAACGATCAATTCCAAACCAGGAGCACTGTTGGCATAAACCCCTGAAATGAAAGCAGAAGTAGGTGGTAGAGGTGCTTCTATAATATGTCAGGGTTTATGTCTTCAGATGGCCAATCCATTCTTGTTTTCACATCCTGTTAGTGGGATTTGCATTTGATATCCAGAAGATCAGATTTGTTTCCTGCAGATTGGAAGCACATGCTACTTGTAAATCTCCTTTTCCTCCGGCTTTTTGCAGCCTGTGCGTGCCCAGCATTCCTGTCATCCTGAGCAGCCAAACTGCAGCAATTTTTGCCTCTTCACATATACATGTAGAAGTGAATGCATATTTTAGAGCTTTATGGATTTTTTTTTTCTTCATTTCATAGTAACCTGATTTTGTTGGTTGCCTGTAGTGCCCCTACAGCCACACTAAACTTTCCAAATTACTGTGTCTTGGCATAGGAATATTTACAAAGTAAATCCTTATTTAAAGGGGTAATAAATACCTACATACTCGGAGCTCAGCCTAAACGAAGGTTCTGTTGATACTGTTTTCCTCCCATCTTTAAACATGGGTCTGTCTATAGAGATTGTAGGTAACTAAACACTCCTATCTTCTGAAAATATTCTATATTTTCAGTCTGATTTGATGTTAATCAACAGTAACTGGCCATGGAAATTATTAGATAAGCTACTCTCCCCTACCTACTTGGAAAACAAAAGTCAACTCCCACTTGGTGTTTTCCCAGCCTCTGTTGTACACAATATTGCAGCTGGAGAAAGGGAGCAGCTCCAGATTTGTGGATAGCAGCGCAGGAGGAGGCAGGTGGAATGCCGGGTGTCTTTGGGATGGCAGGATCATGTTGCTGTTGGGGTGGAAGCTCTCAGTTTCAGTACATGTTAATGTACAGAGCTGCCCTGTTTTTGTAAGCAGGGAACTGAGAATAGAGAAAATAAACTTTGCTGTGAGGGAAGCCCTGTGCTGGAGCCCGGGCAAGGGAAGAGCAGAAATCCTACACAGCAATCCAAGTGTTCCCGAGTATTTCCCTGAATGCTGGGAGGGGGGGAGTTTCACAGAGCAGCCACTTGTGATTTTCTCATTCATGTGTTTGCCAGGGACTGCTTTTGTACAGAGCTGTTCAAATGTATTCCAGGAGCACAGCACTCCAGGAACGTGGCCCTCAGGGAATCTTAATGCCCCCACAATGCACAGCTTTCAGCCACAGGTTCCTTACATGTCTTGAGTTATGGCAGAGAGTGGAGAGGGAACGCACAGGATGTTTTGCACCACGGAATCACCTGTCTCCTGCATTCCCATGGGGAGCAATCAGTGATTAAAGTTATTAGTGTGTATTGCTGAGTAGAAATGTATGCTCAAGACTTGTCTCTTGGACTTCTCTTGGTGATGTTTTATTATACTCTTCATGATTCTTCTACAGTGAAATTTATTTCCTGATTTTCAGTTAAGGATTTCTTTTTGTTTGGTGGCTTTTTAGCAGTAGTGTTTGTCTTTAGAGTTTAGGTGGTGGACTAAAAATACCAGAGTTGTTCCAAAAGCGTTGTGAAGAGCCTGGGCCCACTAGATTAGTTTGCTCTAGAAAGGTAGGACATCTCTTAGTCTTAAAATGATTAAACCGTAAGGCTAGAAATAGTATTTCCTCCAAAATTATCAGAAAACTATCAAAAATTCAAAAAATCATTCTAAGTGAACTTTCAGGATTTGTGTTCTCGCAAGTGAATCCCGGAAATGGTGAAAGATACGGCAACTGAAAAGCTTCTGATGCAAACTTAATGATTAAACTCAGAAATGCAGAGATCAAAGAGGAACTGCTGGGGAGATGTGAGAATTCGGTCAGTTACAGATGTAAATAGAAGTTTCTCAACAAAAGGTCTGTTGACAGTGCAAGAATGAAATCTTCAATCACTCAAAATGAGAAATATGGGAGGATCAAAGAACGTGTCAATAGATAGTAAAACAAAACCTCAAGAGAATTAGTTAACTAATTAATTTCAGCTTTAAGTAAGGGATAAGTTTTAACAGGGACCAATTCTTTCTTTTGTGGCTTAACTAAGTACAGATTAATAAAGTGAGAATTGGGAATTTTATCATCAGCAGTTACTTAAAGGATAAGATCAGGGTGGAAACTGTTTTTCCGTGCTTCCCTGTTAGCACAGACACATAAAATTCACCCAGGAGAGCTTATCTAAGTGTTTCATATGAAAGTTAACGTGTTATCTGGGGTTTCATATGCCAGAGGTTGCTTCAGAAGGCTTTTACAAGAGTTTATCTTGTGTTTGGAATGCTGCTTGGGAGGATGTGATTCTGCACACTCTGACCTGAATTATCCATACTCCAGATGTAGTTTTACTGGTTGTTGCCACGACTATGGTCGCTTTTCCCACACAAAACACACCTCCACAGAAGGAGATGAGAAACAGCATTTTTGGAAGAGAGAAACCCCAGTTTTTGGAAGGAGAAATAAATCCATATGTGGCTTAGTTTATGCTCTTTGTCATGGCAGCGTAATTGATGCCGGTACCAACATCTCTGTGTTTAGAAACTACAAGGCTTCGCTCTGAGGAAGTTCTGTCTTTGCCTGCCTTGTTCCTCATGACACAGTTGGGTCACCCAAGGCCACACCACAATTTCATCCACCCTTCAAACCCAGACAGCTTAGTGAGGTAAATTAAGATTGCTATGACTCTGCTCTCCAGACCTCTGGCAACAATCCTAAGCACAAGTGTACGGGCAAGAAATAACATTAAATTAAAGATAATTAAGCAATACATTTCATGGTGCTGACAATTTGGGAGTATGTAGGGCAGATGACTGATACAGTTTTAAATTGTTGAAATGTGACTGGCATTCCACTGGGTTATGAATTGGCCACTAGGATATGATGAGTGAGTAGTTGTAACTGCCCTGCTGCATTTACACGGACTGTCAACTGCTCACCGACCAGCCAAACGACAAAATAAAATTAAAAGGCTCGTAGCCACTACCGTACAAGCCCCTGGAGACCCTGAATAAGCAGATGGATCTTGTGCTGAGGACCAGATGTGAACTGGCAAGGAAACAGTTCCAGAGGCATCATTCCCCTTTGCTGCAAATTCCCCGTGTGGAGATGTTCAGATCTTGGGGCAACGGAGAAGAGACAGGATGGCTCAAAAGGAGTAGGAGGTAAAGTCTGATTCAGAGAAAGTCAAGCTCAGAGCCGATGCAGAAGTAAGGTCTTGCCTTTGTAAAGAGATGAAACGTAAATTATCAGATAATAGTTCTGATAAGGCATTATATGAAAATGTTTATGTTTGTTGTGGGTTTTTTCTAACCACTAATAGTTGAAAAATTGGTGAGCAAATGAAATTCCAGGAGGGATTCAGATCTACTTACTGTGGGGTAAGTGCCTGCAAGCTGCAGGAGTGAAGCAATGCGTTGACAAAGACAAGCATTTTCTATCAGGATGGAAAAAAATAACATGTCCAGGACATGGACCAGAGTTAATGCCGGTATGGAACAGTCCAACTGACCGACTGCATAGTCTTAAATCTGAATTTTTGGAGGCTCAGAGTGGAACTGAAGTGATGAAACCACTATTTATGCAGATTGACTGCTGGTTTTGGCAGAGGTGAAACCAAATCATCACATAAATTGTTATAATTACAAAACTAGGGGGGTTAATGTAGTCCATGGTTGGGGTTAGTGTGTTTTTGGGAGTAAATTCCAAACTGCTTTGTTAACAGATGTGCTTATATATTTTCAAACCCAGGTCCCACATGCTCAGTAAATGCTTTGAGGGCTTTGTTAAAAATATGTCCCAAAGGGATGAACCACTGGCTCAGCTGAAGTCAGTGGAAGCTTCCCAATTTTCATGAGGTCAGAACATCACTCTCAGCGTTTAAAAGGCATCTTCATAAAGTGCACTATGACAATTGTTACAAGTTAATTGTAAAATACTGTACATCTGGAAGTATCTTCTAAAAAGCTGTAATTGTTTATGCACTTAGGTATTAAAATGGCAGAAATAAATAAGATATATCTAAATCAATTTGTAACTTAAATATTTGCTTTCTGCACATTAACCATCATGCATTTAGATGTAGACAAGACTTAAACCCATGGTGATTATTCCTAATTCACAACGTACCCATTGCTTGCAGACACAATCTATAAATATTAAGCTGTGACAGCTTGCCAGAAGTTCTGCAAGAACCTGCTGATGGAGTTTTTCTAAAGAGCCTTCATAAAAGCAGCAAACTGGGTGACCCTACAGGTGCCAGCTGCAGCAGTTGTTCCCCCAGCTTTCCCAATCAGATTTGTTGAAACTCTCTGTATCACAACGTCTTTATCGGTAATGGATCCCTCCCTTAATTTGCACTGATGCATTTGGAATGTCAGCTTCCAAAACAAGGCACATGGGAGGCATTTAAAGTAGATTTTATGAAAGGGAAATGAACAAAGAGCATGTCAGGTTCCATTTTGATTTGCATGACAAACCCAGCACGCAGTGTTCGGGTGGGTCGGGCCGGGCTCGCCTGCCACTCACGGCGTTTGTCACTTTGCTATGAGCACTTCTGACAGTCCGTTATGTTAATTGTTCTAAGGATTGTTTTCCTGGGGGAAGAAAGGGAAAGGCATTTTTATTTTTGTTCTCCTTCCATCTACAGGAAAGGAGGGATGTCTGAGGGAACAGAAAATGTTTTCAAGCGGGTTTCGATCTTTTTTTTTTTTTTTTTTAGTAAATAATCCTGTGAGGTCATCAACAAAGTTCAGTATTTTAAATCTTATTGTTACTTGCTCTGTGTGTTTTTGAGTGGGAAGTACTGGGCCCCTAAACTAGAAACTTGGGGAGTCTATTGTTTTGGTGCACACCACTCTTTGATCCTTTGAGTCCCACAGTGATGGGTCCTGCAGAGTGGTTTGTGCTGTGCCTGTGTGCTGCTGTGGGATGATATTGTGGTGCTTTGACAAGTGCTAGCAAGAAATTTAATGCCCTCTGAGGGCTTGTGGGACACCCATTGTTACTGGTATGTGGGTAACTCTCTTGTGTCAGACCTGTTGGGGGATCTGTGCACGGACTGAATTCTGGAGGCACAATTCAAGGTGGAGGCTGCTGTGGCCCCTGAGGGTGCACACACTCCTCTACCATCTGAAACAGTCAGGGATTGTTTGGTGGTGGGTTTTGAGTTTCAGAGCTCCTGACTGACTGCAGGTTGATCACAGAACAGGATTTTCAGGCTGGCAGAATGAGCAACCATAAAGTTTCAGAAGGCTGTTGTTTATGTTGGTGTCTCTCTTCCAGAGTTACTGCTGATCTGCAGCCCAAGCAGAGCTCAGTGGTTAAAGAGTGAGGAGAGCAAGAAGATAGAAATAGAATTTTCCAGAGGTTTACAGGTAATGACTGACATTTGCCTTTTAAGTTCTGAACTCCTACACTGCATGTGGTATTCTCATTTACATGTTGTGATCTAAGTGCACCATGACAGATTAGCTCTAAATACAGAATGCTTTTATAGTATAAAATCATGCCATCAGATGCAGAAATACTCAAATGAAGTTAATCCAGTGTAGTAATTCCAATCACATTCTTGCTCAGTGATTCAGTGTGCTAATGCTACTTTTCCTCCCCAGTGTTGTCTTCCTTACGGGCTGTTTCATTAAAGTCTTTGGATCTGTACAAGGATCAGTTTGAGCTGGTGCATCTCAAAATGTCACCCCCGCTATAATTAATAACTTACTGTTGATTATGAATAACACTCCTTCACCAATACTTTGAGAAGGATTGTTGTGCTGATTTACTGGAAGCTGAACTCCATGGGAGGTGAACTCACTGAAATGTAGGTCCCAAGAGCCCGAAGGCTCTGGGGGGTGGCTGTGCTGGGACAGCTGACCCTGCTCTGACCCAGAGCCTCTGGCAGTTGAGTAGGACAAGGGAGTCTGCAGGGAGGACAGGAACTCGTTCCTGTGGGGTAAGGGTTGCCTTGGCACGAGAAGCTGCAGTGCAGAGCTGCCTCGGCCACCAAGCCCTGAATGCTGCACAGTCTGGAGTTCTTGGTCTTGTGACTGGCTGGTGCCTCTCCATTTCCTGGTCGCTTTTCTGTTTGGTCACTTCTTGGAAAATCATGTCACTGTTTCCTGTCAGAGAGAAAAATTGCTGAACCTCTCCCACTAAGGATTCATTTGGGCTTCTTTTAATTAGTGCCCAATATTGAGAAAAAACACCACAAGTCACAGCAGATGAAAGAAACTACCACTGCTCTTGATAGCTCTTGTAAAGGGCTTGTCTTATGTGTGTTTTTAACAAGGTCATTTGCTCAGGTTCTTGCTCTGTACTTGGCAACACCTCTTAAACATTTTGATTGTAATAAAAGGGAAAAATTAACCCCAGGTTTTTTTGGCTATTATATCTGACCAGCTCAGTGCCAGCAGTGACAACTCAATGCACAAGCAGCAGGTACTGTGGATAATATGCATTCAAAGCAACTCTCAATAAATTGTCTCCCATCTCACTTCATTTCCTGGGGCGTCCCTCATTTAAGAAATTGAAATTTCCTGTTGCCTGGTTTTATTGTTAATTTTCTCAGAATCACGGAATCATAAAATGGCTTGGGTTGGAAGGGACCTTAAAGCTCATCTCATTCCAACCCTCTGCTATGGGCAGGGATACCTTCCACTACCCCAGGTTGCTCCAAGCCCCGTCCAACCTTGCCTGGAACACTTCCAGGGATGGGGCAGCATCGCCTCCCTGACCTGCTGGACACACTCTGCCCACACTGGATTCCAGCTTGAGCCCTCACCAGGGCGCTTGTGCTTTGTGTCTTGACGTCCCAGGCTTGGCTTTGCCATTTCTTCTCCTGTGGGAATTGGGCTTGTTTAGTCTGGAGAAGAGAAGACTGAGAGGGGATCTCATCAATGCACAGAAATATCTCCAAGTCAGGTGTCAGAGGGTGGTGACAGACTCTTTTCCGTGGTGCCCAGCAACAGGACGAGGAACAACGACCATAAAGATTCACCTCGGCATGAAGACAAACTACTTTCCATGCAGGGTGGCAGAGCCCTGGAACAGCTGCCCAGGGAAGGCGTGGAGTCTCCCTCTCTGGAGACATTCCAAACCCACCCGGACGCGTTCCTGTGCCGCCTGCTCCAGGTGCCCCCGCGCTGTCAGGGGGTCGGGCTGGGTGATCTCCAGGACTGTTGCCGCCCGAAGGACTCGGTGTGCGGAGCTGCGCGGCCCCTCCGGCCGGGCAGGGGGCGGCAGAGCGGCGGGGCGGGCCGGGCGGAAGGGGCAGCGCCTCTGCGGGGCCGTGCCGGGAGCGTGCGGGGACTCTGCGGAGCGCCGCGGCCATGGCGGAGCGCGTGGAGCAGCGGCTGGAGGACCGCGTGCCGGAGCTGGAGCAGCTGGAGCGGGTCGGGCTGTTCTCCCGCACGGAGATCCGGTGAGCGGGGCCGGGGCCGGGGCCGGGCGGGCGTGGCGCGGCCGGGAGCGCTCCTGGCGCTCACATCCCGATCCCCGCAGGGCCGTCCTGAGGAAAGCCTCGGCTCTGGAGTACAAAATACAGCGGAGAGCGCTGCGGAAGGAGGACTTCATTAAGTACATCCAGGTAGGCTTTGCCGAGCAGCAGAGCGGGCCGCCTCTCGCTGCACATCCAGCTCAGAACTGAGCAGTTTAGTCGTGCCCGAAGTAGAAAACAGGTCAGAAAACTATTGTACGAGGCCTGACCTCGCCTGGCCCCTGCTGCTCACCTGAGAGCGGCTTGCTGGCAACAGAGCAGGAAGCAGAGCCGGGAGGTGGTGTCTGAGGCTGGGATGAGGCTCCTCTCGTGTTGTGACCTTCTCCTGTGGTTTCTTATCTCTCCAGGGATGATACGCTGTGCAAATTGTAGTTTAGTGGAATTAATAAGTTGGTTATTAGGGAAAAGCTCCTAAAAGGATGGTGGGGCACTGAACAGGCTCCCCAGGGCAGTGGTCACGGCCCCAAGGCTGCCAGAGCTCAAGGAGTGTTTGGACAGTGCTCTCTGAGACAGGGATTGTTGGGGTGTCCTGGGAATGGCCAGGAGTTGGACTTAGGTGATTCTTGTAGGTCTCTTCAACTCAGGATATTTTACAGTGCTAATTTTTTGGGGGCTAAACAAAGCTCTAATTAAAAGTTTGGCTTGTGCATCACAATTCTAGGAACATGGGTTGCCAACAGCTCAAGTCTGAAATGTCACATGCAGTAGAAATCCTCAATATTAATTTCATCCAGTCTTAGAAATTATTGACCCAGTCAAAAAAATTACTGCTTAGGTTTTCCTGTTTGTAATGTTTATTGTCCACCTGATCAGCTCTAGCAAACTTTATCTGTATTTTTTTGCCTTGCTGTTAGATGTCTCTTCATTGGGTTTTAAATGTTATTTTTCTTTCCATTCCAGTATGAAATTAATTTGCTGGAACTGATCAAGAAAAGAAGAGCAGTAAGTTTGTCAGTTGTTATTAGGAGTGCAAAATACTTTATGCCAAATTTTCTATTGCTATAAAATGGATATTTTTTTTTCCCTCCCAGCGCACTGGATACTCGTTTAAGAAGGAGGAAATCGAGCACTCCATTCTGCACCGAGTCCACAGCCTGTTCAACAGAGCTACAGGAAAATGGAAAGTAAGTTTATTTGAGTTTCCTTTTTTCCTGCATGCCAGGTTGCTCTACCGAGGGTGTTGTTTGCTTGTCAATGTGCAAATGATTTTGTACCTTGTGAGGTTGATTCTCTTCCTCTTTTCATTTCCAACAGGATGATGTCCAGCTCTGGCTTTCACATGTTGCATTTTGCAAACAGTGGGTGAGTTTTCTAGTGCTGATCTTACCTGAGCTGAGATAGTGGACTGGTGGTTATTCAGGCATCTGGAACTTTAATTAAAGACAGGGGTACTTGAATTAAAGACAGTATTACTGCCACGTGCTGTAATACTGAAATAATTTTGATAATATTGTTGGATCTGCCTGGGATTTTCACTGATGGGTATAAATGTTCCATTCAGTACCAGAGCGGGTAAAACAAAGCTACTTCTTTTACAGAATGCAAAACATCAACTCAGTAAGGTGTTTTCTACCATGTTGGCCATTCATTCCAATAAACCAGGTAATTAAAGCAGTGGTGAGTGCTGCATAAACACCTCAGTGTAGGCTGTGTGGTGTTGGTTAAAGTTTTTGTAGATCTCAGTTCAAGCTGTTGGGGTGAAGGTCCCCAGTCTTTTCTTTGCCTTGCTGGTGCTTCAGAGGGACGGGCTCTGACAGGGGCTGTGCTGAGCGAGGTGATGGGAAATAGGTTTGAACGACCATTTCCCAGGCAGACTGGGCACTAAGTAGATCTATCAGAGGTGGGAGATGTTGAATGCTCAAAACTGCTTTCTGGCTTTGGGAGACATCATTAGCTCTGTAGCTAAACCAGATTAAACTTCCTGGATCTGCCTAGCTGCTTAGATCTGTCCTTCAGCTTGGTTTTACATGGGAGATAATCAGTTGGGTTCTGGTGCTGAGCTCATTTTGAGAGATTAAATTAATTAATTTGTGTCACCTATTGCAGCACTGTGGATTATGGCAGCAAAGTGGGAAATGGAGACACGACTCTCCTCAGAAAGTGCCAGGCACTTGTTCCTGCGTGCTCTGCGCTTCCATCCAGAGTGCCCAAAACTTTATCAAGAGGTGAGCTCCTGATTTTCTTCTACAGCCAGTTACTTGATCAGTCAGAGCAAATCAGTTCAGCATATTTCTCAGGAAAAAAAATTGTTCCCCCTCAGCAGGAAAATGTCAAAAATATTTAAAAAACCACATCCCCAAAATTCCCTTCTTAGGTGCTGTTAAGCTCTGCTAGGACATATTTCTCAGGGTTAGTCTGGCATCCCCAGCCTTTGTTGGGGAACTTGATTTTCTTTGAGGGCAAGTTAAGGTTTAAAGAATGACTAAAGAATGACATTGCTGCATGTGGGAAATGTCTGGATCAATGCTGGGGCATTTAGTTATGTGCACCAGCTTCTAAAAGCCAAGGCTCTTGGACATATGTGGGATGTGGGAAAGGCCTGATTTGTAGCTCCTGAGAGCTTGTTTTACCTCGTTTGTGGACTGAGATTTTTAGGACTTACCCCCCTGGTCATTTCTCTGTATTGTCACTCTTACAGTATTTCAGGATGGAGCTGATGAATGCTGAGAAACAGAGGAAGGAAAAGAAAGAATTTGAAAAAGCAAAGATGGACTTGGTAGGTCAGCTGAACTTACTTAATAGAGATTGTCTGCTTGTGTCTCACATGTCTTGAGTGCACAGTTTCAAGGGATCTGGATTAATCGTTTGTTTGACAAGGGCTTAAGAGAAAGGTTTTGTTCATGTGCTGTGCCTGTGTGGAGCTTTTCAAGTGTTTGCTGATGCTCAGCTCAATTACTTCACACACTGATTTTTCTTTGCAATTGTAACATCTTTCATTACATTGCCCAGTCTGAAAATTAATAGTAATTTCTGGAAGGGAGTAGTTAAACTTACTATCTTTCATTTCTTCCTAGTTGATTTGTGCAAATTACATAAAAATAGACTTAGGTGAAGGAAAACAGTGGTATCTTCTGATTTTTTCCCCCTGTTTGCAAAGCTGATAGCTGAGAGTGGAAAATAATCTTTTTCAATGATACGTTTTGATATTGCAGGGAGAATTCAATTACTCTGAAGAGATTCTCAATGGGGAAATGGCTCGAATAGTCTACAGGGATGCAACTCAGAAAATTAAAGGTGATTTGATATTTCTTTTACTTATTCAGTAAGAAAATTGTCACCTTTAACCCACCTCTGCAGTAGGCAAAAATGCGAAGTGTGCAACTGATGTGATACGTTCAGGAACTCTTTAACAAATACTCCACTTGATAGGGTTTTTTTTCTCCTCTTGAAATGCAGGTGTTGAGTTCCAGCTGGCCGTGCTCTCCATTGCAAAGCTCTTTGATTTTACCCAAGATTTGCAAAAAGAAATCCTTGAAAAGTGAGTTGTGGCTTCGTGTTGTGTTTTTACTTTATTCTAGTTTGGGTTTTAAGAAACATGTTCTCATAACTTCTCTAATTTATAGTGGGTTGACAGGACTTTTAGCACTAAAGGCTGTTCCTGTAGGGAATTAGTGTTAAGGTTTATGTGAAATCCTTTAAGAAAAAAAAAGATGAGGCGTGTACTTTAGAAAAGAATGCTCTTATCTAGCTTCAGAAAGGGCTTCAAAAAGCTGCGAAGAAAAATCCGGATAAAAAATAGGTGTCACTGAATAATTATTGCACTTAGTTTCTGTAAATTCACTGCAGGAACTGTGGGTTTTCACAGTGCGTTTTTGTGGCATTTTTGCATCTTTTATTTCTGTAGTTGTTCCTCTTGAAAGAAAGATTTCTCTTGGCAACCTCCTCTCTAGTTCATATTATTTGTGGAGTATATCCATATTAAGTATTTTAAAAAACCCTAATATTTTGTCTTTCTCTTGTGGAAAGTAAGATATCTTTTTCTCTGGCATTTGGTTACTTATACATATATATATATACATATATAACAACCAAACAAATATAACAACTTCTATAACAATCCTTCCAAACATACCTGGGGACGAAGGATGGTGGTTGGGGGCTGTCACAGACATGGCGTGTTCAGTTTGCAGGCCAGTTATGCTGATGATCCCCTGACCTGGGACCACATGGCCCGCCGGGAGCTGGATTTGGGGTCCCCGCAGCCCGCAGAGCACACCCCAAAGCAGAGGAAGGTGGCAGAAGTGGCCCGGAGGGAGGAACGGTGCTGTGCAGTCTTTGATGAGGCTGTGGGAGCAGTGCCAACAGGTGAAATGTCCTGCCTGCATTTTAACAGCTTTTCCTGGTACTTGGAAGGCTTGAAGGGGATGGCAGGCTCTGCCAGACCTGAGAGAAGGAAAGCAGCTTTTACATGCTGCCTTTTGGGCATCTGCTTTATGTGTTATTTGGGTTATTTTCCAAAGCATTTATGCTCTTGAAGGAGCTGCTTAACTGGAAGTGGGAGTGTTTTGCTGGTTAGCTGTGACTAAGCAATGGTTTTGAGTGGCCAGTGGAGTGGATATCCAACACCCAACATCTGGCACTGTCCTTACTTTGAACATTCCTTGTGAAGCCTCAGCTGAACCAAGAGCTGGATGCTCTTTACAAAGAGTTACTGTCTGCAGCTCATACTGGGAAGCCATTTTAAAATGTTAATGGTCTAAATCTAGGGTCTCTTTGATAATACAACATTCCAAAACAAAGTTGGCATTAACACTCTGCTTGGATTCTTTGTACTTCTTAAATATTTGTGCTTACTCTTGTGATTCTGTGCCGTGTGATATTATGCCTTTGCTTCTACAGAGGACATGTGGAAATGCTACATCACTTTTTGCTTAGAGAGATATAACAGGAAAACCAACAGTGAAGAATTAAAGCAAAAGGTAAAAGCTTATTAGGAAATCATACAAACAAATCATCCCTGTTTTTACTGATTTCTGTAATCCAGAAGCAAGACAAGAAGCAAATATATTTTGATATTTTATCAGAAATTCCTACCTGTGGCCATCACTAAGGATCATTTAGTCTCCATCTGGGGGGATCACTTTTAGTGTCAGGCTCTCATATGGCCTGCCTGAACATGAATAACCTGAGCATAAACCAGCCTTGTCAGTAAAATACAGTGACCTCTTTAGATGAAAGCTAAGACTCAAACTTGTTAATCACAGAATGGTTTGGGTTGGAGGGGACCGTAAATGTTCAGTGACAGTGTAATTAGATATTCAGTGACATGTTGGTAGACAATCCACTGGGCTTCTTGAAATGCTGGAATCTGTTATTTGCAGGAATAATGCTTGGATTTTTTTCTCTCTGTTGGTTCTAGAGGCTGGAGAGGACACTGAGTGTGTTCAACAAAGCCCATGAGTCTAATTTACTGCCAGAAGCTCTCTATAAGCAGTGGGTAAGAGTTGACACAAGAAATAGATTGTTTTTTAACGAGGCATTGCAAGTCTCTTGTGGTGATGAGCTGTGTCTGCTGGGTTTCAGGTTCAGCTGTTGCTGGAGTCCAGCCTCTCTGAGAAGGCTGTGGAGGTGGCAGAAGCTGCAACCAGGCGCTTCAGCGTTTCCGTGGACATGTGGCAGATGAGGCTGCAGGTGCTGATCCAGCTGAAGAGGGAAGATGTGACCCAGTGTTTTGAAGAGGCCATTAAGCACGTGAAATCCAAGGTCTGTGCTGGTTTATGGACTTACATGTCGTGGGCCAGAAACCTCTGATGTTTGGTTGCTTGGGTTTTTTTCCCGTCACAAGGCATTCAAAGTCCCCAACAATTTTTAAGGTCAGATATATGAACTTGGCATTTCACATGCACATTGCATTGCCAAGTATTAGGGAACTGTCCATTCACTTCAGAGTCACAGCTTTAAAGTCTGAATGCTCACAGGTGACATTTTGCATACTGTCCTAGCTGGTATTCTTTGTGTCTTACTTGAAAAATGTGCTTCCTTTTATTCACTGTGCTGACATATTGTGTGTGTGGTATTTCAAGCCTTGAATTAGACATGAGTTCTCCTACTGTTCCATTTCAAACCCTGGGCACAAGGAGTGAGGAGAAGAAACAGGAAGGTGACTATTTTCTCTTGTTCTTGAAAGTTACCTTTGTACTGCAGTGCTCAGTGATGCATCTAAGTCATGTTAGGAAGGAAATGAGAAGTGATTTCAGGGTGCAACCCAAAGTTGTCTTTCCAAGAGCTGTGCCTAAAGGACATTTTTACAGCAGCTAATACAGAACCTGGAGGATGTGTTGCTGTCTGTGTCCGTAAATCAGTCGCTGTATTTTAGGCATTTGATGTGTCTGCTCACCTTGTAGGGCACTTTGGCATTGTGGACCCTCTGGGTGGAATGGAGCGAAGGCACAAACAGCAAGGAGGACACAGAAGCTCTCTACCAGGTACTGGGCTGATCAAAACCTACTTTTATGTCTGTGTAAATAAATGGGAACAACGTGTGTGGATGGAACATGTAACAAATGCTTTATACAGCAGTTCTGTCATGGATGTGTTGATATCAAAGCATTTCAAGCAAAGTTGTGTGTGTTACCAAAAATGAGCTGGACATGGGCTTACAGGCACAAATGTCATTCCCCTTCTTCTGAGACGCAGATGTTTGTAAGCACAACCAGTAATGTACTCTTACTTCATGGTCTAGAATTTTTGTTGTTTCAGACACCTGTCTGAACACGGAAGAGAGAATTTTACAGTCTCTCTGAAAACATCAGTCTTGTTATAGAAAACTCAAGATTAGAACTGGGACTTTAATCTCACTATAAATTTCCTCAGTATCTTAGGGCCAAACATTCCCTTTTTGCCTGGCATGTTGGGTAGTGGGTTTTTCCCCCCTTTTACAACATAAAACGTATTTCAGGTGGAAGCTTGAATTCAGCTGTTTGTAGAGCATTGTGAAGCCCTCTGCATGAAGGGTGTTAAGGAAATGCCAGTTGCCAACTGTGTGGAATATTGGAGGAGAAATGTATTTTAGACTTAGGACATCTGCTTTATTTCAGGTGCCTGATGAGGGAGAAGGTACTGTTTGGTTTTGTCTCCCTTGCTGTCTTTTAAGTGTAGGTATACGGTTGTTTTATTTTTTGCTTTGCGTTTTTCTTCCTTTTAATCTTGCAGAGATCCTTACGTGCCACAACTCCTGCTGAATCTGTGACTATGAAAGAAATGTATCTCGACTGGACTTACAGAAGTGGTGGTTATAAGAGGGTTAAAAAAGTGTTTACCAGGTAGCAAATAAAGCCTTCAAACCAGATTGTTCTAGGGTGTATGTTAAAAGACTTGAAGTCTGAAGTTACTTGTTTTATTTCAGCCTGTGTGAAAATCGTCCCTTTTCACTTGATTTCTTCAGAAAGATGATCCAAATAGAAAAGGAGCAAGTAAGTTGTTGAATATCCAATTAGTGCTTTGTATTTGTAAAATACTCTTCTAACTTTGGATCTAAATAGGAACAGAATGGTGTTGTCAGTCTGGGATCAGCTCATGTTTGTCTTCACGAGTTGATTCACAGGATGTGATACAAGCCCAGTTCCATGGTAACTGATCTTGGGCAGTGTGTGTGTGTGCGTGTAATTGCCATGACTCTCTTCCTTTATAAGAATCTAATCAAGCTGCAGATTCACTTCTGTACAAAATAAATGGCCTTTTAATACCTTCCTTTGTTAGGAATCCTGCAAAATGCTTCATCTGAGAGAATACTATGAACGTGCCTTGAGGGAGTTTGGTTCAACAGATACTGGTAAGGGGATTCTATTATTTATTTATTCATTTATTCATTCATTCAGTGCTGCCTCTTATTTCCACCCGTTTCAAAAGGTCGCTGTTTGTTCTGCCCTTGTGCTTGCTGTCATTCAGGGCAGAGCTTATTTCTCCTGTGCTGTTCAGTGTAGGACACTGCAGTGACCCTCCACTGTCAGCCCAGAGTCGTTGGCACTGGGATGGCTTCAGCACCACTGGGAGCACATCAGGTCTTGACGCTGGCATTGGTGCATTTTTTCTTAAAACATCACTGTTCCAGCTGGGAATAGAACCCAGGATTTTGCTCCTCAAGGTGCAGGACACTGTAGTTTCATGAAATAAACCTTATTGCATTAACATCAAAGACACTTACAAAAAGAGTCTCTAGTTAGGTTTGTTTGTTAAGTAAATATCCAGTTAAATTATAACCAGAACTTCCATTTTTCTTTCCAAGATCTCTGGCTGGATTATGTCAAGGAGGAGCTCAGTCATCCCCAAGGCAAACCAGAAAACTGTGGAAGCATTCACTGGCGAGCTATGAAGATGCTGCAGGGAGACCTGGTGGAAGATTTTGTTTCCAAGTACACTTTATTGCAAACTGGACATTTATGAAAAACTATACATAGTTGTAATGTGACAGTGCCTTTTTTTAACTTCTTTGTACAGAGGTAAATATGTTCCTGGATCTTATTAAAGTTTACCTTCTTTACATTCTGTGTGACAAAAAAAGAATCATCTGTTCCATGGTAGTCACTTCTAGTGTTGCTTTCACCAGGGGCAGGTTCAAGTACACGGTTAGAGAAAGCAAAAGCATCTCTGAGGGTGTTCTCATTGAGACTTCTGAGAGCAAATTCTTCATCCCGCCCAAACATTCAGATAGTTATAATGCATCAGCTTTTACACTCTGGAAAGCGAATATTTCAGCACCTAGATGCAAAAAAAAAAACCAAACCAAACCGCACAGAAACTACTACGCCTGTGGTTGATCTCCGTATTTTACCAAATTGAATAATTAGGAGTGGAACAGTTTTCATTAGGTAATCAGACATCAGTAAAAAATACAGTATTTATTGTTTCCTAGCTTTGAAGTCATCTGTATTCCTCAAAGCGTCTGCAGTCCCCTTGCTTGAGTTGTGCAATTAAAAGCTTTTAAGTGCAAAAGTTCTTAAGCGTTTTTGTTGTAAGCCCAGCAAAGCCGGCAACTCCCACCATTTCACAAAGCGGGGCCCCTTTTCTTCACCTGTTCCGGGTCCTCACCAAATTTTGCCGCTCACGTCAGTACCTGCAGCACCTCCCAGGGATGCTCATTCCCTCAAAGCACATTTGCCTGGCACCTTCTCGTGGAGCACCTGTCGCAGCTCTTCGGCCCAGGTGCTTCCCATCTCCTCATGCTTTATCTGAGCACGGGGCAGCGCCGGGTGGGAGGGGTTTGCCGCAGGGCTTGGAGAGGTATTGAGGCTTTATTTATACAACCTCATGAGCATAGAGGTGCTTTCTGCCAGCCCTTAGGTCTGTTATTTCTGGGTGCAGTCCCACTAAGTGGTGGTGTCGGGTCAGGGATTGGGCCGGATGATCTCAGAGGTCTTTCCAACCTGGTGGATTCTGTGATGCTGTGGAGGCACGAGGTCTGTGTTCGAGGAGCCCCCGGCGCGGGGGGCTCTGCGGGCTGAGGGAACTGCAGTGTTGGGGCGGTGGGCCCTGTGGGCTGAGGGCAGTGCCTGAGCTGCACCGGGGCTGGAGCGGGAGCACCATCGCCCCTCAGTTCCAGCCTCACGGCCGGAGCCCGTTCCTCGGGCACGGCCGCGGGGCCCGCCGGGCGGGCGGTGCCCTGAGGGGCCGGGCGGGGCTCTGAGGGGCCGTCGAACGTTCCGTGAGGGCTTTCCCGGCGGGCTCCGCCTGTGACGGCCGGCCGGCCGCAGGCCCCGCTGCCCCCTCGTCGGGTGGGAGTGCGAGGAGAACTCGCCGCTCCCCGCCCTGTGGGCGCCATCGGCGCGGCCGAGGCTTTCCTGCTGCTCCCCCGCCCCTCGGCGCTGCTGGAGGCTCCGCTCCTGCCCCTCGGCCTGCGGGCTCCCAAGTGGTGGTGGATTCCCTTTTTGGCCCTTACGTTTGTTCCTCTCCTTGTCCCCTCATTACCGCCGTTCCCAAACGGGCGCATTTCGCGTCATTTTTGGGGCCCCTTCCCGGGGAGGTGGCGGAGGATTGCGGGGGTGAGGGCTGTGCTATGTTGCCGATGCCGGGGGGAGCTCATGGCAGCAGCAGGATGAGCCGCCCCTCGGCAGATCTGCCTTCTGAAGTGGGAGGCTGTTTGGTTTTAAACCTCTGATTCATCAAGGGAGCAAAGGGATGGGATCCAGGGCGCAGAAACACTGAAATGCAGTAACAGTTGCGTGAACCATGTTGGAGCAATTAATGAAAGCTGTCGTTGAATTCTTTAAAACTCTCTTGTAGGTGATGGCCAGTGCCGTTAACACCACAAACCCTGGGGAGAAACAGCTTCCTAATAAGAGAGAAACTATGATCTGGAAGTCCAGAAAAGGTAGGACAAAACAAAGTAGATGGTGAGTAACGAAACTGATGCTTTGCTTGAGAAATTAATTTAAAACCTTTAGGTGAAGGGTGGGAAATGCCTCTTCAGTTACTGCACTAAGTTATTTCCATGTAGGTATTTGTGTATGCCTAGGTGCAAGAGCAATTAATCAATATGACTACTTTTAAACCAGAACCATGGTTTTTCAGCATAGCTATTTTTTAAAAAATACCTACAGGTGAATGTGGTGAAACAAGAACTTCTGGGTTCTTTGCCCTAGTTAAAGAGTTATTTTCCAACAAGAGTGTGTGGAAAATCCTGAGTTGGGCTAGTACAAGGCTATGTCCACTGTTCCCAAGTATCTGCAATGTGAAGCACCTCTGCAGTGATACTGTATATGTAGGAAAATGCATATATTATAATTAGATTAGTAGCTACAAAGTGCATTTGTATTCGTGTCTGAATTACTATGTGCTGAACATTTAATTATTCCTGTTTAATTTCTGAATGTATCTGTTGACGCTTTCTGTTGGTTTTAGAGCGTTTGCTGGACAACATTCCAAACATTCCGGATAGCAAGTCTGAGGAAAGCGAAGCCTCTGATACCTCTGCCAGTGAAGGTGACGACAGTGTCTCTCCTCGTGACTGGTACAAGGTGCATTCTTACCTGGATGAGGGGGACGATGAAGTCTCCAGTATACCTGACTCTCCGAAGCTGCAAAATGCTGCCGAGCATGAGGTGGAGGACTGGGATAAAGAACTGGAGGAGACTGCGTGTGGTCCCTATGGTGAGTACACGTTTACTTGTGCTTCGTTTGAATTTTGGATAGTAGGTGGTTGGAGGTGGATGCTTTGCAGGAGAACGTGTTTAAGTAACTCCGTGTTCCGTTTTGGGAAGCAGTTTCTTGTTGTGTTGACCTCATGGGTATGTTACAATTCTGCACAATTTCGTTGTCGAACACAGGATTTAAAGGGGGTGGTGTGAAGTTCGTGAAACCCTTGGTTGGGCCATGGAATTCTCAGGGAGTGGCATGGGAAGGAGGAGAACTCTGTGTGTATTGACTTTCTGGGGAGAAGCAAGTTCTTAGTGATGTATCTTTGTTATTCTGAAGCAGAAGATAAGGGTATGTGGTGTGCAGGAATGTAGCTTTTTTTGGTGTAAAAGTTTTCCTCCAAGAAAATTCAAGATTGTACTCTATAATATCCCTCTAGAGCATGGAGTTCTTTGGAAGTGCTCAGTCTCTGAGTAGGGTTTATTGCTTTTGCTGTATGGTTGGCTTGTTTTTGTTTGTTTGCTTTTGGGGTTTTGTGTGGGTTTTGTTGGTCATTGTTTGTTTTTTTTTTTGTGGAAGGGGTTTGTTTGTTTGACTTTTTCAGTTGGTTTTTTGAAGCTTGATCCTCTGAAATGGTGGTGCATGTGATCAGTCCCATGGAGGAAGGTGGCAATGCATAGAAGCAGTTTTATCCACCTCTTTAGATTTGAATTAATCCTCCAGCTTGTGACTTGTTTTTATGTTGAACCAAGAGTCAACCTTGCATTGGCCAGGCTGGCTGGTGTGTAGAACAGGTGGATGGAGTTCAGCCAGCAGTGGCTGATAACCTGCTGTGTCTTTGATAAAAATAGTGCATTTCCATTTTCTTCTCATTAATGTGTATCTTTTTGTAATTAATATGCTTTGCTTCGGAAAGATGAATTCTGTTTATTTTGATTCCATAAATGGCTGTTGTATTCAAGTACCAAGTTTGATAACGGAAGACAGTTTTTGCAGCCTTTCTATGAAACCATTCTGATTTTAAAAGAGAAACACAATATTGGTTTTTCACAGTGGGTAATTTGAGGAAAAAGACTGTTTCCTTTTTGGATATTTTCCCTCTCTTTCATTCTGGGCGTTCCTTTTAATCCCTCGTCTGCTCAAATATATGGTATGCTTTGGATTTTTTACTGGTACTGTCACAAGTTTTTTTTTTTTACTTATTTAACTGACTCGCTCCACCTGTAGCTTGTGCTTTTTAAATCCTCACAAACTGAGGCAGCTGTAGTTATAGGATTCAGGTGCTTGGGAAGGGTAGTGAGTACAAGTGTCTGAGTTGTTAACTGCTACAAGTAAAAGAAAGTGCTTGGTTGGTCATTTTGTGGCTTTTCAAAATGTCTTTTTAAGCACTTGCTGTGCTGGCTTGTTCAGCAGTGCTGCTGGAAGACTGACAAGAGGAATACTGTGTTGGGCCCTTTTTCTTTGCTCAGTCCTTTCAGTGTGTGCTGGCTAGAAATTTTTTCCTGCTGTTACTTTCCTGAGTATCTCCCATGGTTTAAACCTTTTGTTTTATCTTCTGTAGATGCTGATGATCTGTCCTGTGGAAGCTTTCAGGAAAATAATGTTTTGGCCTCATACGTGTGGAAGGAGGATTGGTTTTACCAGCCAGGCTGTCACCACACACCTTGCTTTGTTTCTCCACCACGAGTCCGTAGAGAGGTTGAGAGTGGCCAGTTTGATGATGCAGATGAGTGAGGCTGACCCTGGGCAGAACAGAAGTAAGTTTGGCTTCTGAGTTGGATTGTGTTCTTCACTGACTGAGCCGTGTCAAGTCCTTTAGTTTGCTGGCAGAGTTCTGCCCAAGGCCAGAAATGTGACACCATCTCCCAAGTTTTGCTCAAGTGTTGCTGAGCTGTTCATGAGCTGCCCGCACTTGGCTCTGGAGACAAGAGTGCAGGTGCTGGCTGTGACAGTCAGTGCAGCTCTGGGGGTTTTATTTGTGTTCTGTAGATCTGTGTTGTTACTAATTAATTGCTTGAGAAGTGTTCAATTTCTAAACTTTAGATTGTTTATTTGTAGGCTTTGTGAGTTTTGACGTGCTGATCTGTTCTGTAAGTTTTAGTTTCCTCTCCTTTTCACCTGATGCTGTCAAATGGATGAGCTTTAAAAACTCTCCTTCCTTCCGAGCTTCTCTGTTACATTTCCATGTGGTTCTAATTCCCATTTGTGATTCTGATACTACTTTTTAACAAAATCAGCTGTGGCAAATACAGAATGAGTTGTTTTGTGTTTATTTGTATCTATTCCAGTATAAAAGAATTACAAATACACGATATGTGTTTTGCAAATACACATGATGATGCACAGTAGGACCTGCTCCATCCATCCCCTGGGAATGCTGAGTTCCCAGGGCTGCCTCCCAGCAAAGCTTCCTCCACATCAGACCTTCTTGTTACATGGGCGTATTACCCTGCAGTCCCACTGTTGTCTTTAGTATGTTCTCATGCAGCATCAGATGTGTAATGACAAAGAAAATATCTCTGCTTATATGTACATATTGTGGTACATGATGTGTGTGTCCTGCTGACAGTAGACGATTAAGGTTCCCGAGACTGTTCTGCTGGTTTTGTGGTGACAAATGGGGGGATGAGAACACAAATTTCCTGCTGAGAGAAGAGCTGGAACTAGAACCATCTCCTGCTTTCTTTGTTCTGGAATTAAAGGAAACGTTTTCAGATGAAGTGTGGAAGTGGATTGAATGGCTGGTCACCTGAGTAACAATAATCTTCACCTAATGCTCATGTTTCATTAATTACTTTTCGCTCAAAAAAATTTCATGGCTTTTTGTTCATGTTTTGACACTGAACTGGAGCACAGGACAATGTTTGGGTTTTATTTTCTCATCCGGTGTATGAGACCGAAATAATTCACACACTGGTTTGGGAGGAGGAAGTGGATGACACAGTGATATTTCCTTAATTTTTTCCTAGAGAGCACAGGACAAGAGCTTTTCTTTGGATACCTTTCAGTTCCTGGTTACATGTTAGTACTTGGCAGTGGAAGTACAGAGTGGAAGCCTCGTGTTGGGGCTGCAAGAAAAAGGGTCTATTCTCTTATTCCTGTATGGTGGAGTGACCCAGGGATTACTGTTTCTCTAAAACTCAGTTATGCCAATAACTGACTCATCAGCCAGAGTAAAAGGGTTATTTGCATTTAGAAATGCAATATTCATAAATATAATTTGAGT
This sequence comes from Pseudotriccus pelzelni, assembly GCA_035584735.1. Classification (NCBI taxonomy): domain Eukaryota; kingdom Metazoa; phylum Chordata; class Aves; order Passeriformes; family Tyrannidae; genus Pseudotriccus; species Pseudotriccus pelzelni. Next base: position 3,920,713 of record JAWMRA010000042.1, read on the forward strand.
GCAGACACACTGGTAACTTGTAAAAATTCCTGTGAAAAATCCAGGCTCGTTTTATGAGCTTGTTTATCCCTTGCCCGGACCCAGCTGTTGTCAACGCCCAACTCTTCCCTGCAGAGGGCAGCAGAAAATTGTCTGCCCTGCTCGGCGTGCGTTCATCAGGCGGTGTGAGCTCCCCGGGCCGGATTTCTAACGCTGGGAGCAATTCAGATCTGTGTTCTGCATAGCCCTGTTGTTCCCCGGCGAGGCTGATTCATGGCCCGGATTAGTTTCTCATTTTTTAAAATTCACTCCCAAGTTGTACTTACTGGACTGAAAAATCTCTCCCCTGGCTGAGAGAAGAACATCACTTGACTTCAGGCTTAATATATTGTTTTTTACTATGCTTGGGGGAGATATCCCACTGTATTCAATAAAGAGGAAACTAATAGGATTCTGTGGAAGCAAACCCATCTTTGGTAGAATTGTTGTAGAAGGATAACCAAAAAGTCTTTATAACACTGATTAGGGTGATTTTTTTTTTTCTTATGATTCCAAAATTCCATCAGTAGAGAATCTTCAAGCCATTTTCCGTGCAGTCTATAAATCGAGGTGTTTTTTCACCCTGTACCTCTAATTACAATCAGTTTTGTCTGTCTCTAAGGTTTTATTATTTGAGGAGAAACTGTATTGAATGGCTGCCTGGCTAAGCTGTTTGCATTTTAAATGATAGAGATTTGTTTTCAGTTTCCATTTAAGGTTAAAACTGCCACCACTCCCACCAGGTTTAGGAAAAATAGCAGGAGGGTTTTGCAGCAGAGATGCATCCTGCTCTCTCCAGGGATATGTTGGCAAACACAACTTGGTTCATCTTGGCCCTGCTTGTTAGGGCAGGGGCGTAACGTAAAGCTTGATCTGAATACTCTCAAACTTCAGGGGGATTAGAAAACCAGATGCAGCCTCCTCAGAAAGCATCTGCCTGGGAGGATTTGAAACCGAGCTCACGGATTCCAATGTTTCTGCTCTACAGAGTGTTTCGAATGCCATTGTGAATCTTGCACTGAGCCTGTTCTGTGTTGACACAAGTGTGTCATTCTAGGCAGGAATACATTGCATTTAAAAACAACATGAGGTAGCGTGTGAGCCAACAATTCACACTGAGAGGCAGCCCTTCAGCTTGCTCAAATTATTGGAGGGAAAAGAGTCGCATCACAGGACCAAGATCATAAATCTTGCTTGCATACAAGAAACACACTGGCAGGACATAAATCAGCTAAAAACTCTTCTGAAGTGTCAGAGATTTCTCAGTTAAATGCACATACATCCCTAACACAATTTCCCCCTTCTACACCCACACTATAAATATCATTCAAAGGACAGAGACCCTGCTGCAGGTTATTATGTTTGCTGGGTTGGAGGGAAGGCTTAGGAGTGGAGCATAATATGGTGGTGTAGTAGAGCAGGGTACAACTTTGATGTTGTCCTTGCTTTTCTTCTTATTTCCCCACTCTGTTGGTGAAGCTGAAGATACCAGCCCATAAAGCGGTTCAAATTCACTGAGCAAGACATTTTGTATAAATAGTGAGGTTTTTTAAAAAAATACAACAGAGTTTTGCACTTTCTTTGAACAGGCCAGCAAAGAAATGAAAACTTGTTTTGGGTGCATCTGTTATTTCCTTTGAGACCTACAGGCAATGATTTGCAGGAGGAAATAATTGAAGGAAATGTGTTCATAGTTCCTGTTGATAAGGTGCAGCACTTAATTCATACATCAGACTGAGAAGGTTTCTTGGTGTTATATAACCACAAAATCCAGCCCATTTTAGTGCCCTTCAAAGACTACTGTTTCACTTGTTCTTCATCCCATTTTTCAACTGGTGTGCTTTCACTCTTAAACTGAGAAAATGCCTCCACTGCTGAGAGGGAACTCTGTGAGTAATTTCAGAGAGTAAAGGAAAAATGCTGATGGCAGCAGCTCATCCTGTCTGTTGGTTGCTTGCAAGGACACCAGTGTAAATCCCTTTGTAACAAGGGTCATTTTGTGGAGCTGGGTAACGGTGGGCACAGGGAGGGAACGTGTGATGCCCTCTGTGGGTCTGTGCTGCAAACAGAGACGTCAGAAGCTCGAGTTTTAGAGGGTAAATTTGGGGTGGAGTTGTTAGTCCTGGGAGTACCAGCTGCTCATAGCATGGTTTCCCAGCTTGGCAGGAGAAACTGGAACCTACTAAAAAAAGCTGCAAAGCACACAAACCCAGTAATTTGATTTAGTGATGGAAACAGCTTCCTTTAAGCACTTGGAATATAGATCCTCAGCTGGTACAAACTTTGGCAGCTCGTTACCCAGGCAGAACCTCTGTCCCTGTGTATCCCCCATGCAATGCCTGTGTCACCTCTGAGCTAAAGCTCATGTTCAGGGTTTCATTATTGCTGTGGGTTTTAGTCCTTAATATAATGGGCTTTCTTTCCATTCACTGTAGCTCTGTTGACCTTCACAGAGCAAAACCCATGAACGTGGCTCAGTATCTGCATTTGTATCGTAGCAGGTTGTCTTGGATGGTTTTTTCCCCACACTGATGATAGTTTCAGGACATGTAGCAGAAATCAGCCTAGGAAAGGTAACTTCCTATGATTCAGCAAGTCTAGTTGTCTGGCCTCAGTATTTTAATCAAACCTTTTCTGATCTGCCTGCAACTTCTGTATTTAGACCTGGAAACCCCTTTCATTGTATGATGCAGGATTTGAAGACTTGAGTTGTAAATTTAAGCTGTATGTATTCATTTATGAGCCTGAGATCTCAATTTATTATTTCCCTCAGAGGGAAATACTGCTGAGTCCTTTTGGAGCTGTTGGTCCTTAGTATGACTTCTGTTGAGCTACAGGTTTTCTGTGAGATCTGGAGTACCAGAGGATGGTACCATCTCCTGGTGCTGCTTTGCTGTTTTAATCAGCGTAACTATTGTGGACTCCTGTTCTAACACTGAATAAGTTGTTTAGTATTTCTGCCCTCAGGATCTGCTCCAAAACACATTTTCACTGAGGAGTTCCTTCAGTTACTTAGCACTTACTAGAAAATACTGAAATTATTTGAGCTCAGATAAAGGGAATATCATTTCATCTGTAATGTTCATGCAGACACCAGAGTAAATATGCGACATTGTAATGTAGTTCTGGCTGCTACAGTTGGCTGGGAATTGTGTAACTCCATCCCCCACGTTACGTGCTCAGCTGTTTCTGGGCAAGTCAATAGGTGTGAGAGTGAGATTAAACAGGACCTGTATCCCACAGCAGAGAGCACAACCTCCTTCTAGGTAACTGGAGATCCAGAAAGCAAGGAAAACTCTTCTAGCTGAGCAGGTTTTCACAGTGTTGGTGACAGTAGGGCGGTAGAATTGGAATAGCAAGGTCAGAGGAACAACTGATAGTTCCACCAGAAGCATGGGCAACAAATCGAAATAATTTGGTACAGGAATCTGCGTTCTCCTTAGCACAGGAGAAGAGTGTGTAAGGGGACTTTGAAAGTTCTGTTTCAACGGTGGTTAACTCCTTACATCCCAAACTGAAGTGGGACAAGTAATCTGAAATGGAAGCACAGAGGTGGAGCCTGCAAACAGCCACGTGCTGATTGAGCCATCAGCGATTTCTTGTCTACTGTCACCACTGGGTTTGCTGGAATACCAGACCCTCCTCAGTGTTGTGTTTATCAGTACTTTCAGTTCCATGTTCTTCAAACAGGCCATTATTTTCCTGGTCTTAAACACCTTTCATTGTCTGTTTTGTTTAGTTCTAGCTTATCTGCATCATCCATACTTGATCTGTTTGATTGAGCCTCCAGCTCTGTTTGATTGGGCCTCCAGCTTTGTAGTTTTCCAGAAGTCTGCTCTTTTCAGTGGGATTGGTCAGACATTATAAAGCCAGGCTGAGACTGCCTGTCTACTAGATAAGAACTACATTTAGTTCTATTATCTGCACTAGTGTTGGTAGGTGGATTAGGTTTAATTTGGTCCTTTGGAGAGGAGCAAGCAAACTATTCCTCAGATAGATCTGGGATTTGGTTTAAGGACAGGCTTTCTTATGTGGTCTGTGAAGTGCCTCGTAGCCCTGTAGGAATACTTTGTGTGTCTCATTCCTGCCTGCAATTTGGAATGCTGACTTTAATGACTGTGCTTCTAATTACGTACAGAGGTAAATTGTCAGATGAAAGAATGGGGAGTTTAATCATCTGCCCATTAAGGGCAGCAGGGTTTCTGCTGTGCAGAGGAGTGGCTGCCTAAAACTGGCACCTCATACCTGCAGTGAGGAGAAGCGCTTCTCAGGTACCCTGGTGCTGAGGCACCTTCATCCCTCCTCCATCTGCTACTCTGGTTGAAGGGTGTGGTGACTTCGTGAATGAGCCACATCTTTGTTACAGGTGACATCGCTGTGATGTCCCTTACCCCCCTCCCCCCAACAAGGGGTAGGTGTGGACATTTGTCCAGATGTGGACACTTGTCCAGATGTGCAGCAGGGCGGCTGCCCAGTGTTAGGGGCCTGGGAAAGTTGGTAACACCCAGCCTATGTGATCCAGACCTGCCTCAAAACAAAAGGGTGAAGTTCAGTGTCCTGCTAATGGGCTTAACTGAGACTCCAGGTACTTGGGAAACAACCTCTTTTGCTGCATGTCCTTTCAAGTTTGGCTTAGTTATTCCTGTTGAGCTTACCTTGGTATTGGATATTGCTAAGGCTTTAATTCTCCCTTCCACCACAACTCAGTCAAGCCTTGGCAATAGGATTTCTCTGATTTCAGAAGTTATCACTCTGGTTTGTGTTTCACTTTCTGCTTGAATTTGCTATTTTGGAAGTATTTTTTTGTCATTTTTGTATCTAGTGTCTGCTTCTGCCTGGGGTTCAATTTACCTTTAGTTCCTACCTGCAGTACTAAGACCCAGCAATTGGTGCCAGCTAAAGGGAAGAAATATGTTCTTTATTATGGCAGCATCCACGGACTGTCTCAACAGAAGTGTGCGAGGAGGCTGAAATAAGGGAAATGTGGGAGAACACGGAGGGTACTTCAAGTTTCACGTGATTACTTCCTCTTTAATTGAAGCCTCACCTAACTGAGCTGAGAGCTTTCCCTTCTCTAGCTCAGAGTGCCATGTACCCTTTCTTTCTGTGTCTGCTGTTTTACCTCAGAGATGACACTGGTGTGAGAGGGGTCTTTATTTATAGCACTTCTTCGCATGGTTAATCCACACAGGTTCTGTTTGAGTGTTTGGTGCCATTTTACTGATGCAGGCAGCAGCTGTTTTCTCCATGTTTAGCAAATACCCTCCATGCTCCAATAATAACAAAGAAGTGTCTTTATTCTTGGCTATTTCGAATTTCCACCCAAGGGATCTCATTGCATCTCTTCATGGGGACTGCAGTCTAGGAATAGGTACTTGTGGCTGGCTGGATAGATTCTGCTTTAAACCAGTAAGTGTGATAGAGGATTTAACATCCATTTTATCTGGATTCTGTTGTTACATCCAGGATGACATTTAGGGCTAATATTTTTAACAGCTCAGTAGTTTTAACTGTTGCCTTGTTGCTTTGGTAAAGTGATGAGTACACCAATATGTTTGCCATCAGATGCTGTAGGGATGATTTAATTAGACTAATTTCTGTTTTCATTAACACTTCTATTAACTGTGTTTTAATGCTACTGTTTACAGATTCTTATTTTTGTGGGTTTTTTTCTGCATATTTTCCCTCCTCCTCTTTGTTGCCCATTTACCATCAAAAATGGATGCTGTAGTGATTGTCTGATTTTACAGAAGGCCTCTCTCTCTGAATGATATTACCTGACAAAATGTGGTATCTGCAGCGCTGGCAACGGTGTCCTCTCGTCTCCATGGTCCCACCCAAAGCAGGGCAGCAGGAACTCTCCTGGAAATCAAGAGCAAATCCTGTGGATCATGGCAGTGCTGGGATTCTGTGAGAGACCAGAGCTGTGTTAGTGTGACATCCCAGATTACTCCTGACTTTGTTTGCACTGCTGATTCTTAAATCATGACACACTTAAAATCTGACAGAGATGTGTTTTCAGTGGTGAGTCTGTCGTGTTTAAGAGTTAGCATAATTATCCTGAGAAAAATCTGGATTTGGGAAATAGTTGCTTGCTTTCCAGCTTTTTACAGTCTGTGGAGTACAACAGAGGAATGCAGTTTATTCTTAGGCCTGGAGACTTACTCTGCGACTGAGGTGCTTCATCAAATCCACTAGTAGTAAATAGCATGTTTTTCTTGCTTAGCAGTCCTATCTTCAGTGAATTTCAGAGAGCCTTTTGCTGGTGGATTTCATTCTGAGATAACATTCCAGCTCAGTGCCAGCTTTATTCATTAGCTTTCCATCCATACAGCTGCATATTTTTAAAATAGCTTGGATATTGAACAGGATTTGGAAGACAAAGTATCTCAGCTACTCTTGACTTCTGAGTTTAGTCACCCTGTTCTGTCTTCCAAAGAAATGAACATTTGCAAACACTCCACTTGGCTTATAAAAAATGAAGTTGCCAAGGACAGTAACAGCAGAAGTGGAAACCACTTAATAATTTTCTTTTTGTCAAGGCTGGTACGAAAATTACATTTGGAAGAGAATTCTGTTGTAAAGCACCTCAGAGGCCACTGCTAGTGAACATGAACAGCTCCATGGATTGAAAAGCAGGGGGCTGCTGGAAAAAAATGGCTTGAATGCCAGCCTGTGATTTGACAAATTAAATATCTATTAAAATTTATATTGAAAAATTACAACGTTGCTATGGCTACCAAAGCTTCCTCAGTGCCAGGACTGCAGTGCATTTCACTTCAAAGAAAAATCCTGTTTCTCCCCATTCTTACAGTATAATCAAATAGAACTTTCAGAAGTGCTTTTAATTTGCATGTATTACTTGATGGAACTTGTCGCCATGAAGAATCCAAAGGCCAGAAATAGAGCTGTTCGCAGAACATGTGCTTCTCTTTCACAGCATCTTTGAATTAAATCTCATTAAATCATGTTCTCTGGTTCTGAACTGCGGAGCAGAAGTGACTGTCCCTTGGCTGGGAGGACAGTGGGACTCACAGCAACGCTGAGTGTGGGTGAAGCTCTGACAGACCCCACTGTGGGTCTTCTGTGTGTGTTAAATGAAACATTTATGTTTGCATGAGGGGCTCACGACCAGTTCTTGAAACTGGCCTTGTACTTCCGAACATTTCTGCCGTGAAGTCCGCCTTGAGTAGACAAATGCAAAGGTTAAGCAGGGATGGTTTTTATGGTCATTATTGTTCCATTGGGGCTCGTTTCCTCTGAAGCTGCAGGTGCCACCAGTGGGTCATCGTGGTCAATTTGAGGGTCTGCTGGAAAGTCCAACCTGCTGCTTGTAATGTGAGGGGATGGACACAAACCCCAGGTGAGGTCCTGTCAGACCGTTCCTGGTCCTTTCCTCACAGAACTCAGTCCATGATAATATCAGCAAGGGTGTATGAACAGTGCAGAGGGAAGTAGAGGAAATAAGGCCAAAGGCTTTTATTCTGTGGTCCTGGCACAGGACCCAGCCCAGCAGCACATCTGCCCAGCAGAGGTCAGGGATGCAGTGCTGCTGACACTGCTCACTGCTGCCTGTTCCTGTGTGTGGGGCACAGAGGAGCCTGTGTTTGGACGTTTCCCATCGTGCCCTCTGTGGTTTTTAGGCAAAGTTGACTCTCTTGTTGTGGCCGTACATTTTCTGCATATTATCAGACCTTTTTTTTAAAAACCTCTATAATTTTGGACACAGAGAGGAAAGGGATTACATTTTGAAATTGCCACAGTAGCCACGTCCTCTTTTTCATATTAAATAAACAGGGAACTGCTTATTTTGATCCTCACAGATCTGTAACATGCAGTCTAGAGAGATTGTGGGGAAAACAAAATGCTTCCCATGTGCACCTTTACAAGTACATACTTGGGTGCATCCCGGGCATATTTCTGAAATACGAGCTGAGCTTGTTCGCCAGTACCAGTGTGTTTGAAAGTTCAATTTTTCTGGCACTTTGGAATCTGCTCCCTGAACACATTCAGAGGATTGGAAGCATCATGTGGTTTGTATAAATAAATCCACCAAATTGCCTGGGGTGCATCTGTGCCCCTCGCTGTGCAGCCTGGCTGTTTCCCTGCCATCAGCCTGACAATTTCAATCAAGTTTTTAATGGACTCCTGGGGCTCCCCCAGTTTCTCTTCAAGCAGAGTCTCCCCAAGTCCATAGCAATGAAAAGCTTTATTTTAGCTTTTGATTGTACAGAAATTTACTGACAGCAGGAAAGAAATGAACTGGTCAGGTGAGTGGCAGAAGAGCAGGAAAGAGCTGTGCTTAGAACAAATTCATAACCTACATTTTTTCTGTCAAATTAGGAAGTGCAAAGTATAGAGCAACCGTAGATCAGAGTTCTCTGTGATCTTGTCCAGGTTTTGACAGATTGACAGCTTTAATTAAGAGCGTTTTGTTTAATTCCTTTTGCCTTTACACCTGAGAGCGTTCACAGGCCTGTGCAGGTTTAGACTGCAATTCTGCAGTTGTTGGGTTTTTTTAAAATATAATTGTTGGTCATTAAAAAAAATTGAAGTAAATGTTATGAAGGCTTTTAATTTTCATTCCTGTTTCAGGAAGTTCCCAGGTCACCTCTTACATAAGTTACTTTAAACAGTTCCTTACATTTCAAAACCTCTTATTGTGAAGGAAGAATGCACCATAAAACCATAACAGTTTCCACTTTGCAGTTATTATGGGCTGGTGACCTCTTCAGTTCTAAGTAAAGGAAGTCATTGTGATGACTAACACAGTCTCTGTGTTAGGTTTGTAACAGCAGCTGTTGTAACAATTGGTAAAGGTTGAAGTCCTGTGATCTGGATGGAGGAGATGCTGGGGGGGGTTATATGGAAAAAGGTATCAATTATCTTTGTATCCTTCAGGCAGTTACAATTATTATTCCTCCATACAGTAGGTGGAGACAAAGACCTCAGGAATTTTATCATGTCTCCTCAGACTGACGTTATTAGCTCCTGATTTTTGGCATTATTAAATCCCATCATAAAAATAACTGTCAATTTTGTCCTGAAGGGTGCTAATTTATGTTCACATTAATTGCTATAATTATTTTGCTGGCTGCTATCGATAAGTTGGTTCTTTCAAATATCAGGGCTGATTTGGGGATTGATCTGTGAAACCTTTCTGTGCAAGTTCAGATCTATCTTAGGCCCAGAAATTCAGAGGTCAAAGGACACCCAGGACTAACTTCATGTACCTTGAAATTTCCAGTGGTGTAGGAGTTGGGTCTCTGTGCAGACTGGAAGGTTGAGGTGTGGTCTGCCTCTGTTTATAAAGCAAGTTTATATGTGTCTGTATGTTTGTATAAATCCAGGGCATGTTTACAGGTGGGTGTTTTTGTGCCTGCAGCATGTTTGCCTCACACAGAACATGGTGTTGGCATCCTGCCCCTGCCTGAACCCAGCTGAAAACTTCCAGTGTCATTTGGAGCGTCATCCATAAAGTGGGAGGGATGGTTTATTAGAGGAGGACGTGGAGAGGAGCCCTCGTGTCAGGGTGAGCTCAGATCCCTGAGCTCAAGAGCCATTCCAGCAAACCTTTAGGAATGGATTTCTTGCTGCCTTGGAAAGTTTGGGAAGGGTTGCTATCAATGCCTCTGTTCCTGTCTGTGGGGAGTTGATTGATGAGGGGATGAGTGAGGGGAGGACGTTTGCCTTCTGAAAGAGGATGCTTGGGATTAGGTTTAAAGCAGGAAAATGAGTTGTTCTCTGTCCAGTTCCTCATTATGCCACGTGGCTGTGTGTGTATGGGACATACCTTTTCATTTCATCGGGATCCTGATGAAATCTCACCTCATAGAAGGAACTGTGTATGTCCTGTATTGTGTATATCCTACATTGTGTATATCCTGGTTTTTTACTTGCTGGTATTGTATGCTATGGAAAGTCAAAGTGGATGTTATTATTAAATACAGTTCAAATGAAGAGGCAACGAGCAGAGTAATCTTCCAAAATTATGACAAAAGAGGCCTCGGGGGTAACTGATAAAGATGTGCAGAGTCAGTCTTGCTGCAGTGTCACGTCTGTTCTGGGGAGGTGGGTGTTTTGCAGGGCATCTATTTGAATAAATCAAAATATCCTCCTGTAAACCTCAGTGGGAAGCTGAGAATGACATAGCAGTGGGTGTACGGATCTTGCCTCTAGTGATGCACAGAGCCTGTCTTTGCAGTGTCACTCAAGCAGAGGCAGAGGGGCTGAACATCTTAACATCACTTTAGCTCTCAAGGACGGAAGCAGCACCCAGCTCTTCAAGTGCAACGTGGTATTTTCCCGTTTTGACCTACTGAGCTAATTACAAGGGTTGAACAGAAATCCTGACTTGGAGAACACATGAGGATAGTGAATGAACAGGAGGGCAAACAGCAGAGTTACTGCTTGGTGCAAGAATTACATTTATTGCTCTCACTTAGTGTTGTGGTTCGTCAGGGTTTGTTCTGTGCTCCTTTGGTCTAAGAGTGTAATTTAATTTAAAATGTCAAGATCTGTGTAATAAACTGAGTTAGATCATTAACAGACATAACCCATTATATTCCTGAGGCTTGTAGCACTGCTCTCTGTAAATCCAGCACAGTGCCTCTTCAGCTAGGAATGCTGCCAGGCTGGCAGCTCTGGAGGAGCTGTGCTGCTGATGTGTCCATCTGAATTTGCTAGATTCAGGAAATTAAGATTTTGAGGAGCCCCGAGCCAAAGGGGGGTGTTAAACTGCTGTTCCTTCTCTGACTGTGTCTGCACCTCCTCTTTGGCCACGAGCTGCTGACTGAAGGTGTGAGCTTGGGCACAAGGGCTGAGGCTTTTGCTAAGGCTTCCCTTGTCTCTTAATAGAAAACACAACTAAAAAGTCAAAAACCGGTAGATGTTACGAAATAACATTTGTAGAATTTAAATTGCGTTCTTTTCTATGCGTTGTTAAATATTTCCTGTGAAATTGTAGGAATGGATCGGTATAAATGCTGTCCAACTCAATGGTTTTGTGTATATGAATTTCCCCTATCTATAAATGCATGTACATAATAATTTATGCATGGTATTATTCATATTTTATATCCATAGCAAGGATAACTGATGGGGAAGGAAAACCCCAGCAAGTTAGTTTTTCTGTTCACTTGTTTAAAAATGCCCTTGGAAGTGGAAGGATAACGAATGGTGTGCTGTCAGTTGGTTTGATCCTTAAGGGTGGCATGTGGATGATATCTGGTGGGCTTGAAAAATGAAGCTGCCATAGGTGCAGAGTTTCAGTGCTAATGGTTGGGGCAGGGAGGTTGTAAACAGAGGTCGGGCACTGGGATGGACAGTTGAATTCCAGAGTGCAGTTAAATGTTTGTGTTGGCTTTGCTCTTCCTGTTGGCTTGCATTTAAAGGAGGCAAGGCTGCTCTGGGAAAGGAAGAATGAAGTGTCAAAAGTGGCTGGAGGGAGAGTTCTTTGAGAGTTATTGAACTTGGGAGCCAGTAAGCAAGGGGCAAATGCAGTGTTAAGTCAGAGGGAAGTGAGTTTCATTGTGCGTGTTATTTTGTGCACAGAGGGCCAAATCCTGGGAGATACTGAGGATTAAGTGTTTGTGATAAAGTGTTCTTTTGTAGATTCGACTCCAAGTTGTCCTGGGTTTTCTTCTCCAGATATGCACAAGATCTGGCTCTGTCTGTGATAACCAGTTCTGCTCAAATTATTTATCAAACTGCTCTGTAACGTCTGACTCGAACGCACGTAACGTTCCCCTGAAAAATGCGTTCTGGGAACGAAAGCCCTCGCTCGAGGTCTCTGCTATTAAATCTTTGCTGAGGGGCAGGGAGAGGCTGGGAGGGTTTTGGCGAAGTTAATAAAATGTGTGGATTAGTGAAGTGCTGATTAGTGAGGTTCTATTGTCGACAGAAACATTCCTGCCTTAGCTGAAGCCCAGATGGAAAGCTGCCCGCCCGGATCGCGGAAAATGGTTTATGTTGCTGGTTTGCTGGAGTTTGTTGCTGAGGTTGCAGCAAAGTGAATCTTACCAATGTCTTCAAGTGTAATTAACTCTCTTGTTCCGTGTAAATATTTGAGAACTGCTCACTCGGGCTCTACAGGGGCCTGTTTAAAACCCATTTTTGCCCAAGAGCTCAAAGGCCAGTAGGAATGTGTGTGTATTAATAAACTTCTCTTTGTGCTGGACTTGATCCAGAGCTTACAGAGGGCAGATAGGATGAGATCTTCCCATCTCCTGTATTTACAGTAGAGCTCAGAGCGCTTGATCAAGGCTTCATTGTGCTGTCATTGTGCCTGGGCTTTAGTTGAGATATGAAACAGTGCAGGACACAGCAGGCAAAGGGACTCTGGTACTGCAAGGGCTGGGGGAGAAAAAAGGAATGGGGTTCATGAGAAAAACTGTGGGCTCTGTTATCCTCATATGTCACATAAAAATGACGGCTTTTTGAAGGTGTAGAGCTTCCCAAGCATCAGAAGTCATTTTGGTCAAAACAAAACTCTCAAGGAAATAAAGTTTTATTTTCTGAAGACTCTGGTCCTCCCTGCTTGAGCAAGGAAAGCTGTGTCAGGGTAAGAATGCAGCCATTCAGCAGCAGATGGTCAGAGTGCATGGGCTCAGGCTGCAGCTCCCATCAGCTCCACTGGCAGCGTTTCCAAATGAAAATATCTCTTCTGCCAGAGGGGATTTTTTTGTTTGTTGGCATTTTGAATTTTCACCAGAAACATCTTCTTATTTATCTCTGGTGAGCTCTGCTCCTGAGCAGCTCCCTCAGTTCCTGCAGCAGGGAAGAAGAGCAGGGTTGTGTAGTGATTGCACAGCAGGGGAAGCAGCACAGACCAAACAGTGCTGGGAACCGAGGATCAAATTCCCATTATGTTTCTGCCTTGCTCTGGTGATTTCTTGGTAATTCAGTTAGCCTATGGTTATTTTTACCCCACTGTAAAATATGCTGTAATAATGACACTTACCTCTGATGGATATTATCCATTTTATTATTTTCTGTAAAGCACCTTGAGATCCTTGGATCTCAGATCACTGATCACTGCTGTTACTGGGGTTGTCCAACTCTGTCTTCACTGCAGACAAAGGTAAGCAACATATCAAAGATGTTTGTCTGTAGCTTTGAAACTGCTTGTGAGTCAACTTTTTATTCTCTCGAGGTGTGTGCTCTGTGTCTGCAGTGCAAGTCAACACTGGGATACAGTATCTACATGGAAATGGCCATTCAAAGCATATTAAAAAAGAAAAAAAAAAGCCAGAAATAGAAAAAAGTGGTAGGAAGAAGCTCTCTTGGATGAGTGGTGGTTGTTTGGTGCACTGGCAGACGTGTCTTTAGTCTCATGCCAAGGTGTCCCTGGATGCCAGGTACACAGCATGCTCTGGGGTTGCGTAACAATGCACCCCAAGTCATTAGTGAGTGATTTTTTGGGGCTGTGCTCCTTCCCTCGTAACACCTCTGGCATGAGGTGACTTGCTGCCAGAACTTTGAGGACAGATTTATTGAAGACTCAGACTGAGGTCTTAAACACACAGCTGGGGCAGTGCCTGGGAGTCTTGGATTGTCTGGTCAGCCTTGCAGTGTCTTTAGGAAACTCTGGTTTCAACTGGCAGGAAAGTAGTTTTTCTTCACTTATTTGTTTTTCTGGAGAAGTTTGTTTGTTTATTTGTTTTTGTTAAGTAAGATTTCCAAAGTAGCAGTAGATGCATAAACGTGATACCAAAACAAATAAATAAGAAAAGCACTGTCCAGGATTAGAACTTCAGCTGGCAGAAAATGTTACTGTGTGTTATCTCACAATGCTGGACATTGGTGTAAATGGGTTAGGTTTTGATATTGTTATTTTCTGTCAGCTTCCTGTGTCCTGTGTGTGTTTCCAGCTCCAAGAGAGCGATCCCAGATGTCTGTAGGTGATGTGGCTGAGAGGTGCTACGTGATTGAGGAAGGGATCTTCTGGCAGAGCTGGGGCTGTGGCAGGTGGCCAAGGTCACTTTTAATGCAGTCTGGAAAGGCAAATTCCTGCTCCTGTGGTGGCTGCAGGAGCAGCAGGTTGGCCCTGAAGGAACCAGCCAGAACTCAGGGCTGGGGGAAGGCCTCGGGCACTGGGACACGCTGGTGACATGTGGAGCCATTCGCTGCACTTTCTTTGTGACTCTTCTTCCAATCTTCCTTTCTTTTCTGGTTTTGTCTCTTTTAGGTGACCTGCAAACATTTGGAATTGCTGCACTCATACAGTCTCTAGGGAGAGCCCTTCCTGGGACTGAAACTTGGGGATTAATTCCTTGCCACGAGAGGAGAGAGAGCACAGAGTTGTGCAGGGAAGGAGCAGCAGGGCTGTTCAGACAAATGTCATCCTGTGGTGCCTGATGTGGGGCAGCACAGAGCCCAGCATTGCTCTAATCCCTCAACAGCTCTACTCTTGGGCACAGTGGTCCCTTTTAACTGTGGAAAACCGTCCATTTTCTGCCCAGTCTGTCCATTTTCTCCTCCCTCCTGAAAACGGAATAGCCCAAAGACACTGGTGAACATGTGCAGCTGCATAGGTGGCATCTGCTGCCTGAAGAGCTCGAGGGAAAAGCTGTTTGGTGCTGGCTGTTGCTTTTCTGTGTGCTAATAAAATAGGGTATTCAAGACTCTCAGCAACTTGCAGTGTGATTTGATTCTGAATTGCCTTGGAAGAGGGTCTGTACCACCCCAGCAATCTGCCAGGATATTAAAGTAAATTTAAATTTAATGCATTTTTAAGCTCCTTTGCTCAGCTAAATGATGCAAAGGGGCTGTTCTGAATTTTCAGCTCTTACGAAGTTGTAATTTTTCCTTTTCTCATGAAATTGCATTTTCTGAATCTGCATGAAAAATGGCAGAGGAGCCACGCAGAGATCAGCTTGTGCTGGCAAACTATTTTTTTCTCCTAAATGACATTCTCTAGTCCACTTCTGCAAGGATGTGAATCTTTTTTCAATCATGCTGCTCTGACAGCAGTTTCATCAGAGTTAAGTCTTAATCTGTGTTTTCAGCTGGTGAAAACTTTGCTCCTTGCTTTGATTAAGGAAGTGGTGCCGTTTTCTCTCTGATACGGAAGAAAGATGGGAAGCCCCTGATGTTTGTGCCCCGTGGTTGAGGCTCGTGTCGTGCTCTCAGTTAGGATTCACCCCTTCATAAGCAAGGAACTCGGGGAGGTTGTGGAGCTTCACATGCTCCTGGAGTCTTTGGCTCGTGCCCAGTTGCTGGTGCCCGAGTTCCTCTTCTCAGCCCTTGTTCCCATAATGCAATGAAACATTAATTTCAAACCACTTGTCAGCTTTAAAGAACTCCTGTTCCAAGTTGGTCAGGCTAAACTCCATCTTCTTACTTCCACCAATTTTAAAAACAACGTTGCAGTTATAGCTCTCTCTCTTGTTGACCCTCACATCCTGCAGGGAAGCTCCCCTTGGAGGAGGCTGCAATTCAACCTTTTCAGGTACTGCACAGTTTTACAAAATGCTTTGGCTCGGTGCAGCTGTGTAAACTCGGACTTTTGCCTCTGCATCTTGACAGAGTTTCTTTATTTATTGCTAATTCTGGGCACATTATATAAATATACTGTTGCTTTTAGTGAGATGTGGATGTGGGTCTCAGATTGACATACGTTTTTCTTCTGGCCCCTCAAGGTCCTGTTGTTTTGTAAACAACTCAATTTCAGTCTGAACTTCTTTGTAAAATGAAAATAAATGAAACCAGTTTCTCACCTGGTTTTGTTTATGATGTTTGAAATTCCCACGAGGCTGTACATAGCCGGTCAGAAATCCTCTATTAGGTGGTCCAGTCTTGTCTGTTAAAATCGATTTATTTTATTTTTACCATTTCCCCCCCCACCCCGGGGTCATGGGGGGAAGGGGAAGCTGATGAGAGAGAGAGAGAAGGATTTATCGTGGCTGACAGGGAGGAGATTTACTTCTCCTCCATGACAGCTCACATTTTCCTCGATGTTCTTCCAAGGCTGTGTTCAAAGTTCTTCTCTTTCGGACTAATCAAGATTTGGTAGCTGGAGCAGAGCTCACCCATCATGTGAGATGCCAAAAGCTTTCAGATTCATTGATCTCAGTGGGACATGAGGGAGCTCAGCCATCAGCACGAGCCTCTCAGTTCTTGAGCGTTTTCAGGCTCTCGGACAGGCTGTTAATCTTGGCTCTGGCGACACATCCGAGGACGTCAGCGGTGTGGGAGATGTCCCAGAAAGTGCAACTTCTAGGAATCTTTTTTTTTTTTTTTTATACGCGTGGAGCGAGTCAGGGCTCATGTTCTGTTTGCATTTAGTCTGACAACATCTCAGGATGTGTCATTTAGAGCACATTTCAAAAAAAGGCTTTGTTAGCATCCAGTGTTTGGTCTAACCTGATTGCCTTACACCAAAATACAGCTGGACCCTCAGATGTGTGGGAGCTCAGAGCTCTTCACAGGCAGTATTTGTTTGGAAATAATCAAAACGAAATCTTAGAGCATAATCTCCCTCTTCATAGTTTTTACCACCGTTTCATCTGGCTTCATATAAAACCTTGCAATCCTTGTCAGTCTGCCTGAATTTCAAAAAGTCTCGGCGCTTTTTATGTGGGAAAGTGGCAGAGACTTGGTGTCCTTTGCTTGGTCTTGTCTGGCGGATCGGAGCAGCAGCAGAGTTTCTGGATCCTGTGGCCCTGTAACAACAGAGGGCTGTGACACGGCATGTGCAGGGAGGGGGGGTTTCTCAAAGCACAGACTGCAATTTCAAATTTCTGAGGGTTTCAACGATGTGATAACAATGGGAATTGTGCTTTTCAGCGCACTGCACGTTCGCAGTCCACGTGAGGCGAGTTTGGCTGTCGTGGTGATGTGCTGCTTCCTAAGAAGTGGAGTTGCTCTGCAATTACTTATCTCCAGGCTTGTGCCAAGGATTAACCCATGGGTTAAAGCCAAAGGGCCCTGGTCTGCTGCCCATTAAAGTCAGCAGGAAGACTTGCATCAGCTTCAGCAGCTCCTGGATCAGAGCTGAGGATCAGGATCTGAGTGCAGCTCTTAGGCTGTCTCAGTGTTTCGGTGTGACCTGCAGGAATATCACTTTCTCTCACTTCACTTGACTTTGAGCAAAGCTGTTACTCTCTCTGTGCCTCACCAAGAAAGGGAGGCTTATAAAATCATTAGTATTTCCAAAGCACTCACCCTGGCGAGGGAAGGGGGCTGGAGGAGCAGGGCAGTAAATCCTGCTCTATTGGAGCTGTCCAAATATTATTGCTTGTATTGAAAGAAAGCTCTTAACTGAAGGCTGGTGTTCAGAAGCCGGGACAGCCCAGGAGTCATTCCATCACTGACCTGCTGCTGGAAACCTGGAATGGCAGTTGTCTCAGTGGGCTTTCACACAGGGGTTGAACTTCTAATTTAACTGTTTGTGTCTCTGGAGGAACAGATTTGTCTGGTTTGTGGATATTCCAATCCCTCTTTTTAAATGGTGCTGCATTTCCTTCCAGGTAGGTCTGGAGTACAGAACTCTGGAAAGCATTTCTTAGGTTTAAAAATAGATGTCTCGGCCTCATCCCTGTAAAAGTCCCCATTTATCAGTCATTCTGTCTCAGTGAAAACACTATTTATCCTTCCTGCAGATATATGTTTATATAGATATCTATAACTGGAGCAATTAAAGCTTTCATTGTCTTGATTCAGAAACCGTTAAAGACGTGCAGATTTTTTGTTCATCAGCTCCTGTTGGTCTTTGGTTCATGCCCTTCCCTGGTTAAATGGTTTTCAAGGTAATATTGTTCTGTAGGAAGATCTTATTCACATTCACTGCCACGTGGGTTTTTATTTCAGCTTCTCAGCTGCAAATTCAAAGCAGAAATTAATAGAAAGATATGCAGGACGATGTGAATTTCTTACTACAAAGTATTTGTATCTTTTCCTCTGAAGTCTGTGCACAGCTGTATATCCTCCATAGCATGAAAGCAAAGTAGAAAGCTTCAGGCTTTTTTGGCAAATTTTGGAATAATTTGCTTCTAGGCACAGTTTGGCATTTCAGCCTTGGAGCAGCTGCATTTCTAGCAGCTTCCATTGGCTAAGCCTCTTATGTTTTTAAAATTTTTGATACTTTCAAAATCAGTGTCAAATGATCCAATCTTGTTCTGCTCTTAATGATTTGGACATACCTATAACACAATATTCTGGAAGCTCTGTCTGTTTAGAGGAGCTTCATTATTAGCCTTGTGATGAAGGGAAAGGGGAAAATCCACCCCAAAG
>JAWMRA010000042.1:3939328-4073819 GCA_035584735.1 Pseudotriccus pelzelni
GCCTTGTGATGTAGGGAAAGGGGGAAAATCCACCCCAAAGCCTTAGAAAACCCCACCCAAACATCTGAGATCTCACTGGCAGTGTTGAATATTTGGCCAGCTGGGTGTGTACAGAGCAGTGTCTTCCTCATGCCCAGGACAGGCTGCAGTACTGAATATTGCATTTAACCACGTGCTTGACCCATGGTCTGTGCATGGAAACACTCAGGCACGGGAATCAGTTATCTTTTTGCACTGGGACCACTTAAACTTGAAATTTCCAATGACAAATTGAAGAATACTTCTTTTAAGTTGCAGCCCAGTGATGGGAGTTAGGATTTATAAGCTCTGCCAAATTCAATAAACTTGTGTTATAGCCTTTTAAAATTGTTATATCGAACGCAGCTTATAAAGAGCATCTTCCTTCTATTGTTTCATAATTTATTCAGTGTTTTCTTAACTGGCCCATCAGCAGAACAGTAAAAATGCCACTGAGTAAACTTTGTTTAATGGTGACCAATTTTTGTCTATGTTACAATAATGTCTGTGGGAAGAAACAATTACCTTGTGATTTGCTGTCAGAGAGGTAAGTGCATTTTCCTCCCAGTTCATTTAGGAGGGACATCACTTCCAGGCTTTCCCTTGTTCTCTTTGTGGGGCTGTCTCCTGTTCTGCACACCTGCACAGTAGGAAGTCCTGGGTCTGTCCTGGATCCAGGATTCATGGACAGAGCCTCTCCTGCCCTGTGGGCAGTGCTGCTCCTCTGGTGCATTGTCAGTGCAGCACAGCCTCACTGCTCAGATGTTACCGAACCCCCCCAAACAGAGCAAACCCCCAGGGCACCTGTTCATTCTGGTTTCTGCTGGGGTTGCCAGTTGTTTTGTTACATTTCCATCTTCAGTTGCAGCACAGAGGCTCACAGATACGATCTGGCTTCTTCTCATACTTTTCCAAAGCGTTAGGGATGGAAGTGTGTGTGATTTTTGTGCCCGCCGCATGTTGCATTTATCATCGTGACCATAGTAATGTAAGAAGGCAGTTGGAAATGTTTCTTGTGGCCTGAAACTTCTCAGATAGGTCCCAATTTGTCCTTGCAGTGAGTGCTGGTCAGTCCCTGTAATGTTTGTTAGGATGAGAGTGTTCAGAGGGACTCTCAGAGTCACTAATGGAGTCTGAAAGTCTTTTCTCAGGACTAGAGGAGCACGTTTCACTGCCCAGCAGCACACAGAGAGACTGTTTGGAGGAGAGATGCTGAAGGTTCAAATACGTTAACAGCAAACTGTTCCCAGAGTTGTTTAGGAGGGATGGTATCAGGGTTTGGAGCAGCACCTGGGTTATAAACAGCCTCAGATCTCTCCTTCAGGCTCTACAAGGAGAGTTGAGGCATAATCAGCGCTGTCTGCTCCATATATCACACTGCTGCCCTTGGATGCCACAATTCTGTTACAAAAAGCAGATTTGGAAGTCCCAAAGTGCCCCGTGCTCCTCTCCAGCACACTGGCTGTTCACCACAGGGATTAAAGAGCCACACTGGGGAGCAGCATCATGTTTATAACAAATGGCTTCCTCAGAGCCCACCTGCTGCTTTCGCTCAGTTGAGAGCACGGAGAGTCAGATCTCAAAATTGTGTTTTGGTAGATGATGAGGATTTAAATAAAAGGTTTCATATTACCAGGCCTCAAATAGGTACCTAGAGAGGCTGTGTCTGGCATCTGGACTATTACTGAGTTACTCTGGGTTGCTTAATCAGCAAGGGAGCCCCTAAACGGACTGGCTGGTGGGAGTGAAACCTGACACGAAATGGGCAGCAGTGTAAGAAACCTCTGTGGGCAACTCCCAGAGGACTGGGATGAGTAAGTACATCTTTAGGGAAAGAAAACCAGAGTTGCCTTATAGGATGGAAAAGCACATTCCCTGCAGTGTTCTTCCTCTTGGTTTTGTTTTTTGGTGGGTTTATTTTCCTCACACAGTTTTTGAATGTGTCCAGGCCAGATCTTTCAGTGCTGTAAATCGATGGCGCTCCTTTGGTTTCATAGGGTTGTGTTGATTTACTCCAGTTGAGGATCTGCTCTGTGGGTCTGTCCTCACGCTGCTGCAGTCAGCAAGTTCAAGCCCACATTTTGAGCACTTCATGCATGCACACGAAATCAATCATAGCAATGATGTGCACAAAGTGTGTGTGAACATTTTTCCACGGGCTGTTCTCAAGCCCCCTGCCCGTGTTATCCCCATTTCTTGCTGACCCTGCCTCTTCTCTCAGTTGTGCAGGTTTTACACCGGGGTAAGTCCACTGACTTCGGCAGGTTTGCTCCTGGTTAACACCTGTCTGTGAAGGTGCTGTTAAATCAGGACTGTGATGTTAAACCTGTCTGCATGTAAAGCACTGTGTCCCCCAGGCTCCCTCTTCTGGAATTCGTATCCCTCTCCATTTAAAGCAGTAATGAGTGATGAAGTGTAGCTCCCATCCAGCGCCTACTGAAGAGGAGCATTTCCCAGTGACTTCAGTGGATGTTGGCTCAAGCTCAGATTTCTCATTTCTTTCTAATTCCTAGCATGGTAGATTGTAGCTCTGATCTGCTTTTCCAAAACAGTGGCAGAGGTGTGATGTGAGCAGCTTTCCCTTCATTCCCACTGAGCATGTAGGTGGTTTCTCTGGGGCATTCAGAGCTACAGGTGCTTTCCTGCTGTGGAGTTTCTGTATTTTAGGAGGTGGCAGGGTAAGGACCGGCTGTGGTCACTTGAATTTCGTGCACTCTCTTGCCCTCTCCTCAGTGCTCCATTCTTGAAGCTACTGAGCAAGAACATGCTCAGCCTGGACAGCCTCTTTGTGCAGCCGTGTCCTCCCCCCAGCGCATGTGGGATCACAAATCCAGGCTTTCAGCACACCACCTTCCCAAACAACTGCTCTCCTAAAGTAAAGATCCAAATTCTTTCAGAAGGTAAACTTTGAGATGGTCTCAGTCATGAAGGCACAACAGGGAAGGGAGCAGTGAATGAACATTAAGGGAATGTGTTGAAGGAAGGCAAAGAGCTTTTGGGAGCACAGTGGGGATTGACCCTTCACAGGAATGTGTGAGCAAAGGAGGGCTCTTGCTCCATCTGTGCTTGCATGGCATAGGAGAGGGACCTTCAGGGAGCCTGGAGCTTCTTTCCTGTGCTGTGTTTTACTTCTGCTTTCTCTGTGGCAAAGCCTGGCAGGGGTTACCTCAGCTCCTTTGCCAGCCCTGGCTCCAGGAGATGCTGATTCCTGGGCAGCTGCCTTTGACTTTGGAGCAGGAGAGGAATCTGTGCTCAGACAAAACACACACGGACCTGTTAACGGCCTGGCAGGTGGGAAGTCCCAAAGAAATAAAACTGGACTGCCAAGTAAACATTTTTGCTTCCTTGAAATGCTCCACACCGGAGGAATTGGTTCAGTTCTGATACTTGAGGTATTTTAAACTGCCATGGCTTAATTTAAACCTTCCTGCTGTTTGCACATTTGCATGTGTGCAGGGTTAGCAGAGCCCACAGCTGCATGTTTGCACACACGGCTCCTCTGGGCAGCTGTTTGGGCCTCCCCACTGCCAGCTATATTGATTTATTTAATCCTTCTGTTGGCTGCTGAACAATGTGTGCCAAATGCAGAACTTGGATCCGCTTTATGAAGATAATGTAAACAAATGTAACGGCCCCATACAAAGGACATTCTTCTCTCTTGGCTGGAGGATTCCTGCTCGGTGTTTGTGACCCGTCTGCCTGGTGGCTTTCATTTTACTTTCTTGTCTGTCTTGGAATTGATGGACCTGATAATGTGAATAAACAGGTTAACATTTTTATTCCAAATGGAGTAAAAAAGGTAAAAACTTTGTAAGTCAAAAGAGATATGAGGTGTTGTTTGTGTGAGAAACAAAAGTGTACAGATGGTTTGTAGTCAGTCTTCTCTGTTGCATCAGTGACAGGAGTAATGTGAGCTGAAATCACTGTGGTTACTGAGACCTGCATTTGGCCTCTGAGTCCTTCAGAGTAGCAACGTGCACCCCTAGTGAAGAATTAAAGGAGAAATACTTTAGCTACATTAAATCATTATTTTGAAGACTTGTCTATGCAAGGACTGATAGTTTCATCTTTATGCAAACAAATATCAGTCACTTCATTCCTAATACATCAGAGATAAATGGCATTTTCTGCAGTGCTGGTTGCTGTGTATCATCTTACCTGGGGAAGTTCTGTGCTTGTCCTTTCTTTTTACTAAAGCCCTTATTTATGCTGAAGAAGAGCCCTAACACCGTTGTGTAAATAGTTTCTTCTTCCTCTCTTGAGTAAATGCTCTTCCTGCCATCTCATTGCCATCTCGGGCTTTGGAATTTCCTAGTCCTGGCTGTGGGACTGCAGCTGCAGTTTATGGAGCTCTATTTAATTCTCTTTTGCTGTTCTCTCCTGAGAACCACAGGGTGTTTGTTCCTCTGGCTCTCAGACATCTGTGTAAAGAGACAACCAGAGCTGTTTGAAAGTGTGTGAGGGGTGTTGGGTACTGAAGTTACAGACCTTAGGGCTGGGTAAAACCACGCTTGTGTGTGAGCAGCCCTGCCCTCCCGTGGGTGGGTAGAGAACTCAGCTGGTGCTGGGAGCGCTGTGTTCAGTCGAGAGTCTGGTTTAAGGGGCAGGGGAATTTGAATCCTGCTTTTCTCTGGTGTTTAACCCTTCTTCACTGGAGCATGAAGCATCAGGACAACCTTGTGGTTTGCTAGAGCTGTTTCCTTTCTTGAATCCTGCTCCTGTTTTCATTTTCTTTATGTTTTTTGTCCTTCTCCATCTCCCCTGAGGCAGGGACACAATGCCTGCTCCCACCCAGGCAGCCTTGCCTTCTGTGAAGCAGTTTCTCAGAGCTGGTGCCACATCCACTGGGATTCTGGGATTCTGACTCACCCTTTGGAAGAGGTGATGCTGCAGCCTGTGGATGTGTGTCACTGTTTAGTGTGCTGAATTTGCAGGGCAGTGTGGCAGTGTATCCAAGCACACCTGTGTGTGCTCACAGCATATTAATAGGATTTATTTTCAACTCTAATAACTTCTGTCTCCATCTGCCCTTCCTTTTCCTGTGATGAGTAGTCCTTTGTCTTATTATTTCTTCACTTCTCCTCTCCCACTTCTTACTTTATGGGAGATGTCAAGGAAACTTCGACTAAATCTTTTACTTCCCTGTGAGGAAAAAATGATTTTAAAGTAGTGTTAGATGACATCATGGCCCAGGTGAACAGACCCACCCAGCAATCCTGGTGCTGCTGCCGGTGTCCCAGGGGTGAGGAGAAGAGGGGATGTATGTTTTTTCCATTATGCTGCCAAGCTTCCTCCAGGAGAGCCAAGAGTGCTGACAGGAGCAGAAGCCTGACCTGCAGGCAGCAGTGCCAAGCAATGCCTGCGATGTGTTTTACACGGGGGTGTGCTAACCTCGGCATTTTTCCTGGGCTGCATCATTCCCGCAAAAACAGCTCGCTCCCCTCTGCATGGAGAGCCTGGATTGCGAGCTCTGATCTGATCAGACACGCCCAGCAGAAGAAAAAGTGGAACTGCAGCTCTGCAGCTTTCCAGGGTGCCCATTTCCTTCCGAGCCACATAAATCAGGAATTGTGGGCTCCTCCTGCTCGAAGGGGCTCGAGTTGCGATGTGATACATTTTCCGTGGCAGGAAGAACGAGCTGTGTCAGTGTGTCATCAGATTTGATAATTCACAGATCGGGCTCAACGAAAATATTTATTGCCTGGATCTACTTGTCATGAAACTGCCTTAAAATATGGGTGGAAGAAACATCAAGTGAGGCAAAAAAAATAAAAGGAAAATGCATTATTGGATTAACAAAATAAAAAGTCTTGTGGAATTGGTGTTTTATAACCTTTATTTATGTAGGAAGATTCAATTTCCTTTAGGTGAGTTTACACATAAATCAGTGAGCTGTATACCTTAACCCAGAAGGATGCTCTCAGGAATTCTTCCTCGATAACACTGCAAATGAATGGCTTGGAGGAGGAGGTTGCGAGTGTTTGCAGTGTCCCTTCTCATTAAGCTGGTGGCCTTTTGTGGGCCTGTATCAAAGTACAGATTGTGACGGGGAGCATATTTTTGAGATTTATAACGTTTTGTAATAAAAAGAATATGAATAAGAGATTTTTGCTATAATTGGGATAAAAATCGAGAGAGCCGTAAATCCTAATAATAAGGAATTTTTAGTGGCTTTTTTTTCCTGTTTTGAATTGGGTATCCATATTGTTGTAATTAATTTAGAAAAATCCTGTTATAGAAGTAACTGGAGAGCCACAGGTGCAGTGAGGAGTAATTTGAAATATTTTGGCAGAGTGGTGAGCAGAAGCTTTGCTGAGACTCCTCTGAAGGCCACTTCTATTCAGCCAGTGCAGTTAAGGGCAGGTGGAGGTTGATGTGTATCAGTGCTCAAACAAGCAAGCACAAAAATCTGCTGGGATTCAACTCCCCTCCCTATTTTTCCTACTGAAATAAACCTGTAAAGTGCATTATTTTAGCAAAGTCCTTTTTTTTTTTTTTCCCCCCCAAATTTATGCCTGGAAAAATAATTAGCTACATTTTAAAGCAAGTAATTTCTAAGCAAAGTGTTGAAAACTATTGAGTTGAAACTTGTCTTTAGTGTTCACCAAGTATTGTTCAGAAGTTTGGGATTTCTCTGCTTTGTGGTCTAGGCTGTGGAAGAGAAGGGGACAGACTCAGTGCGAGGGTGGAGGGTGTAGTGAGGATTCTCATCAGGAAACTTGAGTCCAGATAAAGCCAGAAAGGGATTGTTCCACAGATGACTGGATTGCACCTGCAGTGGGTGATTGGTGTGCTCTCCATTCCCGTGTGGCCTGACTAGAAAATGTCAGGTTAGAAAAACCAAACCCCTGAAAATTCACTCCTCCCATCTCCCCCTTTGCTCTTTCTCTTCCTGCACAGTCTCTGCATTATTTTCTAGGTTGGTTTCTGTTCTGTTTACAGCTAAGTGCAATCTGCAGAGCAGTGTGGTATATCAAGCTCTCCTTTACTCTTTATCATTAGTTTAACTGAATCATTAGGTTGATTTCGAGAGAAATGCTCGTCTTTCGTTTGTTGTTTGTAAATGGTGTCACTCCGTTAAATCAGTGTGGAAAGCCCTACAGCATCAGTGGCATGGTTAACAAATGGTGAATAACTATGAACTTATTATCCCTTCAAGCTTTTCCTTTGTTCAGGGCAGAGGCACAGATGATCAGGGGGCTTCTAAAAGGCACAAATAAAATTGGCCTCAGCCACTTTTGCTGGTGTTTTTCCCTGTCAAGCCATTTTCTTGTTCTGGAGGCTTTTCCCAGGTACCTCCTTCGGCAAAGGGTTTCAGTGTGTTCGTTCTGCCAGGCATTTAGCATTTAAACATCTTGTATTTGAATCAAGGGTCTTCTCTCTCAGCTTCTCTCTCTATTTTCCACTATTTTGTCTGCAACAGCAGTGAACTATTTATTCCAGCACAAATGCTGAGCCCTGTTCCTTGCTGATGTAAAACAGAGCTGGGGAACTTTATAACGGTGCAGTTCTGGATCATTTGATCTTACCTGTCTGTGGAGATACCTCAGACTTTTAAAAACGTGAGCTGGGCAGCGAGGCCCAGGAGAGGCTGATGAGTTGCTGAGGTCACACGTGAAGCTGGTGGGTTAGCAAGGAATAAACCAAGGCATGTGTTTGTCCTCTCCAGCCCCCTGTGATGCTTACAAGATGATAATTGAACTCTGCAGTTTCTTCAGCTGAGGGAAGTCTCAAAGGTCTCTCTAGGTAGAGAAGTGCCTCACAGGGCTGCAGCAGAGATTGTTTCCACCTTGCAGACTCAAGAAGTAAAGAGTTTGATCTGCCCTTTCTCCCTTTGGGTTTTATTCCTAAGCTCGGGTGGCTGATCAGGAGTGACACCAAACGCACGCAGGGACTCAGTGATGTGTGGAGGAGCGGAATATCCTCACTGTGCCCCTCTCATTGGCCTGGCTGCAACTCTGCAGAGGCACAGCAGTGCAGGGGCTGGTTCCCTGTCAGCTCAGTCTCACAGCCCTGGCACTGCCTGTTCTTGTTGCTGGGGAGCTCTCCAGCGCAGCACAGGGAGCTGGAAGAACCAGGTTGCCAACTACCAGGACTTGTATTCTCAAAACTTTGATGTGCAGCGTTTGCACATCTCTGCATCCTTTCTGGTTCAGTTGTGGGTTGTTCAGTCTGTGCCTCTCTCATTCTGCTGAGGCGAATCCTGTGATGTTTTCCGGAAAGCTTTGCAGAATGCAGTCTGTGGGTCTGCATTACCTGCTTTTCTGGTTTGCTGGTTTTCGTCCCTCCCCGCTCCTTCCCTCTGTGCTCAGCCATTCACAAAGTATCATTCATTACGAACTTGAGCATCTCCATCCCGAGGAGGAAAAAAAAAAAAGCTTGTAGTGAGCCAGAACTTACTCACCCTATCCTGTTTTTCTGCCTCCTAAGAAAAATGTACATGGTCTAATCATAATTCCCCAGTGCCCCATAGGCTGGGGCTGGCTGTGGTAATCGGAGCCCCGTGGCGGGGCTGGCTGTCAGAGGGAGTTGTTAGCACAATTGATGCAGCAGGCTCCTGTCTCAGCTGAACTCTGCTGTACCTCCTGCAGGAGAGCGAGCCCTCGTTTGTACACGGAACATGGGAGCGGGAGAGACTGCGCCATTCCATTGGCATCTTCTCGAGGGAGCCACCGGGATATTTCACTGGAGTGACTCGCAGCCTCTGAGCTGTCACATCGCTGCACGAGGCGCTGCTGTAGGAGCAGAGGGAAACTTGGTTCCCTGCACGGGCTGCAGTGCTGCTGCAGCTCCCTGGGCTCTGCCCGAGGGGCGCGTGGGGATAAATTAGTGTGGGACAACAGAGATACTTTTTTACTTGTATAATTAAGGGCCATTTAAAATTTAAATAGATAAAAAAAAACCCCTGTCCCCTCTTCTTCAGAGAGAGATATTTTTTGTGATGCTTTTGGAAGCGGTTCACACTTCTAACTCTTCCACAAAGATTATGCTTCTGGCAGTACAGAATTTCCAACAAATATCAAGCTCTTGAGTCAAACACCCAGAGGCCGTCAGGAGGTTGAAAAGCACACAAACAAACTATTGTTAAAATTTGCTGATGCTGCTGGCATTGCCGAGGGGGCATCTTGTTGCTCTTTGCTCATGTAATTTAAAGTAATGAGAAAATTCAGAATGAAACAAATTAGGAGGCAGATCCCGTGAAAGGACCGAGCCTTCCCCACTGCTGCAGTGTTCAGACTGTGCACAAAGGGGCCAGGGCATTCTAAGTGGTTGACAGCAGTAGGAATAAAAGGGTGATAGTAGGGGAGCTGAGAGGGGGAGAGGAAAAAAGATCATTTTGAAAAATCTGAGGCCCACAGTTACATTTATGATTTGAATATTAAAGTCCCAGTCGTATATGCATTAAATTATTCCTTTTTCTCAATAAATTATCACTACTCTCAGCTTGCTCATATGACAGTGATTTGGGAAGTGCATCATCCTGTGCAGCCAAGTAATCTTTTCCTCTTCCAAATATATTACACTGTTTAGATGAGTTTTGTGAACAGTGTGTGTATCAATATCAAATTAATCACACTCACACATTCTTCCAAGGCCCTTATTTAACACCTCCTTCGCTCAGCTTTTGAAATGTAAGAATGTATCTTTGCCTGGTCTTAGTGGAAAGTCTCGTATGCAAAGAGTCCTTTGTACGGTATCAATAACACAGTTCAAACATCTGTTGAAAGCCCTCAGTGTATCAGAAAATCAAGTGTGTGAAGCATCAGATTTCCATTTTTGAAGACCATTAGACTCTTTTCTGTAATAAAAACAGAAGGGTGAAAAAAGTCTGGTAGAAACAAACGGGGCTGGTTGTCTTCATTGCCAGGGCATCTGAGCACAGCCAAGCCAAGACCTTCCAGCACGTGTTGGCAGTGCTGGGAAGTGGGGTTTGTTTGTGTTTGTCCTTGCAGGGAAAGTTGGGTAAGGCAGCGATGAGAAATTTTCTGTGTCACTCATGACAGGTCTCAGGAGCTGGGCAGTGTTTAATCTTTCTACCTGAACCTTAAATTGGACATCCAGACACTCATCCCAGGCCTGGGCTGCCCTGGAGCTGCGTTAATCTCCTTAGGAAGAGCTGCCTTTGAATTTGTTTCGGGGACTTTGCTGTGGTTTCTTTAAAGCCAAGGCTGCTTACGTCCTGCTGAGGTGTTCTGTGTGCTTGAGAACATACTGAGTCTGCCGTGGTGTGCATGCTCACATACCTTTTGGGCTCCTTTCCCTTGTTTTTGTTTTCACTGGTGTATTTTTCCAGCGTGCCTGATTTCGGTGCCCTCTTCCTATCCTAACACGCATGGTGTGAGCATTGGGAAGAACAACCTGATTATTTCAAGCTTCAGTCTGGTTCCCTTTTTTTTTTTTTGTGTCCTTTTAAACCATGGTACTGGAGACTGGTAGCCATGGTAACCCCCTTATCTGTGGTGAGAAATAAATACTAAAAATTGCCTTTTTTACTGTTTATATATAAAAATGCAGAAGCAAATAAAACCTGCAGTGTATGACTCACTTCATATTTTCAGGTCTCTGCTACTTCTGTTCGACGTGGAGCCAAATCATCTGAGGAAATCAACCCAAACTTAATTAAAAAATTAATAAACAAATTAAAATTGCTCCTTTGCCAGGGGTTTCACTGTCAATGTGCGCAGGAGTTCAGTTGTATTCAGCTCCTCCTGGTTTATGTGTCCCAAAGAGGTGAGAACAACTCAGGTCCTCAGAGCCTCAGCTGGGGCTGGACCCGAGGGACAGAACACTCCAAAAAGAGCCAGATCTGGCCAAAGGTTTAGACTCAATTTTGCTGTTTTTCATGTCCTTGTTAAACAGACTTGGTCCCACAGAAGGGCCCGTGTTTTCCACACAGTTGTATCAGCTCTTTGATTTAGAATGAGCTGAGAAATGTGCCTGCTCTCAGTTAAAGTGAACCTTTCCAAGGTGGAATTGCTGCCGGTGTAAAATCTTTAATTACTGCACCTGGATGTCTTGAGACTGGTGCATAATTCAGTGATTCCTCATAAAGCAAATCAGTGTTTTCATTTCAATTCCCACGTAAAATAACCTGAAAATGACTTCAAGTAAAGTTGTCTTTACATTCATTAGGTGATCTGCGGCTGCAAATCTATCTCTAATCTTTACTGCCTGGGTGCCACTGACTTATTTAAAGACAATGTGACTTCAGTTCCACATACTCTGAAGACCACTGGGATCAGGTTCTAGGAAAGTGACTCAGACTGTCTCAAGGAATATCTCATCCAAGATCATTTACTTTCCAGTAACTGGGCTCCAGCTGTTGCCAAACTTATCTGCCTTTTGCAAATGAGGATCTTTCTAGCACGTCTTTATAGGCAAATTCATTCTTCCTTTCTCCACCTGCCTTGCTGTGGTCATGAGGTTTTGTTGGAAGAGGTGAACCCCTTTATTAGACCAACAGCTATAATTGCTGGAAAACGACACACAAGTGTTTGGCCGTGTTTGTCTGTGCCTCACTGTTTGATGTGTGTTCTTTCAGTTCATTACTGTCGGCTTCCACGAGGAAAACGGAAAGCAGAGGCTTGCACTGCTGACATTAGAATGGCTGGAGTTGGCAATGCGGTGTTTTAAGTTCAAATAACGTGCTGTTTCACTTCACATGTGTGGTTTCGTTTCTCCTCTTGGATAGGATGGGTGTAACTCCAGGATTTCAGTGAAAATGCTTTTGTATGGGAATTCTTTTATATGGTAACACATGATTAAAATGCTCTTGTTTACAACATTCCTACTTGCTAGAACTGTCACATAGTGCAAATACAAAAAGAACCGCGTGGACTCAGTAGGAAGAAAATGATTTAAAAATGCTTCTATTCACAGAAATATTTGTTTTGGAGTAGCTCTGTTTCAGTTTCACTTCCTCTGTTTTCTGTCCATGATAATGTGTGCATTTATTTTCCAGTGGAACTCCTCCTCCACGTGCTGCTCCATCGCTCACTGTCTCTCCTTCTCTAATTCACTGTCTCTGATTCACTAATAAACTATTTATGATTCTCCTTCTCCTCTGCCTGAACTTCAGCTCTTGCTGAGCTGGAGCAGCTTTGCCCTGTCCCTGCAGTGTGAGTTCCTGAGCACTGATTCTGCCTGGATTTTGTTATTTTTCCTTGTTAATAGTTCACACTGCTCTGAATGGCAGAGTGGCTCTGAAGCTCCGTGACCATCCCTGTTCCGACAGGCAACGCTCCAAATTAGGGACTCTGGCATCCAATTGGGACAGTTTCTAGGCGTGATGCTGGAGGATAAATTAGGAGCATCTGTTACTCCAGCAATGGGCTGCCCATATATAGTCTGAACTGATTAGCCAAAGGGCATTTTGGAACTTGTGGAATTGCCTGGGAATTGAAAGGAAAGGTCAGTAACAGTGTCCATATATATATATATATGCATTTACAAACACACCTGCCTTTGCAAATATGGGAATTTAATCAGAGGTATTTTACTTTTTTTTAGCCTATCGTGTAGAGGGCGAAGTGAGCCATGGAAAAGTAACATTGGCTTTTGTACTACTTCAGTAATTATCTGCTGTTTCAAAGAGAATACGTTTCTGTGTGACAGCATTAAGGGCTTTACAGCAACATGGATTTGATTCTCAGAGCGGTGTTGGGGACCTGTTTCCCAGGCTGGGCTGCTCCAGACACTGCGTTTTGGCAGCAGAGCTCAGGAGCACAACCCGAGCCCAGGCCTTGCTGTCCAGTCTGCTCTGCCTCCAGAAACCTCCCCTGCAGCTGGAGGCGCTGCTGGTTTATCTGAGCTTCTTCCTTTGGGAAAAGGGGAGCTTGCACGTCTTTGCAGGGATTTCTGACGTGAATGAGAGCTTGGATGAGCTTCAGAAGGCTCAGCACTGGTCACAGCAGTTCCAAGTGTGTTAGAAACTGTGCAAAGAGAGGAAAACTTGCTGCCAGCTCTCTGTAGAAGTTTCTTTGGCAGTTCTGGAAAAATTATTCCTCTTCTTGAGCAGCATCTCAGGTCCATTCTCCGAGGGCAGAAGTGCAAAGATGGAAATTCTTGTTTAAATCTCTCACATTTCCTACGAGTACCTTGTCCCTGATATGTGCTGTTTCATGCCCTTATGTGGAATCTGCTTGTCACTGATGCTGACGGACGCAGGATAAAGTGCACTTTCCTTTGGCTGTGCCAAGTGGATGTGCAGCAGCGTGCTCAGCTGGAGGAGCCAGCAGCAGATTCTGTGCAGAGCCGGGATCCTCTGAGAGAGCTTTTCTTTCTCAGAATTACCAGTCTGAAGGGGGCATGTGTGCCTGGGTGTGCTGGTAGAGATGTGGTGCTGGCCAGCAATTGGGAGTGAGGGGGGTGTGCTGAGCCCACCCCTCCTGCCCACCTGGGATTTTCAAATCCAGAGGGATTGTTTAAATGATCTCTATTGTACCTTGATTTAGCAATTTTTAGTTTCCCAGTTCAGGGCCTCTGCACTCAGGTCTGACATCAGGGCTGCTGCCACTAATCCTCTCTACTGACTAAGGGGTGACTTTACAGAGCAAGTATGTTACGAGGTCTGAGGTCAGCGCACGGGAATGGAGAGCCAGAAAAGAAGGTTTGTCACGTCTCAGCACTTGCCATAACCAGCCAAGGAGCAAGAGCCAAGTTTGAGCCCCTGTTACAGATCCCGTACACCCAGCGTTCAGTTTGCTGCAGGAGTCACTGGTGCTGAAGTTCACAGTATAATATTTCCAGGGAGCACATGTGAATTGGGCTGGTAGATGCTGCCTTTCCATTTCTAGATTTAAATAGTCAGTAGGTGTTCATTTACTTCTGCAGCCTTCTTGTCCTGGGTGCAAACCCAGGCACATCCAGCAGATCACCACACTTGGGCTCTTCCTTCCCCTTAAATGATCATTTCCCTGTTTGCCAGCACCACTGCTGTTTATAGCCTGAAGATTGCAGACAGATGGGTTCATCCAGTGTGAATTTCCAGGCTCTGTTCAACCTCTATCTTATTTTGAAGTGTCATGGGAAAACTACTCCCTGTTTCTGTGAGGTGGTTTTCATGGATGCAGTTGCAAATGCTGGGTGCCAGGAACGCCAGGGATCCAAACCTACAGTGACTAACCGGGTCACTCTGGAAACGTTGTCACGTGTTCAGGCTTTTGCCTTTTTTTTTTCTTTGTTGAGGCTGCAGAAAGAAAGGGCAGAAAAAGAGGCAGCAGCCCAGAAGCCCAGCTGTATATTCTCTCTCCAGCTCTTCCTCATCCTCAGTAGTACCTAGAAAATATTAGACCCCAAAGTGGGATTTGTCAAGGAAAGCTAATAAGAACCTTCCAGTTGTGAACCAGTCCATTTTAATGGGCAGGTAAGTTGTCTGGGAGGCTGCAAGGAAGGCCAGATCCTAAACCCTAATTATTCATTGATAGTGGCTATGTGATAACTAGTCAGATGCATTTGATTTGCAGTTTGTAGTTAGAGTTTCTAGGTTTAATGCTAATGCTCCTGTAGCTTATGCAAAACTGCGAAGGTTTATGTTAGAGATATCTGAGGTATCTGCCTTTATGGTTCCTTGGTGTAAGCTCTGACTGGATTTAGACCTGCTGTGAATGTGTGCCTGTGTGCCTCCTGACTTAGTCTTTCTAGCTGCACAAAATGCTTGTGTGATTCCATGGGCTGGCAGTTCCAGTGAGTTCATGGGTGGAGGAACTGTGGTTGTGATCCCTTGCAGAGTATCCCTGGCACGATGCTGTTGGGGAAACTGAGGCACGCCCAGGCCCTGCTTTACAGCCAGCATCTCCCTGCAAACCCTCCTCTGCCAGGGGTTTAGGCTAAAAGGCTCTGAGGGACGTGTGGCAGGAGTTTAAAATGCAGTAACTGAACCTTGCTGGCTCGGAGCTGAGCCTGGGGATTGAACAGACCCACCGTGTTCTGAAAGCACCACAGTTTTATCCGACACGTGGGGCAAAGAGATTCCAGGAGTCGAGGCCCAAGTACCTCAGGTGCTGGTGGTGGTCACAGGTTGTGGCCGTCACTGCAGGCTGCTCTGTGGCTGCACCTCCAGCGTTCATGTCCACAGTCATGACCTGCTGCTCTCCAGGCAGAGCAGGTGCTCTCGTGTCTCTCTGACTGAGCAGAACAACCTTGAAATTCTGCAGTGAATGAAAAGATGGTGTGTCCGGGACTTGGTCGCTGCCCTTGGCTGTTCCTTTGGAGAAAAAACCAGATTTCTGAAATGGATTTCAGCTTGGTCCTTTCCAACCCCAATCAATCACATTTAATTATCTGCCCAGGGCACAGGGTATCCGTCATACTCTGATAAATTCAATGAACATGCAAATTGTATTGTCTTTTGTCATCAGTACCGTCTGTTCTTGGCATTCCCTGCTATGAGGGTAGACTGGAGATCTGTTGATTAGCAGATACGCTGATCAGTCATGAAAATTCATTTCCAAAATGAATTTGGATTTGGAACGAACATAGATTTTTTTTCCACCTCAGGCAAAGGGAGCCTGAATTCTTGATTACACATAATTATTTATATTCGTATTTAGGCCATTTTATATACCCCCAAGGTGGTGTAAACTGGTATGAGTTTAAATATGAGGTTAGATCTGAACTGTTTAAGCATTTCACTTGTAGGGTACTTGGAGCAGGAGGCAGAATGGGAGTTGTCTTTCTTTTTAATTGCCTTTATGTACAAGCTGATTTAGATGTCCTCTGCTATTTTATTTTCTCTCTGGAGGTCTGACTTCATCTTAATCAGAAACAGCCCAACTGCTTCTCTCAAGCTTTTGTAGAAAGTGCAGTTTTCAGTAGCTGTGGCTGAGGAACATTCTGGGGGTGGCTGCTCTCCCCATTTTGGAGTCAGTGGAAACCCTGCCTGTTATTTCCTGAAAGATGGATCACATCCTATGCTACAAATCCCAGCACATGAGACTGCCTCGTGTCTCAGCACGTGCTGCTGGGAACATCCCCTTCCCACCTTTCCTTCGGTGTGTTGTGGGGAGGCACCTCTCCATTCTCCAGCTGTACTGTTATGTGGAAGGCAAGAGGGGTCCTTTCTCTGTGGGCTTTCAGAAGTCCTTGCAACACCAGTCACTTGGCATTCAAAGGCCATTTTTGCAATGTTTAGGAATGCCAGACTGCAGCATGTGCCAGCATAGTCCAGCCCAGCCAGAATTGTTGTTTCCACAACAGAATGGCCTGCCCAGGGTTCAGCGTCTGCCATCGGAATACCTTGGGACTCCCACAGGCTCAGTGTTCCCTCACGTCTCAGTTTTTCCATGTAAACCCAGGCAGGCCTTGCTTTCACTGTGCTGAAACCAAGTCTATACCATAACTTTTGCTCCACTGGTGAAATTCATCAAGAACAGTGTTTTAAACTACATCCTGAAAAAACCCAGATGAAAATCCCCAGTTGGTTGTCTTTCTACCTAGTCCAGATTCGCAGGATTTCACATGCCATGTGAGAGAGAGGTATGTTTTCTAATGTGTGTCTAGGAACCCTATTTTCCATAAAATCCTGTTGGAGATTTCTTAAATCTGTCTCCAGCTGTCACTCACCCTGAACAGCAGCTGGGCTTTCCCTGCAGTCTGTAAGTGCAGTTATTGCACAGACCTGGAAGTGTTTAGGGACATATTGGCAACCTGGAAACATGCTGAGGTCCTGGACTTGAGAGCGAGCCCACTCTGGGGTGACCCAGCTGCCACCTCTGTCTTTTACTCTTTGCTTGGGTCACACCACCTTGTGATCAGTCTCTGCCTGTTTGGGACCTGATTCCCAAAGCTCTCCAGCTCCAGTCCTGTGTCTCGGAGGGAGCAGTGAAACCTGTTCGGGCGCTGTGGAGGCAGAAGGATCCGGCTGTGTGGTACCTGCTGGTGATAAGGACCTATTCTCCAATACTCTGTATTCTTCTTTTCTTTTTTAACAGATTAGTGTTCATTTGATCTTCCCTTGGGTGTGTGTTGTCCTCCTTTAATTGCAGTTTTTTGAGCATTCATACCCTTTTGCTTAGCTCCTAAGTTTTGCTAATAAGTTCCTGATGTGTGCCAAGATAACGAAGATGATTAATGAAATTGTTACACTCCCAGATTCTTGTTCTGACTTGCTGCCTTTAAGTGGTTTCAAGCTTGGATTCATCTGCACTGTTACCTGCAGCACAGCCCTTGGTTTTAGCCACAGAAGCAGAAAAGTGGAAACACATTTTGCTGTCTCCAGAGATTGTCATGGAAGAATTTAAACAGAGTGAAACTGGGATGTTACCCAGGGTGGTGGCAGGAGGTTGGTGCTTCAGTCACGAGTTTTACTGAATCCCACGGGGAGGTGACACAGGTACTGGTAGCTCCCCCTCACCTTTGGGAAAAGGCACGTTCCTTCCATGCCAGACTGCAATTATCCCACATGCCACGAAACAGGCCTGGCAGAGCGGGTGGAAGAATCTGTGCAGAGTGGTGCCAGGGGAGCGACTGCATCTTATAATCTCGGTTGTACTGCTTGTTTTCCTAAGTACTTTTGCTCTTCCTCCCAGACTAAAATACAGCAGTTAAGTTCATTAAAAACACTTTAAGTTAAAAACATTCACCATTTTTCATTTCCTTTGCAAACAGCACTGATCTGATAAGTGTGTTTCCTTTCCCAGAGCTGTGAATATTTCTTTGTAGAAGAAAGTTTGCTCTGATAAAAGCAGATTTAGTAAAGTCTGACTGTGTCATTCTCTTCCCTCTGACAATTATTTTGCTTCTCACTGATGTTTTCTTTTCCAAAGGCCTGCTCTGTACAGGGAATTTCAGATGTGGAAAGAAAAGAGCTCTTTACAATGCTTTATGGAGGTATAATACCAACTATGTGCCTTGAAAAGCAGTAAATAGTGCTGGTACATGGGTTAGATAACATAGACTAGGAAACACATCCAGTTTGCTTCAACCAGCTTTGGTAAAAAGGTGTGTCAGTGTAGAGCAGATTTACCTTTCTGTGGAAATTTGTGTGGATTGCAGTGAGGTTTTAAAATACTGCCTATGTTAGAGACAGCTCTATTTTCTTCTTGGGGTCCTTGGTCAGGATCTGAAACCGGGATGGTAGAATTGGGAATTATCAGAGTTTCACTCTGGCATTTCTTTTCTGAGCTTTGTCTGCATTATTTCAAGCTTGTGTGGATCTTTTCCTGGGAAGAGCAGAAGACATAACGAGCAGGACAGGGCAGAGTGGCTGGCACTGGTTGTGTCCAAGTGCTGAGAGCCCTGGGAGCTGTTGGTGTGTGTGAGTGTAACATGGAATATCGTGTGTCCCTCTGCATGGAGGCAGAGGCTGAGCCTTTCCCTTGCTGTCTTTGCCCCTTGGCTGCTGCTTTGGGAAGAGTCCAAGTGCACTGGAAGTACAAATCTCAATGCTCATGTCTCAGTGTAAAGCTTGACATATCCCAGCCCCACACAAACTCCTGTTCTTACTGTTCTGTGACCTCACTTGTTATCTGCTCTGTGACAGACCTGGAGAAGAGTCCAGGCACTCTCACTGAAGGAGATTTATGTTTCTTTCAGCTTGTAGCTCCCAAACGTGCAGGGATTCATTTGCCAGCCAGGATGTGTTTGTGCCTCTGCCTGATCCAGAGCTGTTCTGGGGCCAAACACACCCTTAGAAACACCTGGGGTACGAATGATAAAAAAGTAAATTACTACTTTCTTAAAACAAGAGCAGAGCTAACCTTGTCTGGAACAGAAAAGCATGCCCTGTAGAGCTAAATGCAATTTTTATTTTTAACTCTGGAATGTTAGGAGTTTCTGATTGAAAACGAAATAACCTCATCATGGTTTAGGGGCACATCTTACACACGTGCATCATCTCTCTCTACAAACAAGTCAGTTGTTGTGATAAGGAGAGAATTTAACAGCTACAGCCAAGACATCTTTCAAGAAGCAGCTCTGAAGAGAATAACAAACTCATGACAGTGATCTGAAGTGTGAAAAAACTCTATTCAGTTCCCTGCTATTCCACAGGTTCCTTCTGGGACTTTTGGCAAGTCAGTTAATCTCTTGACGCCTCCCTTTAATGTCTGTAAAACTGCTTTGGAAGTACAGCCCTATGGTGGGGCTCAGTGCCTTGGGAGTGCACTGCAAGGCTCAGCAGGGATTAGGTGCTGTGGTACTGGGGGCCAGGGGGGTGTTTGGGACCTCCGGCCCACGAGGAGCTCCCCGTGTGCCTGATGTGAGCGTTGCTGTGTCTTGCAGGGAGCAGCAGTGTGGGCTCTCCCCATCTGCCTGCAGAGAGCTGAACCTCTGTTTCCAGGACGTGTTGTTTCTCAACCACGGAGTCTGCACGTCAGGTCTACACGTAACAGAGCACCTAATTGCAAAACTCTGCTTAAAAAACAATCGAGACAGCGGGCTCCTAAATCATCCTGCTGATTTTCTTGCAACATCCTGTTCTTCTCTGTTTCATCTGGAAGCTCACTGATGCTCCAAGAATTAATGCCAGTGATTTGTGAACCGTTTAGTTATGTTGAGGTTACCCGTGTCTGTAAGACTGGCCTGCAATTGATTAGCTGGGTCAAGTACGTTTAATGATGCTTCATATCACTGACGACATCACATCCTCACCTAATTATATGTCCTTTTTTTATTTTTGATTTTTTTCTCCCCAGCTAACGCTGTTTTTTGTCCAGAATGTGTTGTTACTAGATCACAGTTTTATTGGCCATATTCCCTTGAAAACCTCCCCTGGAGGTAGGGAGGACAAAAGGAGAAAGCTGTGTTATGAGGAGGGTGCAGGGGGGCTGTTCAGGGCCTTTCCATGCAGCTCGTGTTTATGTTAACGTGCTCTGGGCAGAAAGAGATTCTGCTGAAAGCCCCAATAAATCCAGGCTTTCACAGGTGTTCAGCCCCTCACCTCCCTCGAGGGTTTAACCACAGACTGCTGATGGTCTCCTTCAGTGCAGAGTCTGATAGGTTGAATTTCTGCACTAACAGCAGGGATTTCAACACACGGAGAAATGTTCAGTATCTGTGGATTTTGCTTTAGAAATGAAAATGCTGTTACGCTTCTTGTAGAAAGGTAAAACTTTTTGCTTCTGTGGCCTGAGTGTGTTCAGAGTGGGGAAAGGGCCCCTGATTTTGAGCTTGACGGGTAGGTGTAAATGAAATCTGATTTCTGATAAAATCCGTTGGCTAATCCTGTCCTTCAGGGCTGGATGGAGTGAGGTGACTGACTTCCCAAGTGCAGCTCCTGCCTGCATTAGAAGAAATGTGTCTCTAGTTCTGGGTTTCAGTAGGAAAGAGGATCAGTTTGAAAGCAGAGCAGGAGCCTCAGGAAATCGTATTTGGTAAATTCTGCTCAGAGCATGTGCTGTGTCTCCAAATGCCTCTGCACAAACCCTCTGACTGATTTCCTTCTTCAGCCGTAGAGTCTTTTTACCTCTCAATCTAATAATACATTTACATTCTTTCTTGGTGTTAGTTCTAGGTAGGCAAGGACTCGTTGCCATCTTTCCCTGGTAATTCTCTGGATCTCTAATAAAATGGTAAAAGTTGTTCAGTTTGAATGCTGAAAATATTCTAATGCTGTTTTCAGGGCGCCTGGGCTTTGCCTTCTGTCCCCTGTGGCAGCCAACCCCAGCTCAGGCTTACAGCAGGGCAGGACTCAACAGTCTTGGAGATTTGTGACCCTGTGTCCAAGGCCAGGAAACTGCAGTTGAGCCAAAACCATTGGCATCACTGCTGGGAGTTAATAAATACATTCATTCCTGTAGTACATTTTTATTGGCATGAGCAAGCCTTAATACATACCACCTTGTTTTTCTCTGAGCAAGGAAAGTTGTGCAAGCTGGATTCACCAGTGATTAAGAGACCTCAGCGAGTTGGACTGATAAGATCATAGATTTTATGACCAGTCTGTGTCATTATATCAGCTTATCTGAGCTCCTGTGTAGCACAGGCTGTAGAGCTTCATCCTTTATTCTTCTTAAGCCAATGCATTTTGTTAGACTGAGGTTTTTCTCCAGAGACTGCGAGTCATTACTCTCTGGATGGGAGTCCTCGTGGCCATGCTGCAGAATCACAAGCAGCTGGGCTCTGTCAGAGCTTCCAGATAACTTCTGCTCCCGGTTCCAGATGTGACTGTTCCGACACTCCTGCAAAAGAGGTGTTTTGGGGTATTTGGGGTTTTTTTCTCTGGTTTCACATGGTGAGCAGGACCTGGCAGAGGCACCACTGGGGCCTCAGCTACCAAAACCTGCCCAAGTGGCACTCGGGGAGAGTTAATGGGGTGCTGATGCACAAAGTGGAATATTTGGGTCCTCCAGAGAAATTGCTTGGGCATTCATGCATGAGCTGGTTGGGTGCTTGTGCATGAAACACATCCCTCAAGCATCAGTGATTTGGGTGCTCCAGCATGAGGCATTGGAGTGCTCAGGCGTGACCTAATAGCACTAACTGGGTGCTCATGCAGCTGGGCAGCCATGCATAAACTAATCACATGCTCATGCATTAATTAATTGTGCACTTAAGAATAAATGAATTGGCTGCTCATGCACAGAGTGATTAGGCACTCCTGTGTGTGTGCTAATTGGACACTCTTGCATTAATTGGGTGCTCATGCATGAACTGCTGGAGCATTCCTGCATGAAGGGATGATCAGTTTGGCACCTGTGTGTGCCCTGATGGGTGCTCGTGTGTAGTGTTCTGGCACCAGTGCATGAACTCATTGGGTGCTCTTGTGTAAATACCCTAAACCCTGCAATTTGTGCCCGATGCTCCCATTCCTGTGCCTTCCGAAACCTTTAGCACTTTGGGTGGTTTGGAATCGAGTTTGGATTGTGCAATTTAGGCCTAGAGCTGAGCGGGGCAGTAATTAGAAACAGATGGCACAAAAGAAGAGCTTCTTCTCTTGCAGAGATTAATGACCATCAGTTACATATTCTGTGCCATCCTAGAATGTCCTCCCAGCTCATGGAGCTGCTGTTCCTGTCCTTGCTCTTTGTAAACACCAAATTCCCTTTGTTCCAGATCACTCTGCTCTTCTCCCCAAGCCTCTTTGTTTCCTTCCTGGTTTGTAGTTTCAGAGCTCATGTTCATTGCTTTCTTTGCAGGGAAAAGCTTTAGTAAGTAAGCAAAGCTGTACCCGCTTCCTTCCTTTGGGTCCTTGGGTCTTTCTCAAGTAGTGGGTGTGCTGGCTGAAAATTGCTTCTTTTCATCATGAGACTGATGTTCAGCCTGAGAGGCCTCATCCCCTGAAGAAATAAAGATTATATTATAAAGGGAATCAGCACCCCTGAGACAAGTCAGCAGCATGTCTTTTTTAGCATGAAGTATCTGTCAACAACAAAAAATTGGCGGTAGAATGAGGTGATCTCCTTAAGACCTTGTGACCTACCTTAAGGTGGCCAGGACAACCGAGAAGAAACCGAAACAGTGCTTGCAGTGCAAACTGTTGTGGTAAATATGTACCAGACGTGCCATGTAAGTACACATATGTAAAACACATGCCTGTGGCTCGGGCTGCCATCACCAGATGTCCCTGCTGCTTACACACCCACTCCTCCATCCTCTGGTGTTGCTGTAGGGTGGGATGCTTTTTTGAGAGAGCCAGTGAGCAGCAGAAGAGTTGCTGTTCCCTTAATTTCTCCCAGTAGGTTTAGTTCATGTGATAGAGCTCCCCAGGGAACGGGCAGTCGTGCTGGAGTTTTTTGCAGGCTCTTTGTGATTGTTTCTCTTCAAAGACTGAGAGTTGTAGTGTTACCAAAATCATGTTACACCAAAAAAAACCAGCACCCCTCCCCCAGATGTGATGGCACCACTTTCTTGCCTAAGGAAGAACTGATCTGTGGGTCAGTGGGTGTGAGGGACAGCCGGTTTGTCCACCAACTCATACAGGTCTGGTGTGTGTACCTGCAGGTTGGTTCCCTGCACCACCACCAAACTGTATTTCTGGTGCTGCACACAAGTTTTTATTTCTGATTTTCAGGAACTGCAACTCAGAATTTGGAACCATACACATGTAAAATTCCTGCTGAAGTCAGTAGGTAGGGTTTTGTGTGGAAAATGTTGAAGGAATTGGCTCTGTGGGTGGCATCTGTCCAACTTCATGTTTTATTGGTCTTAAACAAGCAGCACTACCTTGTTGGTTGCTATTGCGTATTTCCAAGTGGCTGATATTGTGGTTTTGAGGTTTCAGGCATGAGCCT
The DNA here is from genome assembly GCA_035584735.1 of Pseudotriccus pelzelni. Lineage (NCBI taxonomy): Eukaryota > Metazoa > Chordata > Aves > Passeriformes > Tyrannidae > Pseudotriccus > Pseudotriccus pelzelni. Next base: position 3,962,518 of record JAWMRA010000042.1, read on the forward strand.
GATTGGGAATAAGGCACAAATAAGATACAACAGCTGTCTACAGCATCTTGTCCTGAGCTCGTGGGGTGCAGTTTCAGCAATCCAGACCCGTAGAGCTTCTACAGCGACGTAGAGAGGGAGGCGACAGACCATCTCCACTCAGGACTTTCCACTGCAGAAACACAAGGGTTGGATGTTTCAAATAGGCTCATTGTTGCATTCGACAAGGAGATGAGAAGATGGCAGCTCCAGTGTAACTCTGTGCAGCAACTGGGACAGCCTGCCCTGTTAGGGCAGAGCTTGCTTTTTTTTTACGAGGAATTTTTGGGGTCCTTTCCAGCCTTGTGCAGGGACTCATTGTGAAACTTCAGGCAAGCATGTTGTTTCCCTTAGTTTATGCAGGTATAAAGCAAACATGCAAACACCTCTTTATCTGATGAGCAAACTCCCACTGGAGCAGAACCCTGGCTTCTCTTCTGGCTCTACCATTGATCACTGCAACATCCTGAGGCATTGGACCTCAGTGAATGTATTGATAAATGGGAGATACAAATATTAACTCCCTAGCAGGTGCCTTTGGAATTAATAACTAGTTGTAGAGCACTCTTGGGCTCATTGGTATGAGACGGGTTATCCCAAGAAGTGGTGTGACTCCTGCTGGTCCTCTGAAGCATTTCCCAAATCCGGCTTGGGTTCTGCACTGGGGAAGGGGCTGTTGATGGAGATACAACGTGCAGATGGGAGAATGGCTTTGCTTTGTCTCCTGTGTTAGAGGGTGGTACCTGCTCCTCCTGCAGCTGCAGTGGGGCAGACCCTGCAGTCATTCATGGCATTGTTTGGTGGGGCAAAATCCAGCTCAGATAGGTCTGAGCTCAGCTGGGGCCCCGAGCTGCCACCCCAGTAAAATGTTAAAGTGATTCCCCCCATTGCTCTGCAGGGCTGGAGCCTTGGTGTCTACCAGCTAACCAGAGAGGTGGTTAGGAAGAAAATCCAGTGTTATTTCCATCAGGTAAACTGAAAACGTGGAGCAGCCCTTCCCACAGTTTGTTGCTCCCTGTTCAGATTATTCATTTCCACACTATTAAAATGCGAATGTAATTCCTGCCCTTTAAACTAATTAATGTAAAAACTTTTTCTCCAACCGCTGTGTAGCCTAAATGAAAGCTGGGGCTGAGTAAGCCAAGGATGGAAATTAAAGCATTACCCAGTGCTGCATTCCTGAGGTGCCTTATCTGATCCTGTACAGTCGCCACAGGCCTTTTGGGGCCGGATTCTGCTCCGCTCTGTGCTGGGCTGAGGGAGCAGCTGCCTGAACAGAGGTGATGGCTTTGCCAGTGTAAGGCTGGTGCGAGTGAGGAGAGAATCAGACCCACTGCCTCCTTCCTGGCAGGAATGAGCTGCACCAGTTGAAGAACAGCCTTAATTGCTGCTGAATCAGTTAGGCCATCTTTAATCAAATCCTCCTCTCCCCCAGCTTTGACATGTGATTTTTATCTTTTTCCCTGTCAACAGTATTTAGTTACATTAAGGGCTTTCCTGGCATGAGACAACATGGTTTTTAACATAATTGATTTTGGTAATCCTTTCTCTAACGCAAGAATTAGCCCCATTATATTTGCAGACCAGAATTGCCCCAGTTTTGCCCCAAGTTTGCGCAGTGAAAAGAACGAGTTACCCACACAGGTACCTGCCCATGGTCCCTTCACTGCTGGCCCTGCCATCGGGGACTGCCACCAAGTCTCTGCTGACTGAGAGCAGTGGGAGCTCTGAAAGCCTTGTCCCAGGGACCTGCTGGCTGTTCCCAAGGTGATGCTTCATGGCCAGAGGGAAATCGAAGGGCCCAAACGAGCAGGAGGCTCCAGTTCTTCCCTGCGGGGCAGTGGGACAGTGATCCTTACTCAGAGCAAAGTGTGAAGTTACAGGTTAGCCCAGAGTAAGTTATTGCTCAGCACCCATAAGCCTGTAATAATGTGTCCATCTGCCTTTAAGACAGGAATTTACCGTGAAGCTAAACCAGTTGCTTTAGCTGGAGCTGCCCCGGGTGCTCCAGCAGTGATGGAGATGCTGTGTGGGAACAGGCGCTCCCAGGAGAGCTGGACACCAGCGAGAGGAGGCAACAGAAACCAGGAGTGAAAAGAGACACTTAATGCAGCTGATCCCTCTGCTGATGCAGGGCTGGTCTGTGCCATGTGCTTTCCCGTGCTTTATTGAGTTTAATTTTAAACATCTCACTTGATGGGACTTCTATGGTTTCCCTTGGGAACTCGCTCCTCAGCCTACCCTAAATTTCCCTTCATCCTTATCTTAGATCTTCCCTTTTTAAAGCACTCTAATGAAGTGAAATACTCCTTTCCCTTTTCTCTGTGTTTCTTATGATATTAAAATATATTCTTCCACACCTGGGTTGGCAGGGAGGAATTTAAATTCATTCTGCAGCCTTGCTGGAGCACTGAAGTGCTTCACTTGATGGGAAAGGGTTGTAATAAACCCCCTGCAACTGCAGCCCGTTGTAGACTCGGGGCTTGTCTTTATGGGGCTCATCTTTCAGTGTTTCAGTGTCTTCTGGGCCATCACAGAACAGCAGGAAAACGTGCATTCTCCAAAATTTTCAAATGTCCTGAGAGCACTCGGAGCAGAGGAGCTTCCTGCCAGCACTGTGTGGCACCAGAGCAGGTGGGGTTTCATAACCAGCCAGCCCAGGGAACCTCCAGAAATGGGGCTTAGGAAAAGCAAGGTGCCCGTGGCTGTTAACCTCCTCTCATCGACAGCTGCTTCACCGGGAGATGTTCAGTTTGTTCTACCAGAAATGCACAGAAAAAGGAAGTTTTTTCCTGATTTTCCAGGCTACACTAAACTGAAAAAGCTCAATTTGATTAACTGTTCTGGATTTTGCTTTCCTATACTTCCTCCCACTCTTGAAATCCTCTACACAAGCATTTGTTGAAAAGTCATGCCCAGTATTTCCGAATGGCCTGACCAGATTTCAAGAAAGAAGCCACGTTTGTGGGGGTTTTTTTGTCCATCTCTAATTTTAATAAAAATTAAAACTGAGGTTCTTTTCTGCATAGAGATAAAAGACCCAAGGGAATGTTGGTTTGAAACGTTGCATTTATGCATTTTTCTTTCAAAATGTCTTGGAGTGGAAGGGAAACAATGCAGGGAAGAGAAGAGAACAAAGGCTCGCTGCAGAAACGAGCATGATGACACTGCAGCGAGGCACTTTATGGCCAGAACTGTTCAAACAGCTGGAGATTGTATTACACTGTTTATCATGTTTAAATCCGTGTCAAAATGACTTATACTGTGGAGGTTCTTGTGTGAGATTGTGAACTAGGTATTGTGTGAAAAAGTTAACCATATGTTACGATGTTGTTGTGGGGACAAGAAGTCTGGCTGGGACTGAGGGGAATGGTGAGTTCACCAGAGAAAGGGTCTCCTCCTGGGACGGTGTGGGCTGTTTGCAAAACACTTGGGTGGTTTGCAGAGCTCCACGAGCCATGTAATTAATTTTACTCCCCCCCCCAAATTTTTATCTCTTTTTAAAACATCATTGTGTTTGGGGTGTTGTGGGTTTTTTTTCTCTGTCTGCTGGGTGATGGTGGGAGGGGAATCAGTTCCTCGCTGTGACATTTCCTCCCTCCTGTGACAGTCCAGCAGGAACATACCTGGGGCTGCTGCCTGGCAGTCCCATCCCTCCTTTCTGTTTTCCCCTAACTCAGAGAGACTTATTCCTGTCATCACATCCTGCCTGTGAACACTTCTAAAATCTGCGAGTCAGCAGAAGGCTGGGGCATGGCGGAGCTCCCTTGGCCTGCTGGACAGATTGAATTTCACCCACTAAATGCGCTCCAAACTGCGGGAATTCGAGCAGCTCACAATTTCTATGGTCATTTGTGCTAATAAAGTTTGACAGGCTGAATGCTAATGGAAAGTAAACAGGAGAGAGGGTGCTAACAAGGTCATAATGAAGCTCACATTTAAATTGAATTGAAACGAATATACGAACGCTCATGAGAAACAGTTTGTCGTTCTCCTCTAGGCTGTAGTGCAGCATGTGGTAGCAATGGGCAGTTTGTGAGTGGCAGATTAAAAGGGAGCTATAGCTGCTCTGCAAGGACAAATTACAGCTGGTTTCATGAACAAAACTCACGCTGGGAAGGAGGAAAGCAGGGGAGGATGCTCCTTTCCAGGAGCCCACCAGTCACGGCAGCTCACTCTTGCCCTGTCGTTGCTGTGACTCCCAGCTAACCACACTTATGTCTCCAGAGTCATTCCCATTGATTCCAATGGCACAAGCCTGCGGGGAAGCGCAGGGTCAAATTTTACCAGATGTGAACACTCCCCATCCTCCTAAATCGGTTTTTGAACGCAGGACTGCTTTGCTTCTTGCAGGAGGGGGCTCAGCCCAGATCAGGCTGGTTAGAAAACCCTATAAAGAGTCTTTTGCTGCTGCCGTGGTGAATCTTTGAATTTGTGCTGTTTTAAATAATTTCTGAACACAGACACACGAGCGCGTTGCGTTCTCGTGTGTGTGCGTACGATGAGTATGTCATAGCCGAGGAATTGGGCTGACTTATCCAACGCTCTTGGCTCTTTCTTTCCAGGCGTGCTTTCCTAATTCCAGATGGATAAGAAAACAGTGGTGTGTGCAAGGAACCATCCCCCTCCTTCTCCTCCTCCCAACTTTGGCATAGTTGTGTTTATTGCCTGCGACTGAGGGAGTTTCAATATCCTTGCAAAGTCCTGTCTGAGGAGACCCGGCGAGCAGAGTGTTATTGGTGCAAAACCCTCTGTAACCATCAGATGCTTTTCTGTGACTCAAAAACATTTCAGGCTCTTTTGTAATAAATGTAAATGGCAGACCAGAGGTCAGGGATGGTCTCAAGGGCAAAGGCTGGTGTCTAATCTTTATTTTCTCTTTATGAGCTGCTGTAACAACTTTGAAGGTATGAAAGAAATCAGCAGAAATGTGAGGCAAGGCAGTCTTATTAGGAAACTGGTCCAGAGCTTCTCAGACTTGTTCCTTGACCTCCTTTGAAACAGCCGTGGGGCCAGGATCCTCAGATCCAGGTGCAAAAGCATAAATGCAGCTGTGGATTTACTGTAGCAGGGATTTAGTGTTTCTGTTCAGTGATAGCTTCTCTCTCCCCACCAGAAGATGCTTCCAGCAGAAGTTTTCAGCCATTCTAATCTTGATTTTAGTGTAATGGCTCTCTTCACATATGTTTTTCAAATGGCTGTGGAGATGACAAATAGCTTGAGCTTTAGTGCTTCATGATGCATTCAGGAAATGGAGCCAGTTTAGAAGATAAAGGTTTTGGTCCTGCAGTGATCTGTAAAGCTAATCCAAAGTCATCTTAGGAATCTAGGAGCAGTTTTGGGTTGGACTTGTGGTTGACATTTACATTTGCAAAAACAGGGTTTTCACCAGTTAAAGGGATTGAAAAAACGGAAGTAACAGTGCCAGTTCATTAGTCTGGATGCCCAAGGTTTTTTAAATAATGTGCATGTTCCAGCAGTGCCCTGTACACATGCAGGACTTTTTGGCTCAACAACCAAAAAGTGAAAGGAAAAATTACCCCAAATTCCTTTTGTGTCCAACAGAATGTTCCCTTTGCCACTCCAGCCTGTGCCCAGTGCTCCATTTTGTGTCATTTCGGGGCCGTGAAGAGAAAGGGCTCTGCATCCCATGTCATGGCCAGGAATGAATGCTGTCCTCAGTCCCCTCTGCCAGCCAGAACTGGGCAGCAGATTCATCCTGCGGCCAGATATTGTTTCCCAGCAAACAAATCATTTCCTAGCAAGTTTTCTGTGTCCCAGAAAGAGATTTCCTCCCTTTCTCGCTGGGGCACTGCCTGCTGCAGTTGATGCTGAATTTCCCAAACCATCCCATGCTGTTCAACCACATTAAATATTGTGCTGAAGCTAATTAAGATGACAGTCTGGGAACGTTTTTATTAACTGTGCTTGCTGAGTTTCCTTCCCCTGGACTCTCGCCCTTGGAAGTAACTTTCAAAGCACCAATTCAGAGCATTTCTCCTTTACCACGTTCACGTTGGTGTTGGCCTCAAGGTTGACAGTGGACTTGTCTTAGTATGAAGGGAAAGTGGACATCTAAATGCTTAGCCTAGTTTAATGTAGAGGGATGTGCCCAACAGCTCCTTAGGGATGAGATAATTTAATGTCTGACACATTTAGTTCTCCTTTAGGTGAATATCAGGCAGGTCCAGTGCTCCTCCACCCCAGCCAGTCCCTACCCAACACCAAGGCAGAGGAGCCCCAGTGTGTGGGGCAGCACAGGGTGCAAACCAAGGCCGGTTTCTTGACATGGTGGTTTCTTACTTTCCTGAATTTTCATTGTTAGGGTCCTTCTTATTTTACATGTAAAAATTCAATTGAGGAAAAATGTGCTCCTGTCAGGCTTTCGGCTGCAGGTCTAAGAAGTTAATGCTCAGAAAAAAGTCTGACCTGTTTCATAAATACGTGTCAGGGACCTTTAGCTCCCTTCAGGCTGGTACCTATGCCAGGAAGAAAAATCACTGCAGGCCCTAAATCTGATGAAATTCTTCTGTTGCTTCTGTGTGAGGAAGTGGTTGAAGTTGCAGAATCTGGTCAGCCCCGTAAAAGCTGTTTCAGTCGTTGATGAAGGGCCAATCCTCATGAAATCACTGAGAACTCCTTCCATTGGGATGATAAATGGTCAAGTCCATGGAAGTAAATGTCCTATACTTGAAAAAATGCCCTATGAGCATCAGAGTGAATAGAGGCGAGGGCAGAGTGTTGTGTGTGCTGCCAGTCCCCTGTGAGAGCCAAGAGGAGACAAACACACTGGGGGACTGCTCAGGGATGGGAAGGGGATCTAAATATGGCACAGAAAGTCCATTTATTTTCATGTCACCCCAGACATATTAAGCACTGGCACCTACAGCTGCCACATAAACAAACTGTGCTCTCTTTTAGAAAATATGTGAACAGGGTTGCTCGTTGTCAGTCTTGCAGGCAAAAAAAAAACAAACACAGATGCATATTGGGGAGGGGTGGAAATGCTCAGCATTCTCCCAGCTGAAATGCAGGCGTTGAGAGGAGCCAGAGGAGGGTCCCTCCCTGGATGCCATCGGTGGTGGCAGCACATGGGCTGTGCTCCTCTTGTTTAAGGGCTTGAGAAAGTTAGGAGGAGGGCCTGGCATGCTCCTTGCTTCATTCATAGGCTTTTCTGCACCTAAATGTTACCAATTTGTTTTCCTCCCTGCTCTCATCCCTCTGGGGCTGTGGCAGCACAGAGGATGTTGGTGGCGTGAGCTGCCGGCTCTCTTTTCCTGCCTTTCTTACTGGTGTTTGGATTTGGGCAGGGAGCTGGTCTGGGAGCATCACTGCTTTGAGACTGCCTGAAGGGAAATTATTGGGTATAAATTTAGGTTTTGTTAATACTGTCTGTGAAATAATTATTTTTGAAGTGACAAGAGGACACTAACCCTGAACTACTTCATTAGGCAGCAGTTTTAAGAGAACCCAAACGACCACTTAAGAGATGTCTAGTAAAGAATGACCCAGTTAGCAAACCTTGCTGCCTGCCTTGTACCCATCCCTGGGAAATGTTAGGGCTTTTCAAGTTAAACTTGATGTGAGCTCTTAACTCTGTGTTGTGCTAATACTTGGATAGATCCTACTTTGCTGATGTTTTTTCCTGTGCAAGAAGAGCCATAAACACCTTGGCTACAAGCACATTTTTCTAGCTTGTTGTCTGTAAAATCCCAAATGGCAGAGGTTGGTTTTGTTTGATCTGTTTGTTTGCAGTGAAAGAATCTTGTCTTGGTTTTGCTTGGATGAGTCCAAAACCTCCAGAAAAAGAAAGTTTCTCTAATACAGAGGGATGGATGTGCACAATAACTCTGTGATAGTTCCCATCAGGGAACTTCCATCTGTATTTTGTGATGCAGAAAGTGCCTGCACGCTGATACTTTTTGGTTTATGTCAATGTCCAGAAGTTCCCAACAAGTTCACTATCTCCATCTGCCAGATGCTTTATAAACAATAGGGGAAGATTCAGCCCAAGCAAGTTTACAATCTAAACAGAAAACAAACAGGGAGAAGTTGAGGGTTCCCATTTATGAGTTGTTTGCTTTTGTTGTTTGGTTGTTGGTTTTTTTTTTGAGAGGTTTTCGAAGCCCCACATCTAGTTATAATTACAGTAATGATTAATTTTATCAGTGTTTCTCCTACAAAAATCACAGGATCACCTGTCAGGATCTTATCATGAGTGCTGCATTAATTAGTGTTATTTGGAAAGTCCCAGCACTCAGAGTTAAGATGTTGCATAAGACTCAGCTTCCTTATAAAAAACTCCAGCAAGTTTCTTGTCTTTGTGGTTTCCAAAGGAGCTTTAAAACACCACTGAGATGTCGAAAAAGCTCCCAATTTCTGATCTTTAACAAGTCTGATTCATGGCTTTTTGCACGTCAGGGGTTAGAAATACTGGTAAAACGCTCCTGAGGTAACTCCAGCCCGACACAAGGCTCACAAATCCTTGTTGCATAATGGGATTATCACTGTTGTGCCTCAGAGTTTATTTTGCACAGGGTCAGGCAGAAATGGGAGTCTCCCAATTCCAGCCCGCGCAGGAGTGAGGTAAACAGAGCAGTATTTCACCTCAGGTGCTCTGGTTCCTCGAGGCCTCGCACGTAGGGCAGGTGGGACTTCTTGGAGGAGCTTGCATCGAGTTCTGGAATCTGGGAAGCGCTGAGCTGAGGTCTGGGGAGCTCCTGAGCGTGGAGAGGCGATACCAGAGGGTCAGATCGTGCTGGTCCTGCTGCTCCTGGTTGGCTGATCCGGCGCTCGGCAGCCGGGTCCCCGCGGGAGGTTCTGACCCCCGGGCGGGACGGGAAGCTGGCAGCCCGTTTGCTGCAAGGTGTTGAGGGGAAAATAGATTAGTCTGAGACAGCGAAAGTCTCAGAGCTGTCATGGGGCTTTAAAAAATAAAGCTTGAGGTAAACAAAGCAACACGCCTGTTTCCACGCAGTCTGTGGGATCGCTGCCGCCAGCCTTTCCGACAGGCTCAGGAATTCCACCTATTTCCGACCCCGGCTCCTCTCTCTGCCTCCCAGTGTTGACCAAGGCTGCCCACGTGGGCATGGTGAGCACTGACTCCTGCCAAGGGAACTGAGGCACCGTGGGACAAAGGGCTTGGCCTGGGCTCTGTCCCACGGGACTCGCACCCGGCTCCCAGGGTCCTGCCTCCTGCCTGATCAGGATTCCTTGGCTTAGGCACTGTTAGGGCCATACGTGTTCTGGCTCTATTTCAGAGCTGTTAAACACCAGAGCATTTAGTCCTTCTGAGATAACTGGTTGGGTTTTGTCTGTTTGTTGCTGCTGCTGCCCCTGGCAGGGCTCTGCTTTGGCTGGGGAACTGGAACAGCCCCAGCTGCACAAGACTGAGGACTTTTAGCAAATAAATGGCAAAGGAAAGTGCCAAAGCTACAGGGAGCACAGGTGTGATCACATCACTGTTCAGTTAGAGGACTCCAAGCATGACCATCTCCAGCAGAAATCCTTGTAAACTTGACTTTTTGAACGAATCACTGATTGGCCCCCCTGACATGGAGCACCCGTGTGACTGGTGGCAGCACCACTGGGATGCTGCCCCACCTGCCCCTCTTGGAGCTATTGCAAGGAAATGAGGATTTTCTGCCCCCCACTCCGATTTTGCCATTCTTTTATTAATTGGATTTGACTCAAGTCAGATGGAGTTGAAGCTGAGCTGCCCCTCATGTCCCCTGTCAGCTCTCCAAACAAGGCATGTGTGATATGGACCTAATTTTTTTGCTTGTTTCTTGTTAAAAGGGTGGATTTCACCACGGTGAATTAAAAACAGCCCCCAAACCTAAGCCCTCCCTCCAAGTTTCCTGGTTTTGCCCCTTGCAGCCAGGCTTTACCTATTGCAGGAGAGCACACCGGCCACAGCTCACTTCCAGTGTGGAGCAAAAGCAATTCCTGCCAGAAGAACTGTAAAAATATCCCCCTCCTTAATCCCTGCTCTCGTTTCCACCAGGAGTGACCGCTGGGCATGAAAATACCGGGAAACTTTATTGGCAGTAAAAAAAAAAAAAATCACGTATATTATTTGAAAACCAAAAAAGGCAAGAAGAAAACGTTATGGGGCCATTAAAAGGTTCATGAGGAATCCTCTTCTCATGTTTGCCTTGGGAGTTTCAGCTGCTCCAATATGAGCACTGACATGCCTTGCATGACTTTTTATAGATGAAGCAGTTCCTTCTGGAAGGCTTGTTACTAGAGTCTCTTAAAATATTGTCATTTGGGTGACAGCAGCTATTCAGTAATCATTTTTACCTTAAAATGGTCATATTAAGGCAAGTGAAACAATAAAACTTCCTTGTGGGATTGAAGCACTTGATTATTAATTGCAAGCTCTCCATCGTTAGCTGAGGTTATGTTTGAAGATAAATTTTATTTGTCTTTAGGACCAGCACTGTAAGTTAGATTGTCTCGAGAACTTGACATAAATTGATAAAGTTCTTAAAGGGGAGGGGATCAATTTCTTGTCTGAACTGCTCTCTCCTTCATTCCTTCCCCTCTTGTTTCCTAAGAAGGTTTTAGAATTTTAAAAGCATAACACAAAATCGACTTTCTCTTTGGGATTTTAATTCAGAAATGGTCTTTTATCTAAAATGAAAAAACCACTAAAATGCATTTTTCTTCAAAACTGGATGTTTTACTTTTTTTTGACTGTGGTTTAATTTTTCGTTGAAAGTGCTGTTAAAGTCAAGAGATATCTGCCCTTATTGGGAAATATCAGGATAATTTTTACATAATAAAAAAGAAGCAAAGAAAAACTGAAAAATTGATCCATTTCATACACTGCACAATTTTGACAATTTTTAATGAAATAAACTTAGTTTTTTGCCCATGCTGACTGTGATACAGCCTGAGGCAGAAAAGGAAAAATCAGAACAAAATCTGCATCAGAGCTCTTCTTGTTCAGTTCGTGAAGCTCCAAAAAAAAGCTCTGAAATACTTCAGAATTCTCCCTTTAAATCAGTTCATATGGAGGCGTGGCCACTATGAAAATAAATTAATGGAGCTCGTGCTTTTCTGGCCCAGCCAAATTGTTCCTTGTCTTGGAACTTTGCTCCCCTCATGCGTCCCCAGCGCATGTAAGCAGAGAGGTCACTCAGTACACTGTGTTATGCTGGGATGAATCAGGAGATGATTCAAGGATCTGTTTTGTTAGTACTTCTGTGTCTGAAGGAGGGAAGGAGCAGAAACCCAGCTCAGTGTCTGTTTTCCACCCATTCACTACCAGCTGATGGGAATTACACTTCCTCCCGTTGGATTGTCTCTTTCACTGCTGACTGGAGACCTGTGTGGGGATTTTGAGGTCCAGTGTCACACTCAGTGGTGGTTTATCCAGGACATCTCTCAGTGGTTTCAGCAGAACTCGGATGGGAATCGAACAATTCCTCTGAGTTTGTTTGTACTGGGAGCAAAGCTGGGATGGTGGGAGCCCACCCACCTCCCTCTGTCAGGGAACAGAGCTGCCATCCTCATCCCGAACGTCTCCCTTTTGTAGCAGCCCACATCAATTTTCCTTTGAATTTCCTGCGTGATCACTTCTTGTCTGATGTGAAGGCAGCTGTCTAGACATCTCTTCATTAAAAAAAACCAAGTCTCTCTCTGTCCTGCAGTCTGAGAGAGGCCAGAGCACAAGTACTGATGGGTAAATACAGGGCATGTGAGATTGATTTGAAACCAATAATTGGGAAGGTAAGTACTTGCACTCCACTTCCGAAGAGCTGCAGCTCTGTTGCACGTCCTACATAGCTTTTAGATCTCACTCCTCCTTACCTGCTCACTGCTGACAGCACCAGAGGATTCCATTTCCCCAGGAGCCTTAATGGTTTGGTTTTTTATAAACAGGCAGCGATTCCTGGGAGGGCTGTTATTTTTTTGTTGGTCTCATTTTGTTTTGTTCTCGTATGAAAATACCATCTTAGCATCCTGCTCTTCATTGCAGTCGGCTTAGGGAAGAAAGCAGAGAGGTATTGAGCTGGCTGAGTGCCTCATTATTTACAATGTGCCTGAAATGGTGCAGTCTTAGTGTTTTCCCCCAAAACTTTGTTTCCTTCTGTCTTCACATTTCTTCTGGTCCTAGAGGGCAGTAATACTGACTGTCATATCCAGCTCTGCAAGAGTTTGTTTTGTCCCTGGAACTTGTTAATGTGCACCTGAATTTCCCATGTTTCTCTCATGCAACCCTTCAGTTCCAAGAGTTTATCCTTCTGAGTCTCTGTCTTCCCTGAAATATCCTCCAGCTCAGCAAGGGCAAGAACCTTACAGGCAGCTTTTCGCTCTTGTTTGGACAAGAGCAAAAACCCACCCTTCCTCCTTGTTTACGTTTTGATTCCCCAGTTTCTTGCAGTTCTCCTAAACTGAGTTTCCATAGGAGACTTTGCCCCTCGAGAAGGGGATGAACCACTGTGTGGGCATTTCAGCATGGAAATATTTTGTTCTTCATTATTTTACAAACTCACTGTTTTCTTCAAATGGATTTTTTTTTTAAAACCCCTGAACTCTGAGTAAACATGTTGTTGAGGATTTTAGGTAGCTAAGAGAAAGCCTGTTGACCTTTCTGGCTGCTTGGAATTGACTAACTCCGTATGAAAATATCTGCTGTTGACTTATTAACCCTTTTGAAGAGCAGTTTCTTGAATTTTTCCCTTTGGCTTCAGTAGTTCTTGGATTGATACCATAATAGTCTCCTCTCCAACTGAAGTGGTTTCAGCGTTTTTAAAAGCAGACAACATTAGCAACAGGATTTCTCACATCAAATGCATAGTCAGAGTCTGTCTGTTGCTTTGCCTGGTTCCTCAATGCAGCAGCCTTGAGAAAAATGGATAAGATGGATTCAGAGTTTAGATTAACATAAAACATTTGCTAGAATTGCAGGTATTTTAAAGATGCTACAGGAAAAATAGCATACATATATATATAAAAAAAGTTACAATGAATAATTGTTTCCATTAAAGGGACTTTGGTGCTTCTAGTAGGTAATTCTAAGCTCCTTTCCCATTAATGGTAATTTGCTAGAAAAGAAAGGTACATTACATAAATATTTCAAAGTAACCTGGGCAGCAATTTGAGGATATTAAGCTTTCAGCTTGACAGCCCCAAGCACCTTGATTCATCTTAACCTCCTGTAAGATCTTAAATGCAAACAAGCACTTTACTTGAATGGAACTGACTTCAGGACCAAAATGAGCTTCATCCTACAGGGCTGAAGGAATATTAGGGACCAATCAATGTTTCCTCAAGCTCGTTAATTGTCTCAACTGGAAGAGGAGCAGTGGGGAATGGACTTGTGGAGTAAACCAGAGTCATTTTTCTAAACAAACCCTGGATCTGCAGCCTGCACTCAGCAAACCTGTCTCTCATCTGCGCTGATGTCCCCACAGCACTGTTTGGGTTGGATTCTGCCTCCCCAGGGGCCGGTGCAGCAGCAGGACTGTGGCTGAGAGGGAGGGCAGTGCCACGGAGGTACAAGCAGCAGCCGGAATAGGTGTCACGAGTCATTGCTTCTCTCTGGCCCGAGCCAAACCCTGCAGACAGGGAGTGAAAGCCTTTCTCGTGACCCCGTTGGCCTTGGGATGAGCAGTGGTGGGCTGGATATGCTGCAGGACCTGGCACCCCTAACCAGGGGATGGGTGCTGGGAACAGGACAGGGGGGGACTGCAGGGAACCAAACTTCCCTTAAAAACAGGGCTTGCAGTGTTCACAATGCCACCTCTAGAGAACATACAGGGTGCAGAATTGTCAACAAAAAGTCAACAGCCCTGCCTTGGACTTCCTACTTGTATTTTAAAGCTCCCAGTTACAAGAAGGTTCTGTCTGCCTTAGTTCCTGTGAAGTGTTGTTGACTTTCTCTCTCTCTCTAGTTGTGGGGATTTTTTTGTTTAGTTTTGGTTGGTTTTTTTTTTTATTTGTTTGTTGTTGGTTTGGTTTTAATATGGTAAAGAGAAAAGTGAGTGCTTCTAATTCTCTGTCAAGTGTGAGCCTGAGGAAGGAAAAGCACAGAGCTCCCAATCACACTAATGCTCATCAGCCAGTCTTCTCTATTTGACAGCCAAGAATACAGGGATTTGATTCCTAGCTGGATGTACTGGACAGCAGCTGGCATGGTGAGCTGTTATGGTGTGTATCTTGAACCTTGTAATTAGTTTGGGGCCTCTTTTAAACACCTATTTGACATGAATTAGAGGGTTCCTACAACAGAGGTCGCAGTGATTTGGGTCATTAAAGATTGTTCTCACTGCAGTAATCCCTGGGACTGATATATAAAGTCTGTATAAATAAATACCAGGAGACTGTCTCTGCCTTGAAGAACTTACAATCTAAATAGAGAAAAAAAAGCAAACAAAGGATTATCATCACCAGGGCTGGGTGGAGCTAAGAACAAAACCCAAATCTCCTCCATGGCTTTTGCAACATGCCTCTTCTTGTTCACTCAGATCATCTTGATTTTTTTTTTCTCAAGTAAAAGGGATTTCATGCCAGAGGTCTGGCACGATTCCGGGTTGGATAACTCCGGGTGTTTACACTGTCACTGGAGTAGGGTTTCCTGAGCAGTCAGAGATTACAGCCCCACAGAGGGCACAAAGCAGCATTGCTGAGGTCTCCCAGCTCATGCCCAGCAGTCTCCCTGCCCTTGCTTCGTGACCACACCGTTAGAAGGGCAGCAGAGCTGCTTCCAGGCTCAGCTTGGCTCCCCTCTGGCCAGCACAAGGCAGCAGTTCAGCAATTATCACACCAGGAGGTGCTTTGCCATTGTCCTTCCCGCTCAGGCTGTGTGGGAGAGCTGTGCTTTGGGCTGTTGGTCCCCACCAGTGTAAGACATGCCCTGTATGCCCCGGGCTGAGCTATGAGAAGATGCTGCTCTTTGATGTTATGTGTTGTTCAGCTCAGGAGCAGCTGCACCACGGGTGGGCACGGGGAGCCCTCGGAGGGGCTGGGTATCACTGTGAGCACGAGTCAGGGGGGCTTGGGGGCTGTAAAATACTGAGTGTGGCTGTTACATCCTACTGTGATGATTCCTGAGCACTCAAACATATTCTCCAGTCTGTCATTAGGGGGGAAAGGGCAGTGCCATTGGACTGACACTGGTGTCTTCCACACAGAGCAAAGGCTTGAGCATCCCCTGCTGAGTCAGTCGGTCCCTCGGCTCAGCCCCAGCATGGCTGTGCAGAGGGAGGGCCTGTCAGAGAGCAGGGAGGGGGGTTTGCTGTGTGAGCAAAGGCTGGGTGGGACACAGCAGAAAGGTTTGTATTTCTTGCAGCCCTTTGTGCTGTGGTGGAGCTCGACCTCCTCTGATCACCAGCCTGTGTTTTAAATCTGTTGTAGGACAGGTGCAAGGGTTGGTAACTACCTAATTTGGTGATGTTGAGCTCACTGGTGAGTGTCTGTAAAGTGTTGGAGGAAGGCTAGGTGGTACTCTTGAGCTGGATTTTGCCAATGCTTACCCAAGAGGAAAAGTGCTGTGGAAATCAGGAGAGGCACTTGCTCTGCTGAGCCAGGTACAGGGAGGTGGCAGAAGGTGCTCTGTTGGTCCTCAGGCTGCAGTCCAGATGCAGCCAGGAAAACACTTCAGCACATGGCTCACTTGAGGCGTGGGTGTGTTGGTGTTACTGCCATCCAGGATCTGTGTTTGCTTTGCTGAGAGGGGACGAACTGCATCGCATGATCTGCTGACCAGAGCTGGGCCAGCAGGTCTTTCCTTCGTGGTGCCTTCTCTGGATGAGGCCCAAGGGCGTTTGATGAGCTCAGATTTTCTGTCTCAGGCAGAGCATCTTGTACCATCAGTATAACCAGCCCTTCTGAGCTGGCACTCAAGGGAGCTGCAGGAGAAGTGAGTGCTGATGTCACAGCAGCGTCCGAGTCCTCTGGTCCTGGTTTCTGCAAAGAACAAGAGCACCTGTAACCCCTGGACAGAGCCCCTAATGCAGAATTTCCCTCTGGGACCTTTCACACCGCTGAGGCTGGCAGTGTTCACAGCCTGCTGGGTCATTCCTTTTAAAAGTAAGTGTAGTTTGTAAACAGCCAAAACCAGTTTAGTTTAGTAAATTTTATTGACCAATAAGCGGCTGGAGAGCGACTGACTGTCCCAGGATAGCTGGGATGTTTGGCTGGTGAGAGTCTGCAACATACAACTCACACCTGCAAGTGTCTGTAACAGCTGATAAATGTGGATAAACCCTCTATTAGCTGTTTCTTAGATATCTTTCATTAAACATATCTACTAAAGATAAAGCAGTGCTAGGGAGACAGGAAGGCTGGCAGGTGTGGGGGGAGCTTTTGGCAGCCCATTTCAGAGGGGCTGGGGGCCAGTGCAGCACAGCCCCTCCAGCCCAGCTCTGCAGGGCAGAGTGGTGACCCTGAGCAGCTGCCCTGGGCTCTGGGGCTCGCTTGGCCAGAGCCTCCAGTCCTTTTCTCCTGCAGCCTGTGAGTGGATTGGGCTGTGTAGCTGTTTCTGAGGTCTCTGTGCCCTCCTCTCAGGCAGGGTAAACACAGCCTTTGTTTTGCAGCAGCTGGATTTTTGCAGGATGTATAGCCATTTAGGATAAAAATAGGGACTGCTGTAAATCTTCAGATGCCAGTCTAGCCTTACAGTCTAGCCCTGGATTGCTGTTAAAAAACGGGATGGAAGCTGCTATCTCTTTATGGTGGCCTTAAAAGGTTTACTCCTGGACAAGTTTATGCTCAAATTTAGCAAGTTTGCTGTTTGTCATTCATTTGACCATACTAAGTATTTCACCAAGAAGGAATTAATGTGGGGAACAATGGGAGGTGATTTTGAGGAGAAACAGCAAATAACGCTGCTCAGAGGACAAACTTACATGAAGCTGAACTGTGATTTTCTAGGAAGATGCTGTTTGTCACAGAGAAAACAGGATATTCTAAAAATGAAAAGGTGTAGCTGATCTGTACATTTTGGTCTTAATTCTCCTGGTTCAGGGAGTTTGGGAGGTTTTTTTTCTTTCCAGATATTGAAGCTGTGTATATTGTGCATGAGGCACAGCGTGCTGTAAGCTCATCTGGTCCCTGCTGGAGCTATTCCCAAACACCACTGTGTTGCTGTGGGATGTGTGCAGTCCCACAGACACGTCAGTGTGATGTCCTGTGAAAAGCATCACAGATTATTGATAGTAGGATTAAGGTATCTGACCCCTGCAACCCTCTGCATTCATCTGTTTTCAAGTCGTTCCTAAATAGAGGAAAATTTTGGTGTAAGGAGTACACTTGAAAGAGTGAACTTCTCAACCCAGCATCAGGAGGGATAAACTGTATTTAAACAACATGTTTAAATAAAGTCTGAACTGATACTAATTTGTTCCAGATGAGACTTTGGGATCTTTAAGATGTGTGGGCTTGCTGTGCTACACTCTAAACTTTTTATCAGGAGGAGTCACCCTCTCTACTTAACCAGGTATCTGCAAGGCTTGGACATGTGATTGTGATGATCAAACGGTGGCTCCCTGGCTCCTTATCAGCTTCAGTGACCTGGGTGTTGGCTTGGAAACAATTCCCCTGGCTGGTGAGTGTGTGCAGAGATCCCTGAGTCAGCCTCTCAGGGCGCCTTCCTGGATCTGATACGGCCTTTTGCGAGTCATAAACTGTTCTGTGCCTCAGTTTCTCTCTCTGGGAGGTGACCATACCAGCTCCTCCCTGAATGTTCAGGTGGGAGGTGCTGTACAGATGCAGTGTTACCTTCCTTTGTACCCATCAGACTGCCCAGCATCCTTTTTGTCCCTCGTTTCAGTAAATACTTTTGTAATCTCCATGGTCTTCTATCAGTGCCTTGTCTTAGTTTATGTTCACAGCACAATATCACCATTTAACGGTGTCTGGGTTTTTTTGGTGTTCCTTAAAAGACCTGGCAGGAGGACAAGCTTCCTTTTCTCCTTGGCTCTCCAGTATAGCTCCAAATACCCATCACAGGAAAGCTCTTAATTATATGCTTAAGACCTTCATTATTCAGGGTGGCATGTAAGCACAGTATAATTTTAAGCAGTTTCCTGAGTGGTTTTGGGAATAAAGAAGTTTTCCCAAATTGGAAAGGGACGTGCATAAAGGAGCCATATATGTGAGAGTATATATATATATATATATGCACACACACACACTTCTGTCTTCATGCTCAGGGCTTGTTGAGCAAAACTTCCGAGGAAGAGCTGACCAGCTGCACACTGAGGCTTTCAGCAGAGGAAACCGAAGTCATCTCCAATTGTGAGAGTGTTTGATTGCTCTCTGCACAGTTCCCTGGTTTCAGGACCCACAGGGACCCCGTGATTCTCCTGCCTGAGCACCTGCACCTTCCAGCCTGTGCCAGTTCAGCCAGGTTTGCTGCAGTGCAACCACTGGGATGGACCTCTGAGAGCAACACCAAGTCTCAATTTAACCTCCTTTTGTCAAAAAGGACCTCATAGAGTTAGAAGGAAATTAATTTCTAATATTCCAGATGCAGGCGTTGTAGTACTTCAGCTGGAAACACTTCAGGTGGGGACCCAGCACCCATGTCCCACAGTTGTTAGTGTGGAGAGATTCTGTGTTCTTTCAAGTCTCAGTAATTTTTGATTCAGTTTGTAGTCACTGAGATTTTTAATGCCTCTTTCTACTTGACTGAGGTAGCAGATCGAGGCACCACGAGGACTGTTCCATTTTGGGCCCCTCGATGGTGAAGCCTTCCAGCGTCATTCCAGGCAGGAGGTGACCAGTTCAGCTTGCGGGTTGTGTTCAGGTTGTGGGGGTTTTGTGTGCAGGGGTTGGAGGCTGTTGCTTTTCAGTCCTGTTGTCAAACTTGCAGGCAGTATCCATGCAAACTTCTTTCCTGGTTCTTTCAGGTCTGGTTTCATCATCCTTCTTCTTGCATTTGGCATCAGTCTCAAAAAGTTTATTTGCTGCCTGCATCAGCTGAGAACCTTTTTTTTATAAAATCTTGGCTGTCCTTGCTGTTGGGTAAAGCCCAGGATTGCTGTTGTCTTCCTCCAAGCATTGTTTCTGTAATGAGGATCTCAGGTAATGCCAGCATTAATGTGGGCTTTCATTTGACTGCCTTTCTAAGGTTTTGCAAGCAAGACTTTTCTTGCTTTCTTTTTGTTTTCTCATGTACTGGCAGCAGCACGAGTTTGTGAAGGCAGGAGAGGGAGAATAAGAGTCCATGTGCTACCAGAGGTCCCCAGTCAGGTTGTCTAAATGAAATGACCTTTCACAATCGCTAGAAAAAAGAGATCTGTGTCATATATTTTTCTCCATGTGTGTTTAGAAAAGCACTGAGTCCCATTTGTAATTGTGAATTCATCTCTATGCTTTCCTGGAATACATTTTTCTTCTGTGTTCGTGTCTGTTGTAAGAAAGACCTTGGCTTACGGTGACAAGCACAAGAGTCATTGCAGCGCCAGAAATACGAGACCTTTCAGGGTGACACAAACTGTGACAGTGTTGTGAATGCCAGGATTTATGTTGTGTTTCCCAACAAACTGAAGGGCCATATAAAGGGAGAGCTTTGCAAGAGGCAGATGGTTGAGAGGAACTCACAAACTTCAGGAAAACTGTGTTTTCCCAAGGAGAAAACTCATCCCAGCGTCTTTCCTTCCAGGGTACTGTTAGGGCAGGTCCTGAAGCTTCGGTACCTCTGAGGTGAGTGCTTTTTGGGAGGTGCCAGCCTGGCATGCCCACCTCTCAGAGGACCACTTCAATCCCAAGGAATTGCAATATAAGGGCTTGTGAAACCTCTGGTTTCCTGCTTTCCTCTGCAAGCCAAGCAACCTGCCTCGCCTCCAGAGCTTCAAATAGTACCTGGACCCGTAGTGAATGTGTAATGCCACTCTGATCCTTTGATCTCACAGCACACTGCAAACCTCCAAGCTCCAACAGGCCCTGCTGAGGGGAAGTGCTGATATTCCTACCTTTGCAGGTTTGGAAACTGAGGCACAGAGGTTTGCCTGCCCTGGATCCACCCAGCAGTCACTGGCAATGTGAGCAATTCCAGTGGCCTCGTGCATGGGAGCAGGATTTCAGAGTAATCCCTTGACTCACAGTGATGAAATGTTTTCATTTTGCTGCCTGTGTCCCTGTCAGTGGAATTACATGATGTCCTCCCACCTCTCTCACCCCTTCCCTTTCTCCCATTTTAGAGCGGTGGGTGTTGCAAAGCAGATTTGTTAAAGCCTCTAATGCAGGAGCAGCTGTGGGGTGGGACACTTGTGGTGCTGCTCCCCTCCTCCCTGCAGCACATCAGGGCTGCCCTCCTGGGCAGGTGCTTGGCCCTGGGGGCATTTTCATGAAGGAAGCAGCCAATTCCCCACAGCCAAACGGAGACATATGTGAAATCTGGATAAACAAGAGGATATATTTTTCATCTCTCCCTCCTTCCCAATTTCTGGCATGCCATCCCCCCCTGGAGCTCGTGTGTGTCCCTGGGCTCTGGGTCGGGGTGGGGATCAGACACTTGCTGGGGGTTGAATTTGTCCCGTAAGTGCTGTGGTGTGACAGTGTGTTTCAGTACACCGTGACTGGGTGTGTGCCACGGCCCAGCAGGCCCTGAAAGCAGAGCTGTGCTGGAACAGCCCGTTCCTGCCCCCGGTGTGGTGGTTGCTCCATGAGGCGGGTTTGGGGGAAGGCTGGTAATGGGGTTTGCTGCTGGTGTGGGGCCGTGTGGGTGCTGTGCCAGCAGCCCCTGGTTTGTTTTGTCACACCCTGCTGCCAGGCGTCCTCACCACGTGCTCTGAGTGCTGCCTTGCCCTCCAGAAGAGAAGAGATTGCTCTTCCAAAACTTCAGCAAGGGCCCTTCCACGGACTGTTTTGTTGGTTTTTTTTTTTCTTTCTTTCTTTTTTCCCTCGGGGTGTCCTGGGCATGAGGCAAAACTGCAGCATGTCCCCCAGTCCCCATATGATGCTGGTAGATGATCAGGAGCCACTGAGGAGTCTCAGAGCCCTCTCTTTGCCATGCAGTTTTTAAAAAAACTGATTTTCACAGGGCTGTCTGTGAGGGTTGTGCCGAGTCCGTGTTGTATCACATTGACCGTGTCAGTCATTAGTGTAGTGACAGTGGCAGCTTTGATCTGCAAGGTCATATATATTCACTGCACAGCTTGGAAATCCTTTCAGGAGGTGCTACAGAACTTTGCTATTACTAGATATGAATCCATAGATTACAAGCATGTAACTGCAGGGACTATCTGAAGATGCTGAAGACTTTTAATGGAGGAAACAAAGGGCTTGGTACTTAACTGCTGCTTTTCCTGGGGCAGGAGGGAAAGAGGATAGAGAGCAATGGGAAACGTCTCAATTGGAATGAAATCTAAACTGTATAGCTTAGGATAGGGAAGGAGATATAGAAAATATATTTTAAGATATTTCCTCTTTTCCTCACCCCCTTTCCCTCCCACCAGCTGCATTCTGCCCAGCAGAAACTGTTTGGTGTGGATAGGGAAAGAGCTTGAATTTTTGGAGATGGCCTCGTGGTTTGGTTCTGGGCTTTTATTATAATAGATTTAAGAAGCCACTCAAAGTTCCGTGTAGACGCTTGTGATAAAATGGGCTGTCTCGTTGCATGATCCACTCAAAAATGCCCTTTCATCCTAAGATCATAATTGTACAGACTTCCAAGCAAAGGGCGAAGAAGACAGACTCTGTAACGATGCGGTATGTTTTTAAAGACAGGACCAAACAATTCCCTTTTGTATGTAGCAAACAAATTATTTGTCTTTCATAAAGGCCCCATGAGGTAGGAGAAAGCTCTTGAGCTCTTGAGGAGCCCACTGAATGTGGAATGCAGGAGCAGGGGGAGGTGGGATGGCAGACACCAGTCCAGCAGCTGGTGGGAAAGGTGTATAAAGGCAGAGAAACAATAGAGGAGAAATGGAAATTTTCTGAAGTATCTTGTAATGGTTTCTTCTTCATAGCACAGAGCCCGCAAAACAGCTTTAAGTAGTTACAATCCTATTTGCCAAAATTACATTAAAAGAGGATTTTGAAGGAATGGAGACGTGTAGGTTGGCTGATGGCTTTTAAACCAGAAAGCTGGGAACATGGAGAGTGGCTGTGCAGCAGATGCATAGACTGGGTATGTCTGGAGAATGGTTTTGAGGCCAAGAAACTGCAAATCTACCTTCCTGAATTGTTGTGGAAGCAGCTGAGTGTGTGCAGACCCCATAAGGGAGGAAGAGATCTGAGGCCACGAGACGTTTTTTAAATCAAGGTAGTGTTAGTTTGAAGCTGTCTCTAGACTTCAGGTCTCCTAAAGAGTGATGCTCACAACTGAACAAACTGTTCAGCTCTCTCCATCTCCTACAGCGGGATGTAAAGGACTTTCCCATGTTCTCTGAACTGAACTGAAATGGTGTTGGTGTGTTCTGGTGTTTTGGGGTGAGAGCAGCATAAATCCCTCGGATTGTGCCATTCAGTGGACACAGCTTTGTTTATTTTTTAAGCTGGCACAGAAATGCAGGATAAGCTGAGCTGACCACAAGTCATTAAATGTTATGACTTGAATTGAATACTGAACAGTATTGTTAGAGCATAAAGGGAAGCTCTGGAATAAATTAACAGGTCGTATAATATCTCGCATTTCCCAGAAATGCAACAGCGGCCACTCATCTCTCTTCAACTCCTTTCTCAGCTAAAGGTGAGAGATTTCTGCTCTAACTCAAGGCATCCAGGAGTCAGACACTTAGGTTTGAGTTGGTCCTGGCTGGAGCTGTGCTCCCTTTGCAGTTGACAAGGAGAACTGGGAACCTCCAGAGGGTGGTTCAGCTTATCCTGCGGCAGATGTCTAAGATGGATCAGAAGATTTGCTCTCAGAAGGTGCCTATTTCTCTCCATTGAAGGAGTTCCTGTGACCACCTTCTCCCAGGTATGGGCAATTACAGCTTCCTGACCTTAACTGCTGGTGCTGCTGTCCAGCTCTGGGCTGTTGTGACGGGAGCAGGGTGGTGCTGATCCCCACCTTCTTGCCCCACTGGGATATTTGGGAGGAAAAGCATATTAGGTGCTTAGGGACTTGGGTTTGCCCTTGGCAGATGGCAGGGCTCGTGCTGCCCACAACAGATCTGATTCATCCAATTCATTTTGTTAGTTTTCCTGGTGCGAGGAGTTCTGTTCTTGGAGAGCATTCCTGTTGTGCACTGGTGGAAGTGGGCACAGTGACACGTAAATCTCACATCACTGTGAGGGCACTCTTGTCGTTATGGGACCTGGCTCCACTGATGTGCAGGAGCTCAGGGACTGCCAGGGCTGGCAGTGGGGCTGAGCTCAGCCCGGGATACAAATCCTGGTGGAAAGTGGAGTGTGAAGCACCTCTGTGTAATGGATGCTCTTCCAAACAAGTAATGCCCCTGCACTGGGTGGCAAAGGCTTCTTCTGTAGCTGGACTTGGTCAGTGGATGCATCATCTTTAGTTGCTGCAGTTCTCTGCACTGGCTTAGGGAAGGACTTTGCGCTTGCGTTCTGGGGCAGTTGCCTCACGTTTGTATTTCAGCTATTTCTGGGAAGGCAGCAGGAAAACTGCATCGAGACTGAAGCATTTTTTTTTTGTCTGGACGCTGTCTGCTGCAAATTTACATTCGCATGTGTAATTCCAGAAACTTTGATTGGAAGTTTGGAGCTCATTGGAGTAGGAACTTCCAGGATTAGACCCTAAATATATATGTTGTTTTACCAGATAATACATATTGCTGCTTAAAATAGCATAGTTCTGAAGCGGTGGCTGGCATCCAAAGCTTGACATCCATATTTCTGTTGCCAGGATATTTTCCCACTAAAAAATGAATTAAAAACATAAAAATCAATGTCTATTTAGTCTGTTCATTATTATTGCTTGGTTAAGTATAAACAATTTGTCAACACATAACAGACACTTGGAGAAGACGTTTCCTTGCAATAATACAAATCTGAAATTCTCCTGGCTGCTTCCTAACCTGGCAGCTCACAGCCTTGGATCCAGCTGCACGGCTCAGAAGTTTTGAAAGCATCCTCTGAGCTGGGCTTTGGGTGAAGTTTCTCAGCAGTGTGTAATTATTCCCATTATACCTGTCGGCGGTGATTCATTGACCACTGAGACATACGTACGAGCTATTTTTCTCTTTATGACTTTTCAGGGGGATGATTCACTGGTTATAAGTGTACATTATCATATGACTAAAGAAGAAAAAAAAAAAAAACAACAAAAAAGGCAAATGGGGCGAAGTGCCACTGAGATTTTCCATATTAAAACAGAAAAAAAAAGGGTTTGGTCAATGAAACAGTGATGCTTCTCCCACATAAGGCCAGCAAACATCTGTAAAGCTTCAAACCAGCCAGAATCCATAGAGCTTTCCTGTGGTTTTGCACTTCTGCAGTGGAACAGGCTGAAAACAGAGGAGTGAAACAAAGTAAACACAGCTGGGAAAAGCCAGGGGTGTATCAGCTTTTCTTCTGGATGCTCCGCTTGGATGTTGGTCCTTCCTGGCTGCACCTTGACCCAAACCACGGGGTCTGTCCGTGCTGTGCAGCAGGGGGAGCAGGAGGGGTGGTTCAGCATCGCCGTGGTGCCAGGGGTGCTCACGGCACATCTCTTCTGCTGGGGTTGGCTGCAGGAGAGGGGAGAAACCCTGGTCACCGGCTCCAGGTGAATGCCATCCCTCCTGGCAGTTGGTTGGGCTGAAATGGTCTCTCTTGGTGGCTGGAGAACACCCCGAGCAGTCACAGACCTTGGCACCAGTAACTCTGAGAGCATTTTGTAACCCACAGGTCAACATGAAGATGGGTGGCAAGGACCGTTGAAGGTGCTGACTGAGAGATGGAAAGAATAAACCTCTTTCCCTGCAAAAACCGGTCAGCAGAGCAAGCTGGTCTGTTGAGCAACAGGGAAAATAGATTTATGTGTCACTGTTGGCTTCTGCGAACGAGCCAAATTGTTCTGGCACGAAACGCACGATATTTATTCACAAAAATGTGGGATTAATTGCTGTCATCCCCATTTTTTTAATGGGAACATGTTTTGTTTGTTGGTTACAATAGTCCTGAACCCCAGTCATTGTCAGGAGCGGGGCTGCCCTGCCGTGTGAAGGGCCTGGCAGGAAACACTGGTGGGTCCGGTGGGGCAGGGAGGGAGTACCAGGGAAATGCCCATCCCACGGCATCCCGTACATCTCTGTGGAAGTCACATTTACGTCCTCATACAAAGGTCTATTTACATTAGCTTGTTACCAAAAAAGCAGCCTCCCAGATGTTTTACTTATTTCACTGGCTGTTACACTGAGTTGATTTTCTTCTTCTGCGGCTTTGCTTTTGAAAGCAAAGGAGGTGATTTCTCACCTCTCCTCCTCTCTGTCCGCATCTCTCTTCACGGCTGACCTGACACATCTTGAAACTGAATCATAGGTTTCCATAGATCCAAATTTTTCCAGCTAGATCTCCCAGGCTCTTGCCAAACACTGTCCTTTGTCTCTTCTCCTTGCCTTGCCATGCTGGGAAACCGCAGTGTGCACCAGGGCACTCTTCTGTCGTCAGAGCCACCAAAATATCCTCCCCCTGTGCCTCTGCTTGTGCTTGACTTTCCCCTTTGCTTGGACCACAGGAAAGCTGCTCTGGGCTGGAACAGCACTCATTGAACATAGACATTATAAGTACTGGGTTCTTCAGCCTCTGGTGGAAGAGCCAGGAAGGAGGAAAGGGGCACCAAAAGGAGTGAATACTAATGGAATTTGGGAAGGGAGGCTGAGCTGAGACAGGTGAGAGTGCTTGGTTACTGAGTTTGAAAGGCACTTCCTCTAGGTTAGCAGGAGACATTTCTGCTCTCTCCTGAACTGGGACTTGGTTTTTTCAGTATTTGTTCTCGCTGTTGGGCATCACCAGTGTGAACTGTAGTTATCCCAGACACACTGTCCCCATGGGAATCAGCCACTGAGCCGGGCTCAGAGTGGCACGTCCTCGTGTGCTGTGCTGCCTGTTTGTGGTGATCTGTGGTCTGTACTCAGCAGCATCACCAAACTCTTCCCTATGCCATGTTCATTGTCCATCCTACAACACAGTTTACCTGTGCTTTGCACTCACAGGTTGGCTGTGTCTGGGTTATCTGCTCCCTCTGGTTCCTTGGTTAATGGACAATTTTGACTCTGTCCCCACAGAGCCTGCAGAAGAAAGAGATTTTTATCTACAGAGACAGAGATCACAGATATATGAACTAAGTCAGGGGTGAGCAGGTCATTCTGATGCAATTCCATGGAAACACACAATTACATTTATAGGCACAGCTGAGTAAGGTAATTTGGAGCACAGCTGGCCAGTAGCAGGGATTTTCTACTCTCTAATCATTGCCATGGACCCACGGGCTGGAGGAAAGCCCAAGCTGAAAGGGTCACTCTCAGGCCAATAAAGGAATATCTGTTGACTGGGAACACCAGACTCAACAGTTTCAAAAACATGTTTTTCTTCATCTTGTTGAAATACAAGATTACACTTAGTCATCACTTACATGGTTGGACTCTTATGATCTCACAACTACAAACCTTTTCCTTTCTTCCTCCTCCCCCTCTGTGTTTTTTTTCTTTTTCTGTAGAACCATATATTAAACATATATTTTATTCCTGCCTGGGGATTTCCACTCTTTTTTTTGTGGTTGATATCCCAACGCCTGGAGTGTTCTCAGTCAATGCAGCAGGAAAGAAGTCATGCCTGTTCTCTTGCACTAAATAGCTGGGTCAGATTCCCAGCTGGTGTAAATGGTCCCGGCCCATAGATCTGTTCTGTGGTGTTTGTAGCTTCCTTGGGAGACGTGGAGGAGGAAAGCTTTGCTAAGGGAGATGCCGAGGGAAGCGTTCAGATCCCTGTGAGGATGTTCACGGTGCCACAGCAGTCTCTTGATCTTGTGTCAGCTGGAAAGGATGATGCTGCAGTGCCTTGTCCATTCCAGTAAGTCCAGCATGGAAGTTTATGAGAAATCTGGGTTTGTCTGGCTGTGCTTTTCAAACCTTTCTCACCATCTCCCACAGCTCTGACTCTTGGCTGCAGGACCGCTGAGCTCTCTTGGTGCTGCAGCAGTTCGGGGTGTCTGGGTAAAGCTGCTACATATCTAAACTGATGACTCTGTTTCTGGAGCATTTCCATTAGTTTATCGCAGTGATCCACTTTTCTTCATCCTTTTCCAGGCAGAAACTCTTGTCAGCTTCTCTCTGCTTCCCTGGTGAAATACTGCTGTGCAAGTCACTGCTTCACCCTCTCACCCCAAACTCATTATTTCAACCCATCTTCATTATACAATGTTATTATTGCAGTTACTGTTGCATCTGGAAGGCTTAAAACGCAGACACACAAAACAATTTGTTCTGCCCCAGTGATCCTCTTGGTTGCTGGAGACCACTTTAGCCACCTCCAGCTCCGTTTACTCACCAATTAAGCCAAATCCTTGTCATTTATCAGCACTATGTAAATACTTGCTTGGAATAAGTTTTGCTATCTGATGTCATACTCTGTTGTACAGCTTTAACTGATGCAGCTAAAATGTAGCCAAGTCTTGAATGATTTTTCGTGTGACAGGCTATGCTAGGATATTCAAACTGCTATTGTATAATGATGACTAATTCCCTAACTAAAATCCATCAGTAAAATCTCAGCTTTGTATCTTATTCTTGTGAAGTATAAAATATGATTATTTCACCTGTGATAGTCGTCTGGCCATCTTCATAAGCATCCACTTTGAAAAGTTACCAGAGTGACGGTCTGTGCATCAGAGACGAGAAAGGACCACCAGGGATGTTGTAACTGTGCCCAGCAGTTGTGCCCAGGGGTGGAACCATCACCTGCAGCAGGGACCGTGTCCCCTCTTGGCACAACTACACCTGGGGACCCCCGTGACTCAGAGTGAGGAAAACCATTGCGCTGACAAGGATACTGTTGTATTCCTGAGGTGTTTTCTAGGTTTGGTTTCTCTCCCAGTGTTCTTCCTTGGATGTGGGTTTAGCCTTTTGTTTCAGGTCAGCTCAGAACAAAGCTGGATTCTGTACTTTCAGCTTTTCCTTTGGCTGGAGTAAGCCTTAGATTTGGTTTTGGCTTTTCATGAGGCAGACTGCCTTTAGTTTTGCTTTTCTCATTTATAATTCATCATACCAGGGCCCTGCTTCACCTCTCTCTGGTGTTGTAGAAGCCTTTTTTTGTCGTCTCTCTGGCCTGGCCTGTGCTCTGTGATGTCCATGCATGGGATGCTCATTAAAGAGGTACCTCAGAACAGCCAGACTGCACCTCTGAAGGTGTGTGTTCAGGCAGCCTTTTTGCACTTTGCACCACAACAAGTGAATCCATTAGGCTGCTTTCTTTCATTTCACTGGGATTAATTACAGACTGAAAAGATAAGTTTTATGGCAGTGAAGAGCAAAAGCTTTGCTTTTAAACTCCCCAGTCTCACAGTCTGCAGGGAGGGATGTACCAGGAGAGACAGCGCCTCATCCAACTTTCCTGTGTGCATCAATTAAAACTTTTAAACTGGGGGCTCAAACTTGGAGTGGAACTCAGCAAGCAGAACCTGTGCTGAAAGAAAGCCCTAGGCTAGAACAGGCCCTGTTTAATGAGGCTGGTACCCCAAATCCTCCTGGAAAGGATGCTCACCTCAGTAAACCATGCCCTGTACGCTGTCAGAAGGTTTACAGCCTGGGCAGGAAAGGCAGTAGAAGCAGGGTACACTTTCTAAGTGATTAGTAATATCTAGCATATAGGATATAGAAAATCACTGACCCACTGTAGCTGTTTCACCAGATCAGATCTGCCTGAGTGAGGTGGAAAGAGCAGATGCTCTTGGTCTCCAGTGTCACCACTCACTGCTGGACAGGGTGACACCGACTGTGTAATTGGTGTGTAACAAGAGGGTTCAGAGCAGAGAGGATCATGAGGTTAATAGGGTTGGAGTAACAGTATCCAAGAGTGTAATTTAGGGAATAAACCAGAGAAATTGATAAAGCAAACTTCAGAAGCATATGGCAATGGTTCCAGTGCCTGCAAAAACCATCACAAGGTTGCTGTGGTGGATGTGAGCAGGACCTTTTTCAGCATTGCCTTACTCTTCTGCATCACTCAACCCTTTTATCTTTTAATGCCTCTACTCTTCGTCTGCAAAGTGAGGATCCCGTATCACCTTTAGGAGGATGTGGATTGTCTTAAATTATGAACGTCTGTAAAGCTTTTTGGAATCTGTGGATGGCTGTTGTTTCAGCAGTACAGGGTAATATCTGGACTGTCACTGCTGTGCTGGTTCAGGAAGAGCACAATGGGGTTTACTGGCAGCTGTGGTCCCAGCTGAACTCTGCAGTTGGGTGCTGGGGAGTAGGTGTTCCAGTAAAACTGCATGTGGAGGCCCTCACGTGAGAGTGGCAGGAGTAATGAGAAGGGAGGCTGCAGGACAGAGAGAGATAAATGCCAGCTGCAGCTTTTGCTTTATTCTTCCCTTTTTCCTTGTCATTAATCTGGCCAACTAGAAATAAGAATTTATGCCTGTATCTATTAGAGAAGCATAGGTGGAATGTAAGATTTATTGGCACCAATATGAAGAAGCAATTTCAGAAAGAGCTCTGGAAATAAATTCTTGTGTTGGGGTTTAACTTACTCTGAACTCTTCCTCTACAAGAACTAATGAGCAGAACGGTGCCAATTAATCATTAACTTTTGCCCTTCTGTGCCACTTTTAGCAAAGAGTCTTAAACCCTCTTTAGGGTTGGCACTCAGTGTCAGTACAACTGTGGGGTGGGAATTTGAATATTCTGTTTACAGCTGGACTAGAGACAGGTAGGGATTAATTCCAAGCCTTGCAAAGTCAGTGAGAGCTTCAGGAAGACCCAGGTGTGAGTGGTGACTCTACTGTACTGGCCTGGCTGTGGCTGAGTTCCAAAACATGCAGTGCTGTGGGAAGGAGGAGCTGAGGGGCTTCAGGAGAGCTCAGGCTGATGCTCAGGAGACAAGCAGGGAATATCCATGTGTTTGAAAAGAACTGCCAACACCCTTCTTCCTGTGCTGCGCTCACACCACTTCTCTGAATTCCCTCGGGGTTGTCAAGACAGGACGGTGGAGGCAAAATGATCCAAAAGGAGGGGAGGAGCATCAGGAATTAGCCTGGTTTTCAGAGGCTGCTGCACATATGTTGGGCTGCAAATTCCCACCCTGCTAGGACTGAACTTTCTGATGTTACGAAAATCTCACCTGCAGTGCTGAGCAGTGATTGAACAGGGGTGTGAATGGAGGTGATTTTTTTTCACCTCCTTTACTTTTCTTGATCCTTTCTGTCTAGCAGCAAGCCTGGCAAACGATACCCAAAGTTTCTTGGTGCCCACAGGACTGAGCCGCAGCCAACAGGGCTCAGTTCTGTCCGTGAGGAGCCTTGGAGGCCAAATACTTTCTTCGTTTAAGCCTCCAGGATGCCCAGGAAGTCACAACTCGGAAATCATTACTAATGGCTCATTAGATACACCATGTCTGTGTGTGAGATAGTCAGCTTGGCACTGGTTTCTAACTGATGCACAGCTGAGGCTTAACACAGCTCCAAGAGATCAGTGTGCAGTGATGCTTTTCCACTTGGTTCCAAGGAATGTTTGTTCTGCCCCTCCCGTTCCCCTGCCTCTTTGAGCTCTGGTTAAACACAATGCAGAAAGTTCACTCGCAGAGCCTGCCCTGCTGTCTTGCAGTTGTGTGTGACTGGTTGCCCAAGGAGAGGCGACTCAGTCTGCTTTTCAAAGGATTTTTGCAGGACTGACCCGAGTTTGAAGCTTCCTGGGATACGTAGTTAGTTAGTTAGATAGTGTTACACAGAATGGGGCTCTCGTGCTGTGCGCTGAAGATTTACAATTATTTTAATTTAACCCAAATGAAAGTGTTACGAGCCAAGCTATTCTGCAGACATATTTTCTGGATGGTTATTTGATTCCTTTACACTTCATATGGAAGATTTAACTTGAGGTTTGGCCGCTCGGTTTGTGTGTCCAAAATGTATTTTTGGGGTTTGGTTTTCCAAAGGCAGATCTCCTCAGCTTTTGCAGGTGCAGCTTTTTTTTTTTTTTTTTTTGTCCTTGCAACTAGCTCTGCCTTCAAAGGGATATTTGGAGAGGGTAAAGTGGGACTTGCTGCAGCGTGTGGAGCAGCACGACACGGGGAGCACTCAGAAATGCGGGGGAGTGTGAAACAGTCCTGCAGGTCTGTGTTCAGGGATGGGGAGGATCAGGCCAGCCGTGCTCCCTGGATGAAGGCTTCGGGCTCAGGTGTTGCAGATCCTTCTCCTGCTCCATGCTGGAGCGGGCAGTGTGCTGACATGGCTCCTACCTGGGCAGTGTGAACCCATCTCTGCAAGGCCTTGGGGACCCCAAGGCTGGGACTGTGAAAGGCTGCCCTGGTGTCACAGGGCACTTGGGCAAGAAAGGCTGTTAAACCAAGGCTCTTTCTTGTCACTCGTGGAGAGAAACAGTTGCTGCTTGGTGTCCCCACCCTGAGTGCCTTTGTGAGGGTAAACCAAAACGACCTCCAGAAAGCAAACCCTGAGGCGGTTCAGAGCAGGTGATGTGAAGAGAAGTGTCCTTGGTAGCTCAGCATCAGCATTCAGTGTCTGCATGAAGGGGTCATAAAGTCAGTTCTGATCCCAGCCTCGTGTTATAAAGATGTTTTCTCAGATACTGCAGAGGAAAAAAAATGCCCGGTGGAGAGTTTCTGTGTATTTGATTGGTGTTTGGTGTTTGTTGGACTTCATGTGGAAAGTCTTGGGGATTGTTTTAGGTGTCACTTCTGCAGAGAGGGAAGATTTCTGATAGACAAATGGGAGATACTTGTCCTCCCTTCGTTTGTCATTTTAATTGGGAATTTGGAGTAAGTCACTACTATTCTGGCAGGCACATTATTCTTGGATGTGCCTGTTTTTCCCTCTCACTCCTGAGCGCTCAGGATTAGCCCTGGAGACAGACTCCAGTGGTTCCAGTGGGAGCAGGAACTCAGGAGCGTTGGGGCCATCTGCTCCCAGGAGCCACCATTAACCCTTCCCAGATGCCTCACCCTCATGGAGGAGGCTCTTTGTCAGCTGCAACAGTGTTTAAATTGTGTTTAACAGGCTCGGCTGCTAAAGCCCCTCCTGGAAATGTTCTCTCTCCGTGTTTTACATTCCAGCATCCTTTTGAGGGAATTAACAACTGCATGGAGATGGTCTAATTGCATAGAGCTTTGGTTGAGCGAGAGTCAACATTTCCTTAACCTCTTATTAAGCCCATCATAAAGGTATATTTTTTGAGGTCATTTTGTTAGCATGATGTGTTTGGCTTCTTGTCCTAAGGAAGTGCTCCGAAGATACTAACGCACACTGAACTGAAGGAAAGAATGAAGATGACGATATGAAGCCCAAGAATTTTAAGTCTGTTAAAACTTTAACTAGAAAACCTTGGTTGCTGAACCATCTGCTTTTAATCTTCCTATTGCTATGCAGTCTTCTGGGGACTTGGGCTTGGCAACAGATTTCCAAATCACTAAATTAATCTTGTCAGGTTCAGGAAGCAGCAAAAAACACTTGGGAGGCAGATCTTGCACTCGGTTCCACCTGTGTGAACTCACCACCCTCAGCGAGCACAGTGACACCACATTTCCTCCATAGGACTGTGTGGTCAAATATCTGATCTTACACTGATCTGCAAACTGAAATCTGGCTGATTTACTTGTCGGAAGCCCCTTAAGAGCAGATGACCCTGGAATATTCGAAACAATCTGCCTCATCATCAAGCAGTCTCAAATATCCATGTGGGTATTGAATAAAAATGCTCAGCAGCATTGCGATAGCAGGTCTTCTACAGCAGCATTTCCTTGCTTGAGCCATTGGTTTATGTGGATGGGACATTCTCCCTGCAGCCCCTCTCTGTCAGCAAGGGCTGTCAGGGTGTGTGTGGCCATGACTAAGATCTGAGGTACAGTCTCTCTCTAAAAGAAACCCCAAATATAAACCTGCTTCACGTTCCTTACAATTGGATGTCAAGCAGAGCTGGAAACTGCCTTTGGACACCTGTCAGGTCCAGGAAATAACCGTGTAGAAACTATAATTTCTTAATGTGCATGTCCAACAGCATGACAGGTGCCCAGCAAACAGTGCAATGGAGACGGCTCTTGCTGCCTCTGTAGCAAAAGGTGCCACCTCTGCATTCCCGGCTTCTCATGCCAAGGCTGCAGGTCATGGATACCTCCCGCAGTGGGGAGAAGTGGTGGAAAGCCAGGGAGCTGAGGTGGGTTGGGGGCAGCAGTGGGAGCTGAGGTGGGCTGGGGGCAGCAGTGGGAGCTGCCTCTGCCCCCAGGAGCCGCCTGGCAGCTCCACAGCAGCTGAAGGGCTCTGTTAGAAAGCTGCTTTTTCGGAAGCCCCGCTCTGTGTCTGGGCTGGGTTTTGCTGCAGAGCATCCCAGAACGTTCGCAGACTCCACGTGTCTCATGAGACGTAAAAGACCTGCGCATCTCCCTCGTGATGGGAAGCTCCTGCACATCTCCCTCACACTGGGAATCTCCTGATGCTTGCTGGAAAAGCTGCTCCTGTGTGGCCGGGTCCCTTCAGAGCTTCGCTCTGGAGTAGAAGTGGTGGAGCCTTGGCAGCACAAAGGGGGAAGCAGAATTTCCACGTTGTTTTTCTTGTTTAATTCTCAGGACAAAAGCCTGAGATTTTTCTAAAAATCCTGTCGGTCTCAGTAGTGAAATCTGACGTACAGCCCCAAAATAGCATTTCGGTGAGAGCTCAGAGCGTCTGCAACCAACTGACTGGAGGAGCAGGAGTTGGCAAATCCACACTGCTCAACATTTCCAAAACTAATTTTCCACATCAAGTCTCCTCTTCCTTTTCCCTGTGGTGTTTAAACAGGAATGTCAAAAGAAACTGTTAAGGAAACCCACACATGTAATTGTTAGGGGAGGAAGAAAGTTTTGTGGCTGAGAAACAGGAGAAGAGCCAGATGATCCTGTTACTTCTCCTGCCACAGACTTACGTGACCTTGGCAAGCCGGCGTTTCCCAGAGCGTTGACTAATATTGGCTGTTCATTCCTTGGACACTCAGTGTGGGACAGCTCAGCCGGGTGCTTTTGGAGGTGCTGAGCAGCCAGGCTGCTTCCACCAGGCCGCTCAGAAGGAGAGGATAAATTTTTCAGCCCCTGCTCTTGAACTTTCTGTCCCTCTGAAGCGACAGAAGCCGCCCCCTGTGAGCAGGCAGTGATGGTGGCTGGGGCTGCAGCCGGGGCTGGCCGTGCAGAGGTGATTTTTTGTACCAGCTGAGTGTCTGCCCTTGTTGTTCCACATTTCCTCATCTGCAGGATATTCAATCCTGAAGAGTCAACAGTGAGTTCCTGTATTTAAAAAGCCCTGTGCCCAGAGAGCAGGGGGACAGCGAAGCTCCTGGGCTGTACAGTCCCCCTTATACTCCTGTTGCTGCAGAGAGTTGGATTTCTCAGGTGCAATCTGCTGTCTGGTGTTGGGGGCTGATTTTCATGTGAGGAGATGGAGTCTGGTGCAGGACAGCGAGGGATCTCTGCTAGGTGAAGTCGAGCAGGGGAACCATCATTCCCTAGAAGGGAAAAGAAGAGGTTGTTTTTATCCTGCACCTTCCCAAATTACGAGGGAAGACTTTGAAGTACAAAAATAGTCGCTGTATTATACACATATTGTAGGATGTTTACCACTGGAGATTAATGCCTAAACAATGAATTTCCAAGCCACTCCAAATGTGATCCAGCTTTTTTCTAAACAGTCATGAAAAAAAATCTTGATTATAACAAATGAAACTCTGCTATTTGTTTTCTTTTCACAGTTGGAGATTCTGTACACACAGAGAAGTTGCTCAGGGTCTGAAAGTGTTTATCCTGCCAAAAATAAATGTTCTAAAAATGATCACTTAGCATTTTCTAGCATATTTGTTTACCATGAAGAATCTGCTTACAGAGCTTATATTGTATTTTTTTTTTAACATTTCAACTTAAACGAAGAAAAATTGAGCGTGCCTCTTTACCAACACCCATTTCCACTCAAAGCCATTAAACTGTTTTGTAACTATTTTGGGGCGGGCTGTGGTTACTCCAGAGGAGTTTGTTTAGCAACCCAAGGTGATTCTAAGAGCCGGATTTTCAAAGCAGCCTTTTAAATACAAGCACACGGTGTTTGAAATGGCTTCTGTTTGTATGTGTGAGAGGTTGCAGGTTTTCAGGAATACTGATGGGTTTGTATCCAGTATCAGTAAATTTAGAAATAATAATATTAGACCAGTGAGCAAAACTCACATTACAAGAACAGTGCATGTATCAGAACAGCCTTTTTCCAGGAAACTGCAGGAGGGAGGCTGCAAATTCTGGATGTTCTCAGCCCCACCCGTGATTTCTCCTCCCCTGCAAGTACTGGTTTGTTTGTGGTTTTGCTTATTTACAGAGAATCTTTGCTGTTGTATTTGAATGCTTTCAGAATTAATGAATTGAGCCTCCTGTGAAGTTTTATCAGCACTTTACAGAGAGGGAAACTGGGAAAGAGAAGTGACTTACCTGAGGTCACGTAAGATATCTGGGGAGCTTTGGAAGATGCACAGCTCTTCTTCCTTGGGAGATGCCAGGCTTTTTTTCCCCTGTGACCATCTTGGCTCCCTCTGGTTGTGCCGTTTTCGGGAGGGTGCAGCAGGTTATTGACCCTGTTGCTCTGGGCTTAGGGCTGGTCTCTTGGGGAAGCTTCTGAAATTCTTCCACTCCGTGTCTCCATATGTTAAAAGTTTGTTCCCTTTCAGACCTGTAGGAACCACTCAGTGAATTGCTAATGTGCAGTGGGAGTAAAAGGCCTCGAGAAGCTTTGCAAATGAAAGATCACAGAGAACTTAGAAAAGCAGAAGCACGGTCTCCCCTTCGGCAAGGGGCTTGGAAACCTGGCTGTCTGCCTAGGGCTTATTTGGTGTCGGGAATCCTTTCCCATCTAGCTCAGCTGAGCAGGAAGTATGGAGGGCAGGAGATTCCTAACCAGGGGCAGAGGAGGACCCTGTGGGTGCTGTGCCCTGGAAGCAAGAGACGTGAGCAGTCTGGTGCTCCTTCCTGCTGTGTGGGCAGGTTATGGTGTGTCAGCGTGGGCTGACCCCACTCATGCTGGGACCACCATCTGCTCTGCATTGATGATTTTAACCTCTGGAGTGTTCCTCTTGGTCAGTGGGAGATGGTTTTGCCATGAAGTGTAATAGTGTTGCCGAATCTTTAGGTAGAACCTCTGTGAGTCGTGCGTGGAAGCAGATTATAGACACATGAATCAGCTGCAGGTACCACCTCGTCGTTTCCCCGTGTGAAGGCTCTTACCCCTCTATTTCTGTGGGCTGCCCTGCCCTGAATCCCATCACAAGCACTGAATGGTCACACCATGCGTTTGGCATTTGTTTTGGTGCTGGTGAAGCTGCCCGTGGAGCTGAGGAGCATCACACTGCCCACGTGTGAGGTGGGGCTGAGCACCACGGGGTCCCCGTGCTGTGCTGGGCAGCACACACACGTCCCTGGGCAGCAAGAGCTCTCTGCCCATGCACAGGCTCATCGCTGGAGCTGCTACTGTGGATTTTTCTAAAACTAATTTTTAAATAGTTGGATGATTTTCAATCTGCTTTCCGTAAAGCTCCAAGAACTCTTCTTTCATCTCTCTCCTGATTGCAGACGAATATACATTGTATCCCTTAGGAAGAGAGAGGGATGGGGATATTTCTTCCCTTGCTGGTTTGGTGCTGGGCAGTGGGATTTCAGAAATCATCCGAACTGCTGCTGCCAGGGCCAGGATACATGGAGAAGAACCTGTTTTCTCCTCTGTCCAGTCTGCACAGATGCTGCCATTCAGAGGGATGTGGGTCAGAGCGCTTTGTGCTGCTGGCTGTGTAGCCTGCACTGTCCTGCTGGGGGTTCTCTGCCTCGTGGTGGAATGAGGACCCTTAACCCCTTTTTGGGTAAAAACACTATCGGTGTCAGTCAGTGATGCGCTGTGGGGAGGCTGGAGGCAAGTGGAGGAGGGATGTCCCATGGTTTGTGGTGACAGTGCCCACAGTTACTGCTACCAACGTGACCCACATGTGTTGTGGACTCAGGTGCTGAGCAGTGTTGCCTTTTGCCTTTCTGAGTGCTCCAGCACTGACTGAGCAGAGCACATCTGAGATGTCCCTTGCCACTTACCATGACTGACAGCCGCTGTATCACAGCTCACACTTATACCTGGCGCTGGAGTGTTCAGCAGTTCCTCTGACCCACTTGTTTTGCAGGCATTCTGGAGGCCCCTGCTCCACGTGTTACACACGGCCTGGCACGAGGGGGGACTCCACGAGGGGTCTGTTGTCTCTGTAACTCATCTTCCGACAGCTTTGGATCCAATGGAAACGGTCTCACGTGCACCAGCCATTTCCCCTCCTGAGGCGGGGATGGATGTTCCTTGCAGTTTGGATGCCATTACAGTTCCATGACCTCAGGAGACGGCTCCGCGTTCGCTCTGCCAGGCTGGGAATAGTTGGCATTGAGCAAAAATTGCTAT
This sequence comes from Pseudotriccus pelzelni, assembly GCA_035584735.1. Taxonomy (NCBI): domain Eukaryota; kingdom Metazoa; phylum Chordata; class Aves; order Passeriformes; family Tyrannidae; genus Pseudotriccus; species Pseudotriccus pelzelni. The sequence continues at coordinate 4,000,037 of JAWMRA010000042.1, forward strand.
TGTGTCAAGGATTTGGCCTGGCTCCCTACATGATGGGAAATGGGCACAGAGCCCAGGCAGCATAATGCACTTGGTTTCTTGCTGATTTTTACCTGCCAAATCTGGAGCAGGATAAGCAGTTATGGCTGATGTCACTCTTTTTTAGGTTCTTATTTATTTTTGCAGGCATATGACTGGCTAGGGGAGGGAGATCTAAACTCATCCTACATAACTCAATGCAAATACCTCACATAACTATTTGAACATTTCAGGTTTGGGGAGTAAAGTACATCCTGACCTGCTTGCCTTATAAATGCCTGTGGTCTATTTGAAGAGCTCATAACTTTTTTAAATAACTAGTTGAGATTTTTCTGCGTCCACTGCAAAGCAGTTTTTCCCAGGTTTTTTCACCATTCAGCTAAAATGAAAAACACAAATAGACCCAAAACTTGCTTTTAGTGCAGTCCTGGCACCGTTAAGTACTGGGTTCAGTAATGAGGGCAGGGCAAGCTAGTCCATAACCTATTTTGTAATAAAAGAAGGATTTCCCAGTGCTGGAAATACAATAAATTGCCCACATATCAATACGCTCCTGACCTCGCGTGCATCCTGTGTGACATCTTGCCATTTCTTAGGATAAGAAATACTCTGTGCTCCAGCCAGGGAAGTCAGATTCCACAGCAGTTTTGCTTCCTCAAACCCCAGCTTTCTTCCCTTGGGCCGACGCGGAGCTCAGCTGTGCCCTCCTCCAGCACAGCTGAGCTGTGCTGAAACGCCAGCAAGCGAAAAGGCTGGTTATTTTGGCCTGTTTGAAGGCCAGGCTGCCTGCACAGGGCTGTTTCCCTGCTGGCCCCCTCCCTGCCTTCCAAGGCAAACAGCGGTGCTGGGTTTGCGAGCTCCTTGGGGCTGCGGTGACACCGGCGTGGCAGGCGGAGCTCGGCGACACCGGATCGGCCCCTTTGGTGCTCGGCTTTGCAGCCCTGCAGCCCAGAGCCTGAAAGCAGATCCTTGAAGGGAAAGCTCTGAGCTCATGCAGATCAGTTTGCAGGACTGAGCCTCGAGAACCACAGTAATTAATAACAACTTGGCAAGACCGTCCTGGATTTCAATAGGAGTTTTGCACGAGAGCGGGATGAGAATACGGCATTAAAATAAGGCAGACAGTTCACAGCAGGCTGAGGAGGGAGGCCAAGATCAACAGGATAAAACTCTCCTTTTACAAAAACTGCCCTAAACCTTTTTGTCCACGCACAGGGCCTTAATTCAGGGCTTGTTGAAGTCAATGGGGAAAAAACCTCATTAATTTCAATGGGTTTGAATCAGCTTGAACCCCAGTTCTGGCCAGAGGACAAGTATTTATAAGCTGGCCAGGGATGAATTTAAGTTGGAAACTAGAGGACAGTCTCCAAGCACAGAGCAGAGGGGTTCTGGAGCCACCTTCAGCAAAAGGGGAGGTGGCAGAAATGTCTTCATAATTATTATGATAGAGCTTGACTGAGCTAAGAAGGAGACTGTAATATGGTGAGGGTGTGACAGCAGAGGAGACGTCTCTGGTCCCTTCCCACACCGGCAGGGCACAGGCCTGTCACATTCCTTCTTTTCTTGTAACTGCTGTGCACAAAACCCTATTTTAGGCAGCTGCTATTTTATACTTCTGGCATAGCTTCGTTTCAAGGAGATGATATATCTCCAAATTATTGGGTATTGGGGGATATTTTGTGACAAATGCTCCTGACAGAGTTCACACAAACACCGCACTGTCTGGTATTCCATCCAGCATGGCTTTCTTGTTTTCGTACTGACATGATTTCCAGTCATGCTCCTTTTTTTTTTTTTCACAGAGCACATGCTTAAAATAACTTTTTCTGAAACTCCTTGTGTTTTAGCTGAGCTCTCACTCCCTCCCCAGCACGTGCTCTTACGAATTCCTGAAAGCCGCAGTGACACGAACTTCTGATGGCTGAACTTTGATGTTTGGTGTTTCTCAGATTTTGTGACTCCGGCTTTGATGTGGGCTGGCATCCTCCCTGCTTTCCCAGATTGTCATCTTCCTCCTCACAGTCTCTGCCGTGCTTCACTTTGTTTTGTGCTACCAGGAGGCTGGATTCGGGTTCACAGTGGGCTCTGCAGAGCTCGCGGGCTCAGCAAACCCTCAGCCCCACCCCTGCGAAGGAGGGTGCTCGTCTGAAGTGGCCACACTTCGTAGCCAGTTTATTTTTAAGCATCTGAAGTATAGAAATTCTGTTTCCCAAAGGTTAGGAACCGCATTTTTAGGTGTTTTAAGGACGTACCATGAGGCTGTAACTGTTCTCTGCTCTGAGTTCCCTGCTCTGTGTAGGGCTGTCGCTGGCTGGCTGTGCACGAAGTGAAATATTGTGTCAAATAAAATATGTGTGATTCGAGTAGCATGCAGCCCTCACTTCTGAAATTAATCAGACTCTAAATGAAATTAAACCTACTTTTTGACTATCATAATTAGCCCACTTTAATGGGATAATGATGAATTGCTCACTGTAAATATGCTGTAGTACTGAACATAGCTTTGATACAGTTTCGATTTCCCTTAAAATCCCTTGCAAAACAGTACTGTCAGATAGTTAACTTATTTTCTTTTATCTGGCATTGCAAAATGTAACTAATAAATTTCCAGCGCCTCTTTCCTCACAGTAAAATAACCCAGATTTAAGACAATGATAGCTTTTCACAGATAGATAGTAATATTTTTGGAAAAAAAACCGAACCACAAGTCAAAAAATAACACTTGTGGATGTAAAGTAGTAAATTATTTCAGAGTTAAAACCAAATTATGTTCTTCCTTGCTTATTTTTTCTTAATGCAGAGTGTAGGGTTGCCAACAGCTGATGAACTATTTTGAAACAAGATGGTTAAAATGAAGGTTCTGACACAGAATTTAGCAAAATCAGTAACCCAGCTAGAAACACTGTTAATTTGCATGAGTGAGAGTTTGTGCGAATTACATGGCAAAAAACCACCCTTATCTCACCTAATTTAGTCATCTCTTACATCAGATTGGGAGGCAAGTTGTGATCACATAGAACAGCACGAACCTGGAGGAGTCAAAGCCCTTCAGGGTTTTGCGCCGAAGTCAAATTTTGATTTTATTTTAATTTTTTTTTCCAAAACCAAAACACAAACTCGAGCGCTCCCAAGCACATCCATGATCCAGATTTGCTTTTCCTGACAACCGTGGAACTCACGGGCTCGGGGCCTGTGCCAGATGCGGCCGAAGCCCTGCCAAGCCCGGTGTGCTGGTTCGTGCGGCAGCGCTGGCGACCGAGGCGAGGGTTGGCGTTGGCTGCGGCGTTACGGACGGATGCGGGAGCGGGAAGTGCTTCCCATGCCCGGCCGTTCTGCTGGCTGAGCACGGCCGGAGCGAGGGAACATCCGTGCTCTAACGAGCTCTGGGAACCGCCGGGACCGAGGTTGGGAGCCGGGCACGGCGCTCTCGGTGTGTTACGGCCCTTCGTGGCGGGGCCCGTGCTCGGGGTGGGAATTAAGCTGTTTGTTTTAGGGGTAAGTTTAGTCACAGCTATTTCCTGCGCATTCCAGGGACGGGGAAGTCGCCTTGCCAACCCGCTCTTGACATATTTACAGACGGAGGAGCCACCTTTGGACTAGTTCTTGCAAACATCGTGTTCCATGATGAAAATGTTCCCAAGGCTCAGGGTGAGGAGTCTGGCTCAGAATATCTCCGGCCCCAGACAGTACGGGCCAGTGTCTGATCTCAGCCGTGCTGGGGAACGTCGGAAGGAATTCCATTAACTTTTCGGTGTGCGTTCTGGGCGAGTTGAGCTCAGAGCCTGGGCTTCAGTCTTTGTTAGGTCTGAAGAGGACTAAATTGCTGAGTTTTTATTTTCTCTGTTTTCTAAGCAGCAGATAGCCCCACTGAGTCCTTTTATGGGCTCTGCTTTCCCAACTGTGAGAGTCTGGAAACTGTAAGGACATCCACTAGTATCCAAATTCCACAATTAATAATGCATTCCCATAGCGGAGGGGGAATGCTGTGGTTGCCAACAAGGGCTGGTGATTCTGCATGTCAAAAGCTGGATTGTGGAGCTCCAAAGGCAGCTCCAGCACCTCAGGGCTGTGGATAATGAACAAAATGGATGCTCAGTTCTGGGATCAGCCAAGTCCATTCCTAAATCCTGGGACTAAAGCTCGTGCTCACATGCTGTACTAAGCAAAGATCATTGTCTGAGCTTAGGCTTGGTTTAGGTAAAATCATGCTATGCAAAAACCAAACAAGTGCAGTGAGTGATGTTTTGATGGGGCTGTGAAGGTGATTAGAAAATTCCTGCTTTCCTTCAGTGACCCTTAAACGAGGCAGCATTATTGGGTGTCTGGGAGAACAGGTGAGAGGGCAAAAACCTCTCTGGGAAATGGTGTCACAGTCTGGCCACCTCAGTGCTTGAATAGAGGTTTTTCACTTTGCTACCAAAAGCTTGTTTGCATTTGAGCCAAGTTTGTATTAAACCTGGTCAGGAGGAGGCAGAGCAGATGTTACCACGATGTGGTGTTCAGGCTGCATTTTGCAACAGGTAGCTTTCCTGGCACTGGAGCTTGACAGCCTGGTTTGCAAAATTACTCAGGTGGATCCTGCCTGCTCTTACACGTCCTCTGCCATTGCTGAAAAATGAGCACAGGGGGACTGTTCTCTTTGGTTTCTGTGTGTGTGTCATCAGGTGTAAGTGCCTGTTCTCTAGTGGCAGGTCTTGATGATAAACCTCGTTAGTAGCAATAAGAACCAATAAAATGGTGCAAGTCTCTAATAATAGAAAATACGGCTGAGGAAGAACTGGTGGGTCATCCAGGCTGTGTGTCTGCCTGCTGTGCTGGGCAGGGTGCTGCTCTGCTGCTGAACCCCTCACTGTCTGCCTGACCAGCAGCACAATGCACCACCAGAGGGTTGGTTTTGTTCTGGGCAGGTAGGGCTGTCTGGAGTCTGCCAGTTATCCCGTTTGTGCTGAGTTTCACTAAAACACACCTACTACTGAAATCACTGGGTGTTTGCCCCTGGCTTTGTGACAAGCCCAAATGGGTCTGGACTGGGGTTGTCCTGGAAAAGGAAGGGTTTTTAAGCAGACCTCAGCCAAAGCCCGTGGAAATTGTGGACTTTGTTGTGGTTTGGGTGAAGCCTTCTCACAGGATAGCGCTGGCAGGTCCATCCTCGGTGTGTGAGGGCTGGGTGCCTCCTGTGGGTTTTGTTGTCAGTTGTGGGATTCAGGAGCGCCTTTTATCCTCGCTGGAAATGCACAAACAGCACAGGTACTGCTGGGGGGCAGAGGGGCTGCTTGCTGGGGCCTCTCGCTGGGACAGGGCCTGCCTGGCTGCCCAGGAGGAGGCACGGCCAGCGGCGCCAGCGAGCGCAGCCCAGCCTGCCCTGTCCCACCGAGTCCTGCCTGCAGCCACTCCTTTGAAGCCAGGCAGGAATGGGACATCCCCAGCCGTGGGAATGGCCTGTGGTGTGTTGGTCAGCACTGGCTTCCTTCTAAAGCTGAGTGCCTGGCGGGAACGTTGCATTCCCGCAGGTCGGGGGTGGAGGAACAAATCTGCAACAAAGGGACTTTCTTAAAGGGTTGAATGCAGGACGGTTGTAGTAATAGACACCTGGAGCCCAGTGGGTCTGTGCTGTCACCCGATGGAGCGGAATATTTGAAATGCAGCAAAATGTATCATCATTGGAGAGGGAGCATGGGAGTGTTTTTGTGGCATCTTATGATTTCAGTAAATGGCAATCTGCCTATCGTTATCACATGAGTGTATTGCACAGGGATTCCTCAGAAAGCCTGAGGAATCTTGTTGGTACAGCTTATAGGTGACTTTTCTCAGACACTGGAGTATCATCTTGCTGACTTCTTGAAGCTGATAAGTATTGATTGTATTTCAGTGCATGTGTGTTAAAGACAGAAGAAACGGCGAGGCTGGAGATGTGACTCAGGTCATGCGTCAAAGAAACAGTGGGCTTTTTAATTAGGTCTGCTCATTTTCTTTAAGGCTGACAGTACATCTGAGAATTTGACATTTATATATGAATGCATTCCAGATTTGCACACTGCATATCAAAACGGAGGACAAGCCTAGGGAAGGGTGGGGTAGTGTGCTTAGATATTGTATCTGACTTGCCCTCCTGCCCGCAAGTGAAATTCTTTCCATCTGAGTCCTCCTGAGGTGGTGCTGGGTGAAACAGCCCTTGCCAGAAGATTGTCTTGTCCCTACTCCTGCCCCTCAGCCAACCAAAAAGGTTTGCTTTGTTTTCATCTCCCTCTACCTCCCCTCTGGCATCCCCTCTGTCCCTGAGGGTGCCTCCCCTCTGCTGGTCTCACCGGTGTGAGGAACTTGTCATCTCCCCTACCTGCTTTTTCTTTCCATTTGTGCTGTTGGAACGGGCCCATCTCCATCCCAGGTGTCTCTCTTTGCCACCTTGACCCTCAGTGTGTCCTGACACAACTCCTTTACTTCCCAAACGTATCCACGTGACATTCTCAGGGAGCAGAAGGCTGGGGAAGCAGTCCCTGCTCACAGCCCTCCCCGGGCTCCTGCTCCCTGGCTCTGTGCTACAAGGTGTAGGGACAACGGTTGCATCTCAGGGCAGTTTCTGACGAAGATGTTGCTGATGCACAGGCAGAGAGCAGGAAATTACTCCTCTCCCCATCCTGTGCTGACTCTGCAAGCTGACAGCGGTGGGAAGCAGTAAAGGCAGTAAATGCAGCAAACACATCCCCGTGGCTCCTGAAGGGAGAGGCTTGAGTCTGAACTCAGGTGGTGCTTAGATCTAGTGAGTAAGAGGCAGTGTTTGAAGATGGCAATCACTTTGATGGCCTTATCTGCTCTTTGAAGCCAAGGAGCCACTCCCTGCCCCAAACACACGTGATAAGCTCCAGCAGATTCTGTGGATCTTCTCCGCAAAAATAAGGGGCTGAGTTGACTCAGCTGGGCCGGGAGCCTGTGACTGAGTGTGGGTGTGCTGTGCTGTTCCCACATCCACACCAAGTGCCCAGCGTTGGCACAGAGTGGCAGGGCTGGATCTGCCTGAGGGGCTGCCCACCACTCACAGGTTGGGCCTGCCTGATTTCAGTGCCACAAGAGGCGGCGTTCCCACCTCGGGCTGCTGCCACCCCTCCCTGGTACCACAAATGCCATTGCCAGGTCCTCAGGGATCCCCATTCAGACCCAAAGGGGGTCAGTAACTCAGGAGGATGTTTCTTCAGGTATCACACATGGCTTTCAGGAGCCCGTGGCTGTGGTAGGGCTTTGCCCTCTGGCTGTGGGGTCTCCAAATCTGGCTTGGGGTAACAGCACTGAGCTTGTGGGGTTCCTGTGGGTGGTACATGGGGAAGTGATACAGAGCTGGGATGCAGCCAGGCAGCCAAAAATATCAGCAGCAGAGCAAAATTATTTACAAAGCAACTGAATATTTTCCTTCCCTCCCCCTCACATTTTTTAAGAAGCTTCTTTTACCACTAAGAATTTCATCCTAAAGAAAACTGGCAAGTGTCTGAGAGGCAGAGGTGCATCTCCACCACATTGTTTAATAACAATGTACTAGGAATCCTAATGGGAGTAGATAATGCTTTCTGACCCAAAGAATGTACATTCCACCTTGAGGGGGGGAAAAAAAGAGATAAAGAGGAAGAGGAAAAAAAAGCAGTTGTGTTTGTAAATGCTGATTTGAAGCCAAAGGATTTCATGTCAAAAGTCTCTCTGATCCCTACAGTCACTGCAAGAAACACATAGAAGATTTGAGCACAAATAGCTCCAAGTGTTGAAATTCAACCCATTTCGGGTCAAGAAGCCAGTGGGGAAATGCTGTCTTTGTGAAAAGACGGTTGAAGCTGGTTTAGAGCAGATACGGAGAATGGAATGACTTGAAGCTACAAAGCGAAGTTGTCAGAGGCATGTTTCACTTACCAGGCTAAAATGCAGCCTGATTCAGCTCTTAGAAAAAGTTCTGGAGGCGCTTCCATCGATTTCCGTGAGTGCTGAGTCACCAGCAGCTGCTGAGTCACCAGCCCCGAGCGCCAGGCAGGACTGTCAGAGCCCTGTGAGCAGCAGCTCTGATTCAGCTGGGAATACAACCTTGTTTTGATGGACAGTAGAACACCCGCTCGTGTCGTTACCTTGCCTGCGGCAGCACTGCACAGGACAGAACTGCCTGAAGGAGGTGAAGGGAATGTTCCTTAAAAATGCTTTCTGACATGACAACTGCTTTTTGTCCCTAGAATATGTAGGAATTTTACAATGTTTCCTCCTTGGCTTCCTCTCCCACCCTCTCTGACAACAACAGAAAGGAAGGGGAAGGGAAAGGGAAAGGAAAGGGGGAAAAGCAGCTTCTTAAAGAGCTAGGAGTGAACTCATTGCAAGTTGCCTTTTACCAGTGTGTAATGAGGAAATTTCAGAAAGCTGAAATTGGTTATTTTCTGGGGATGTCTCCTCTGCGCTGTCATGGTTCAGAACAACGGCGGACGCGCTCAGCGCTTGTTTTGAACGCTCTGAAAGGGCTGTTTGTGAGTCCATCAACAGCAGTTGCTGCCTCTGGAGATGCTAATGCAGGTGGCATCAAAATGATGGTACCTGCAGAGAGGCGGGTTAGGGACAGGCTCACAGTCCCCTGCAGTGTCCGTTGGAAGCTCAGGGAGCCGCAGGGCTGCTCTGGAGCACCGGCCTCTGCAGAGTCCGGCGAGAGGAAGTGCCAAGCAAAACAAATAGTGCTTGAGGTTAAAAAGCTCAAAGCGTGTCAGTATCACAAACCCCAATCTGTGCATCTGCTTCTGCTGTTCCGAAGTCATGACAGAGAGCAGCAAACATCGGGAGGTCACGGAGATAAGCAGGACCCGGCTGACGCAACGCCGGGTCTGCTGGAGGAGCTCTTGCCCAGCGCCAGCACCGAGGGACGGGCTTTCCTTCCCTTGTGGTTGTGCTGCTCCAGACACAGTTACTCAACTTTTACTTACATTTAAAGGATTCTTAGAGTAAAGCCATGGACCGGGAGTAGCCTCTGACATCCTAACACTGGATGTTGATACGAGATGGGTGGATGGCAGCACGAGCGGGGAGTCACCCTGGGCCCCTCTGGCACACACGGGAGGGGAGCCCCTGCTCAGACACCTCACTGTGAGAGATGGTGTGAGGTGCACAGGCAGGAGGAGGGTACCTGCCAATCACAACATCAAGCAATTACTTGGGCTGACAGTAATCTCAGTTTGAATTGCAAAGATGTACCTGATCCTCACTCACCAGGGCACGAACTGCACATGGCAGGGCTGGCCAGCAAGGGGCTCGGCCGAGTGGCAGGTTTGGTCTCATTTGAAGGGACAAGAGGAGGTAGAAAAACATGTTTATAGTTCCTGCTCTGGCACTTATGGATAATTGATGGTATTTTTAGATGCTTTGGTACTTGCAGGTGTGAATGACAGGTTTTACATGAAATGCATGAAATTCGGGGCCTTTTCCAAATGATGACATCAGCCCAGATGAGAACTGTCAGTGCCCAGCTGGGAGCGCGGAGCAGTTGGGAATAGCAGGTTTTGATCTGTAACTCCTCAGTTTGCCCATTTCCACCTGTAGCAGTCCTGCAGCCCATCCCTGGCATGCCCCGGGTTCTGGTATTCACATACACTGATCTCACCTGGAAATCACACCTCAACATCTCATGTGTTTTATCTCCATTCAGCTGATGCCTATCTTGTAACAAAATTTCCCATGGCTTATCAGCACCTGACAATTAGATGCTTAACATCCCACTTAATGCAAAACAGATTACATCCTGGGAATTAACAAAACAATCAAATGCCTTCAGGGATAATGGAAGATTTTATATCGACGTGTATGGTTTTTTTATAGATGTATGTTTACACACACACACACATCCATAGTTGTGAAATCTGGAGGCGCTGATGGGCTTTCGGTGCTTCACTGGTTTTCATGGCTCTTTCTTGTCCTTGTTTTATTTTTGGGGGGAGGAATTGTGTTCTGTGGTGGAAGTGCCGTGTGTTGAGCGTCTCGAGGTGTGATGAGAGGCCGGGGGCGGGTGGGGGTCCCCAGCCCGGGGGTCCCCAGGCGGGGCTGAGCGCTCCCCGCCGTGCCCAACCGGCAACTTTGCTCCCTCTTGTGGCATCCCGCGGCCTGAGCCCAGGCTGTTCCCGAGCAGGGGTGGCTTATCCCCCCACCAGTGTCAGTGGAAGTGGTCAGAGAGGGAAGATGTGAGAGGGCTGTGAATAATGCTGGGCACAGCACTGCTACATCTCTTCCAAATATGAGAATATCTCTGTCTGATAGAGCTTTACAAAGGCCAGTACCGTGAACCCTGTTTTACAGAGTGGTAAATAGAGGAGTTGAGTTTTTATCCATGATCATCCGGCAGGCCAGGAGTAAAAGCCAGGTCCTGTGAGTCCTGGCCCAGCTTATCCTGTCCCAGTGGCACATCTCAGATCAGTAACTTGCCCTGCCCTCTGTCCTCCACCACTGATGAGAGGCTGCCGAGTCCCTGAGTGTTCCCTGATGTTCTCAAGGCTGCTGCAGGATGCAGGCTGGGCGATGGCTTGGGAGGAGGTGAGGAGCCCAGAGCCACGCCTGGCCTCACCTCTGCCAGCCACAAGCACTGCTGGCACCAGGCAGCCTCCCACACGCTCCGTGCTGCTGGAAAAAGCTCAAGTCCTGGTGAGCTCCAACTTGGTGCTTCATTTCATTTGCCATTTTAAAGCAGTAAGTGACTGTTGGAGCCAAACAAACGCCTGGCATTTGGCTGTGCCTGAGTTTTCCTGTGGCCAGGCTGACCTTTGTGACTACTGGAGTCACAGCTATGACAGGCAGCTCACTTGAGCTCTCCCTTCTGGGAGCTGGGAAGGTTTTGTAATTGCTGGAAGCCAGAAAGTCTTTCTTCAGACCTTGATTTTTCCTTAGCAACCAACTTTCCTCCTTGATTTCTCTTCTCTTCACCTTTCCCTTCTATGTAACTCACAGCTGATACTTGTTCTTGAAACCACCCTCTCTTGATGCAGATGCAATCGTCAGAAATGCCGAGCAGTCACAGAGTTCAGCCCAACTCTATGAAATCACTTATAAACGTGCTTAACTTGGCTAGAACTGTTCTTGTGTTCAATCTTAAGCATATGCTTTAGTCTTTTGCAAGTCCTTGGCCCTCTCACAGCCACAACTGGGTCACACTGATTACCTGAGTAGTGGCAGGATGAGAAAAAGGCTCTTGTTGGGATCTCTGTGGCAGTGTTTTTCTGAGCCCACGGTTGGTGTCTGCTCTGATGACAGATGAGTGCAATTTTATTGTCCAGGGAAGGAATAGAGCATGAAATCCCCTATTAAAGTCCTCACAGAAATGCTTGTAAAACGCTGAGTACAAGTGAAGTGCCTGTGGCACAACTGCTGCGTGTTGTGCTGTTCTCATCACTCAGTTACTTGTCAGTCTCTCCTTGGCTGTTTCTCTACCAAGAGAAACTTGGGCCTTACCAAGTGTCCATCTTGCTCAAATGTTAAGAAATAAAAAAAAAAACAACCAAAAAAATCCCCCCAAACCAAAGATAGCATCATAAAGTTACAAGACAGGTCTTTTAATTTTAGTCCTTAACTGGGATTTGCTGTTTCTGCTTCAGGGTGTGCTTGATATACTTGCACTTTGCCTTGAAACCAGGAGCTCTGGGCATCATGTTCTTTTCCAGTGGATACGGGATGCTCACCTAATGGCTTGACTTGAGGAATGAAAAGGGAATTATGTACTCTATGCAGTAAATTATTACAGAAACTGTGGTTAAGGCCTTATTTGCTAAATGACTGAAAGGCACACAGGTACCATAAGACATGTTTAAAACTGAATTGACACTCTGCTCTCATCAGTTGTGTATTCTTTGTGTCATGCCCATTCCTTACTGTGTTCTGTACAGTACCCTGCGTTCTGCTGTGAAATTCTCAGCACCTGCTGAAGGCAAAAAATGATAATTAGTTCTAATAGCTGCTCTGTTTCACACCTCTTCTAGCCAGCCAAGGCAAATCACAAGGAGATGTCACCAAAGCAAATAATCTCCTCAGTGCCAAGCGGCCTAGCGCAGTTCCAGCACACAGCACGAGGCTTTGCCTGCGTGACCCAGGACAGACGTGCTGAGGTTCTGTAGCTTTGTGTTATCTGTTCCCAGTTTATGACCTGCTCTGGTTCTGAGTCGTGCTCAGGGCTCTGACATACAGGTGAGTTACTGCAGCGTAACAGGCTCCTGCCTGTCAGGTTCTTCCCCACAGGTGCCTTGCTCGTGCTCCTGCCCCAGTAACAGCAGAGCAGCTATTCCCCTTCTTTGTGGAAGGGGAAACTACTTTGCCTTGCTTTGCATTTGCCAAGGGGGTAGAGAAAGCACGAAGACAGTTATTACAGAGAAGCTGATACCTGTTAACTTGCATTATTATCCCTGTCCCTGAAGTCACTTCATGTGTTGTGGTCATGCTCATCATTTAGGATGTGAACTCCGTACCAGGCAAGCAAACACTTCCATGGATCTCCTCAGTACCTTCAAACCAGAAGGAACTGTCTCTGTTGGGTGAGTGTAACAGATGTGCCTGAGGCTCTTCAAGCTGGGGCAAGATATCACAGGCAGAAAAGAATCAGCACAGGAATATTAACAATACATTATTTTGCTGGTGCAGTTTTCCCATATGATTACAAGTGATGAGTGCTCCGTGGGAGTGAGGGAAAGGAAGATGAGGCCCGTGCCGATAGGCCAGGCTCAGTTGTTCACAGTCAGGCACCACTTTTACTGCTGGTTCATTTGTTTGCTCTTACATTGCTGTGTTCTGTCCTGAAGGCTAACCACACATCATATATATTTAAAAGAACAGTAGCACACAACTGGTATAGATCTTAGGGTTTCTTTCCCGAAACGTTATGATATTCCTGCTGAGAATATGAAGATAAAGGCTTTAATCCTTGGGAACAAAAGGGCGTGAGTAATTCCATTTCATTGCATGACCTGGAATCTCCACCCATATAAATACATCAAAGAGTAGCTGTGATTTCACTCTCTGACACCCATGGGTTGAGGTTCTTACCCTGGGAAGCAAACAGCTCCTGCGGTTGGGCTGGACAGTGCCCATGAGGCTGGGTAACAGGGACGTTTGCAGCATTCTTTGATCTTCCTACTGGACCAGAATTATTCACATCTCCCCAGTGTTGCTGAAAACTTATCCAAGCTCTCAAGGCAATTATTTTCAAATGTAAGTGTGTTTTGGGCCAAGTCCATGAATCCTGACTCATGACTGACTCAGCCCTTACTTAAGCAAAACTCCACTTGATTTCATTACAGCTGGGGGCAGGACTCTGGCATTTTGGCTGCAGGAGCCTGGTGTCAGCCCCTGGAGCTGATGCCCTTCCACAGCTCCAGCACCTGCCAGTGCACTGAAGCCCTCTCTGCACCTCTCTGAGTCCTGCAGACAGTGATTCTGTCCACTGGTAAAAACACCCATCCCGCCCGACTGCCCTGCCCAAGCCCCCACGTGGGTGATGGAGAACCACGTGTGGACTGACAGGGCTGAGAGCTAATCCTGCCAACCTGCAGGAACTTCTGTGCCCCACGTTAGTCAGGAGCTCAGTCTAGATGGCTGTGGTCACCTCACCATCTGGCTGAAAACTGTCACACTGCAGACTGGCTGGAGCTCACTGGAGTGTTTAATTTTGCAATAAATTGATTTCAAACACGGTCAGCTCAGCATTGCATGTGAGAGGCCAGGATAGTTCAGGTAAGGAGAGAAACTGGGTGATGTGAGTGCTGGGAAGAGCGATCTACGACACCCAGGCAGGCCAAGTCTAGCTGGTGCAGCTAAACTGGGCTGGATCTGAGCTGCTGTCCGTGCCCTGTTCCCAGCACTCCTGGCTGCAGGCGAGGGTACAGCGCTGGTCCTGACCTGGCTGCCTGCACTCCTGACTGCAGGAGTCAGCTCAGGTCTCGCCAGCCTTATTAGCTCTGGCTCAGCGCCGGCAATTCCTATTCAGGCTGGCTCCCTGCAACGTGCCTGGATGTCTGGGCCGTGCACATCCCGGCATGGGAGTGGTGTCCCAGCGTCAGGAATGTGGGACAGAGACGCTGTGGCTGCCTGCTGAGAGCAGCACGGTCACATTCACACAAACCAAGAGGCTCTGCTGAAGCGAGCTGGCCTGCCTGGAGGCAGCCCAAGTGTCTCTGTCCTGGCATGGATGGTCCAGAAGTCACCCAAGGGAGACTGAGAGTGAGAAAATAGTAATAAACTGTCTTGAAGTGTCCCCACTGCCCAGCACTCCCAAGAGAGCCTATTAAAACCCAACCATTATCTGCTTAGCAAGTGTGACTGCCAATATGTGGCTAAAGCAACCAAAAAACTTCAGTGGAAATGTTACTTATTTATGTGTCATTTAAGATAAAGCCGCTGTGTTTTGCATGGCTGCACCTTGACAAATGTCCTGATTGGTTTCATTCCTAACTACAGCTAGAAATAACAGAGCTGCTGTGCATATTCCCATCATTTGTGTTACTTAGATTTTTGGCCTCAGAGGAGGCAGCAGTTGCAGGGTTGGACTCAGTGCATTGGCCTGTCAGCTGCTGCTGCACCCTTTGGTGCCTCTAACTATTTCTTTCATCAAACTAAACAGGTTTGCTCTCCAGTTTGAGTAACTTACTGTTGTCTTTTGTAATGCTGCATTGATAGGCTTTGAAGATACATTTTCTGCCAACATAAACACTTTCTTGACTGTACTAGAAATGAGTCCTTGCTTGCATTGGTTTGCTGTGAACGTTACAAAGGCTATAAAATAATCATAAGTAAATGTCCTTGTCTGAGTCTCCTTTAGACTCCTCCAAGGCTTCCACGATAATGAGTAAATGAGGGTCTCTTCTCAGCAGGCAAGGGTTTTTTCTCCCCCCCCTCCTTTTTGTTCCTTTTTTTTTTTTTCTCTGTCCTTGTTTGAAAAGAGGAGAACTGGAAGCTAAAGCCCAAGCAGCAACTGTATTCAAATATAGACAACTCTTTGAAGAAAGGTTATAAATACCTTGTCTTCAGCGCATTCACATCAAATACACAGTTTGGGTTCTGTAGCTGTGAAAAAATACAGAAATTACTAGTAGAGTCACCAAGATCTAAGTCAAGGCTGGGGAAGACTGATGAGTAAGGAAATCCTTCAGCATTTGTACCTTTGTGTTCACATTCTTATGACTTGAATTCAAATCTGCCCCACACTGAAGAGCCTGGAAACAAGATCTTCAGGTCTTTCCTAGTTGTAATGAGAACACACCCAGACAGAGTACATGAGGAGAATTAAAGGCAGGAGATTTGCAAAACCTCTTAAAACAGCAAGCTCCTTAATTTTCCTTTAGAATTCAAAGGAGCCATCAGCCAAAATATTTCAGGACTGGAGCAGCTAAGCCCCAGCAGAGTGCATGGCTGGCTTGGTTTGCTCAGGCTTATCTGAATTTTGTCCTGTAAAAGCGTGAATTATTGACTCTCCTCTTTTCTCTGCTTTACAGTCCTCAGGTACCTGGAGGGCATCCCAGAAAAACAGGGGGGTGAGCCAGCCCTCTCAAACTCTGGTGTGCTCTGAATCTCACTGGCTAAACCCAAGTTTGGATATTTAAGGGTCTTCAAAATTGCCATGTAACGTCCCCCCATCCCAAAAGGAAAGCCAGCTCAGCAGCACCACTCCCTGTAGAGCCAGACCTTGGCGTGCTGGGAGCTGCTGGGCAGGCACACCATTATTCCAGCCTGGTGGTTTCCAGCAGTTGGGCTTTTATTGCTGTGGGTGAAATTCGTACTGTGCGTGGAGAGAGCCAGCGAGGCTGACAGTGCAGTGGGAGTGAATAATGCAGGGGCCTTTGCTCGTCCTGTTGCACAGGAATGATTCCCACGTCCTCCAGGCAACACCGAGGGAATCAGTTGGGAAGAGCCTCTGCAGCAGAACTGCAGCAAATTAGGAAAAGTATTGCACAGTACCAAAGATCTTGGTCAGATGCTCTTTGTTCTGCTTGGTCCTCTGGCTCCTTCTTGGCTGGAATTGTGTTTAGTTCTGGCAGCTTGTTGGAGTTAACATGCAGCACTTTGTGGGGGTACCCTGGGCACCCACCTCCCTCCTGTCAGTGCAGCATCTCCAGTGACTCCAGAAGGATCTGTGCAGGCTGTGCTGTGCCTGCCAATCCTCCCTCCTGCCCATCCATGGCCCTGGGATTGCCACAGAGCTGAGCTTGGCCACGTGCTGGACTTGTGCTTTTCACAGGGTCCCTACACCCTTTGCTTCTTTGTGCAGGACAGGACTTAACACTCTCCCCTGTAAAACCTTGAATTAAAAAGCAGTGTCTTAGAAGGCTTAGGTAGGATTAGGCTGCACAAACCTCTTACACACAGAGCTTACAGTAAGTAAGCTTTTCTAAGTTACTGGTGTGTGGTGTACTGAGGGGAGAGCTCTCCTGTCACTCTGTCTCAGCTGGGTTGTTTCAGGGGCTGTAATGGAAGCTGAGTTCATTGACTTCCCTGTGGACTGGGGTGTTTGGTGCCTTTTTGGTCTCCTGATGTTCCAGCCATAACTTCTGAAGACATTTTCTACCTTCCCTGGCCGAAGCCAGAGCCGGTGTGGACGGCTCTTGTAGTCCCAGTTACCTCGGCAGGTTTGTGCCAGCCTTCAGTGACTGCAAACCTGAAGGCAGCCTGTGCTGGCAGGGAAAAGCTGGGGTCTGATTCCAGCCCTGTCACTGACCTGTGTGGGCCTTTATCTGCAGCTCTGCTATCCCCTCAACCCTACATTTACCTGCTCAAAAGACCTCTGGATAAGGAGCCCTTTATTACTCTGTTATGCACAAGTTGATATCAGAGGTTACATCACGTGGTGCTTAAGGAATCAACCCATAATATCACTTGCATTGCACAACTCCGCGTGTGCAAAGCTCTCCTGCCCCGTGCAGGAGAAGCCTGGAGAAAGGAAAAGCACCTCCATCTTTTGTTTCCTTGACTGCCTTGCCCTCCCCCACAGACTCCCATTGGGAAGGTATTTATTAGGAGGGGAAAGGTACGGTAAAATGCTGCAACGCTCCGCAAAGCATCTTCCTTCCCCACACACACAGGGCTCTCGTTACATCTTTTAAGAATCACAAGAAAGAAAAGGACCTGACACAATGAATTTTGATCTGGAAAATGAAATCTGACATAAGCAGTAGTTACATTTTTGTTATTCCTCGGTAGTTTGCCTAAAGGCAGCTTTTAAATAATTCCTGCTTTTCACCTCCTGAGAAATAATCTATTTGCTTCTGAATTAATTAGGCAGCATCATAAAACCTCTTTAGAGGCTTTGAAAGCTGCTGATCTAACTTTTTAAAATATATAGTGGGCCTGATCCTTAGGCTAGACAGTGGGAATTCTGTTCTTAACTTTGGTGGGAATGGGAGCAGGCATTTTATGTGTGATGCTACTGAAAAAAACAGGGTTCCCAGTAAATAGTAATGGATGTTGCTTTTTCTGTCTGCTGTACTGGCATCTGCCTCTATAACATCTGGAGTCTTGTGGTGTTGAAAGAGTGTGTCCTTTCTTATTTCCCCTGCCTTTGGACAGGCAGTGGCAGTGTTCGTGTGGTTTGCTGCCCTGAGGAGCAGGCACGTGCAGGGTAGTGAAGTGCTGCCTCTCCACTTGTAACGTCCAGAGTGTGACTGATCCACAGGATCAGGGCTGGGAAATCAGAGGAGCTCTTACGTGCAGAATTGGTCATGCCGAGTTTGGTTTTGAGATGTCAGCTACCCTGGAACTCAGCAACTTAAACCGACATCAGCCTAGTCAACTAATTCTTTAGTTCTTCAGTTCTTTAATTCTTCTGCGTAGTTTTCTGTTAATCTGAAAGATGAAAGTGACCAAAATAATTTTGGTCTCATTGATACGATTCCCCCCCCCCCCGCAAAAAAAAATCCCAAATGGAGTTTCATTGACCAAATTGAAAATGCACCAGTTTGTTTACAGGGGGATGTAAAAACTTTTATTTGACAAGGTGAAGGGAATGGATAGAAGAATCATCTCAGTTTCCAGGCTCATGAGCTTTTCATGAGGTTGGGCTCTCTGGCCTGGATGGCCTCTCTGTGTTCTACGTTCCTTTGTTCTTACATTCCTGACTTTGCCTGTTGCCAGTGGCAATATCACCAACACAAGTCAGGACAAGGATTAGATCAAAAGATGTGTGAGGAACCAGAGATGGCTCTGAGTGAGATTTGGAGCTCAGATTAGGAGATGTAACAGCTGTAAGTCTCTCAGGGGGAGGTTTGTGTGCTGCTGGTGTGTGCTGAGGGCTTTGCTCACACAGCTCACGCAGTGCTCGTGGTCAGCAGGACAGCTGGTAACCTTGTCCCGTGGAACTGTCCTGCTCTGCTGGGGGACACAGGCTAGGAAAGCATGGATTTGTAGTATGGACCAGAGAAGGAATCACCATTTCAAACCTCATCGTTCTGCAGGGTTTTCTGCTGGCTTTTAGAAGCGTCAAAATGATGTTCTTGATAACATGGCTATTGTTTAAAACTCCAAACCAAATTCTTCGCTAAGCAGATACTCAGAAATCTGTTCCTCTCCTCTGTTCTGGTACCTGACAAGAGAAGGAATTGTCATGAAAGAACCCAGATTGTCAGTGAGAGCAGGAAGGCAGGTCCAACTTTATATCCCTCTGATTATCCTCACCTCTCCCTTGCAAAGTAGGAGATTTGGTGCCTTCTCTGTACAAGTTTTGGGTGTTTGGAATGTTCCTGGAGAATCAGCAATTTGGGAGGTGTGGGCTCAGGAGCCAACTCTTAAACCAAGTCAACTCATCTCCAGCAAGATCTCTGTGGAGAGCACTGAGAACCTGTTCTCTGGCATATTATTTTTTCTCAGGTGATGTCAGAGACTTTATGTGGGGGTTTTGATGGTGTGGAGGTTTGGTGGTGGTGGTGGTGGTTTTTCAGATTTGCTTATATACATTTCATACACTGGAGCTTTGCAGAGCACAAACAACCTTTTCTAAGACGCAGAATTCAGTTACTTGTGTTCCTGGCATCAGCTTGGTCTTCCATGTCAGTGTGCCCTGGGAGATTTTAGAGTTCAGTGTGTTCTCACTGCTCTGTATCAAGCCTGAATTTCTAGTCAGGAAAAAACGTTGTTGCGGGCAAAGTCCAAAGAGTTACAGCTTTATTTACAGTTTAGTTACCACCTACAGCAATGTGGCTCATCACTAGCAGTGCCTTGGGCATGTTTCCACTTTATAACTTGGTGAGGTTGTTTACAGTGTTGTCGACTGAAGAAATAAAGGACCTGGGTGGAACTGTGGCCCCAGTAAAACCAATGACAGAATTCCCATGGACTCCAGAGGAGCAGCATTTCACTTAGCACTGCATGTGAGGAGCACATATTTTATTGTGGCCTCAATGTCTGCTCGTTCAGCTGCTTTTCTCAGAGCGTGTTCAGTCCCTGGGCAGCCTCGTGGGCCCTGGCAGCACCTGAGGTACCTTTTCTGGTAAATTGCAGGTTGTTCTTTTTCTGCCACCTCCATCCTTCTCTGTCTTTAGGTCCCTGCTCTTTCTCTCTGGATCTTTGTAATTATTTTGCTTCCTTTTCTATAATATTTCTAGATCTGAATCCATGTAAACACGGGGAGGAGAAAGTAGAAAGGTGTTTATGGATTTCCCATGGCTGCCCAGAGGAGCAGGAGCTGAATTCTGGGTTGGGTCAGTAGAGCAGCACTCAGGTTGGGCAGGCAGGTCAGTGAGAATTCCCTACACTGACAATTCATCCAACTCATAGAAGAAATGGATGCATCCTTCTGCTCCCTCCCCACAGCCTCCTTTGCCCTCCACCCAGTTAAATTGTGAAATTCTGGGCAGGCTGTATGTACATACACCCACTCAGCCTGCTGTGTAAAGATACACACAAACACCCTGCACAAGCACATGGGGTACAGGTTTGGTAATATTACTCCTGGCAATTAATCTCCCTGTTTCTGAGCTCGTATGGATTCCTGTCTAATCTCCAGAACGATAATTTCTTTCTATATCCTGAGTGCCAGTGATATGCAAAGGCCAAACTGCACTGCGTGATGCCCTTTGGGAAGAGACTCCTGCCTAAAAGCCTTCCACATCCTGCCTGTCACAGAAGACTATATTTGGAAGGATGGGAGAGCAACACGAGAGGCACATGGAGCAAAAGCTGTGAGCATCAGCAGTTTGCTACAAGTAAACAGTTTCACTTCTCGAGCTGTTGTGTTTGTCAGTCTAGTAAACAGGATCTGACTACAGTGAGATAACAAAGCTGTAGGCCCAAACCTGTCCTCCTCCTCTGCAGTTTGAGTTATATACTGCCCACACTCCTGTCAGCTGCTCTGTTTCATCCCCCTGTGATCCACCACTGCAATATTTCAGTCCACAATTGCAGTATTTGATTCCGTCATTGCAATGTTTCGCTGCCCCTGCAGAGTCCTTTGCTTTGCTGGAGGCAAAAAAATCACCATCCCAGCTTCCTACTTGTACAGGGATTTACAAAAGAAGGGCTTAGTTCAGTGTCTGGGATTGGGCAGCGCTGTCCTCTGCAGTTTGGAGAATAGGCTGTTACTGTCCATCTTCTGTCCTGGTCACCACGAGGCAGTGCTGGGAGCTGTCACTGCTGCCCTGCTCCCAGGAGAGCTGTGTGAGCTGGAAGGCCATGGTGCAGGCTTGTCTGATAGCATCTGCTTTCCCTGAATAATTGTGGACATTCCCACCTCTCCACTCATCCCTCCGAGCACCTTGGAGTCATAAATTGCAATGCTGGAGCCATGGAGTCATGCTTAGGGAATGATCTTCCCATTCAAGGTGAATCTTGACACCTGACGTGTGAGAAGACCGGGCACATGCTAAAAAGTCCTTGCTAATTTGGGTTGCTAGTTCATCAAAAACATCCTCCCAAACACGCACAGGATGTATTAAGTTATGGTATAGTAAGGGATCAGCTTGTCATACTGACATTTCTGCTCCTTGCCAGAAACTTCTGGGCTTCATTATCTCTCTCAAGAAATCAGATCTGTAAGTGTCACCCTGCAATAAATTGGTGTAACTGGAAACCTCTCCCCAGACATCCAAACATCTGAGGACAACTGAGCATTGCTGGTCTCTGAAGGCTGATGTATAAATATATACAGGACTGACCAGCAACGTCCCCCCTCTGGGACAGCAACAGAGCAGCCTGAGCCTCCAGGTCTTTATTGTGCTGTTGGAGCCTTGGTCCAGTGGCCCTTTGGCCTAGGCACATACCGTGCTGTGAGGTGGGGCTTGTCTTTTGGGGCTATCAAATGGGGGGGTTAATTGTGTCTACGTGACTCCATGATGTTACACTCCCACTTCTCCTTCTCCTCAGAAAAGCACAAGCAGCTTTGAGTTGGGGCTTCTTGGTGTGGTGTCAGAAGAGCAGTGTTACACCACATGATGTAGGGCTGGGAGCCATTTCAGTAGGGCTGGAAAGGAGCATCCAGGCTGATCTCTGGCTGATATTATCATGGGCCAACTATTTCTTGCAGATGATGAAACCAGTGGTAAGGAATCTCATGGTGTAATAATGTTCCATATTAGCTTGCAAATGCAATGCAGCATGTGAAAGTTTACCAGGCGCTCCTTGGCTTCCTTGTGAGGCTGTTTTTTGGGATACTTTCTCCATTTCAACATTACTTATTGGTATTCTTGAGGAAAATCAGTATAAATAGTCTCCTGTGTTTTGCAGAGTTCACGCCAGTGCATATTCTGTTTTGCCTGGTTTCGTCCCAAGCCATTAGCCCACACGATTGTCTGTTACTTGCAGTCTTGGCTCATTAGGGTGATGAGTTGATAAAGCAGGTTGTTGTCTTTACCTTGGGGGCTCTCTGCTGGGTTGAAGCATTGGTGCTGTGGGCAGCCCTGTCAATATGCTCCCCTGTTCTCAGCCAGTGCCACGGCACGTCCCACACCCTGATTTATGGCCCCACTGTGCGCAGGCTGCCAGCCCAGCACGCTGCCTGCGCCTGGCAGAGGTGTCCTGGGAGTGCCTTGGGAAAAACCTGTGGATGGGACATGGGGAAGGACTGGGGGAGGCTTCTGAGGAGACCCTCCATGGCTGTGCCCCTCCCTGACTCCTCTTAGGCACCGACAGGACCTCAGGGAGGAGTTTATTCAGCTTCTTGGAGGAACAGCCTGTTTTGTTGGTAACTCAGGTGCTGCAAAGGGTTGAGGAGGTCACAGAGATCCATGAGGATGTTCCAGATCAGTTTTTCTCTGGGAGAAGTCAAGACAACACACAGAAAATGGTGAGGGGTTATTTCACCCCAGCAGCAGGGCAGGGGCTTGTCTGGCACCAAGCTGCTGCTTCGAGGCTCGGTTTGTCACTCAGGTGCCTTGAAGGGACCCAGGGGGTGAGAAAAGCTTCCTCCAGCAGGGCCTGTGTGTCCTGCCAGGACAGGGCAGGTGTCAGAGGCATCCCGAAGGGAGCAGCTGGTGATGGTAATTCTGAGTCCTGGGCATGTGATGGGGCCCGAAAGAGGGGCTGGTTTGGGGGCACCTGCAGGGCAGGGACCTGCAGGGCAGCTCCTGTCCCATCATGTTCTCCTGCCTGTTTGAGAAAGCTGCCTGTAACCCTGCCCAGCACCGAGAACAGGTCATTGCACACAGAGCTGGCTTGGGGATGAACTCGCGGTGTACAGTGTATGTTTCATATCGCTGGTAAAAGTATTTGTGGAGACAGAGTGCTGATAAAGACCAGTTTCTGGGGAGAGGAGCAGACATTTGGCATTACTACAGTGGACTGGAGCAGGTATGTGTGGAGCCTGGCCACCTGTGGGAGAAGGCAGAAATACCACAGCAGCCCCTTCCTTTTCATTGTCCAGAAAGTTGGTGCCAAAACATTGCCTGTTTCTCCCCAATGATAAAAGGACAAGTTCAATAATTAATAATAATCTGAGTCTCAATGTGACTATGAAATAATTTTCAGTTAGACATTATGTAAATTTGAAGTAATTTTTTTTACTGGTCATGCATAATAAAGTAACTGTGGTGATTAATTTTTCACCCTCAGAGTTTAATTAAGATCATTCAGGAGGTTTGGACTGATACACCACGCTATAAATCACAGTCCAAGCCACTGAAATATCTGCCTAGCTTTCAGATTAGATAACGATATTTTGGGGGTGGAAATCTTGCTGACAGATAGTCACCCGAGTTGTCCTGCTTAGGAGGCCATTTGGTCCTCTGAGCACTGAAATGATATATACTGGTTATTAATACATTAATTCAATGTGTGCTTTTCTGGGTTTAATTTTAGGGATGGACTCATTCCATCATCTATATTGCTGCACAACTCATTGTAGAATAAACAGAGCATTGTTCTGTGTGAGCCTAATCGGCTTTTAACGCCAGTGCAACTGAACTCTCCGAAGGGATAAAGTGGATGGTATCGAGTCACATTTTGTTCCAGGATAAATGTGTCCAGGTGTGTTGTTTTGTGGGAACAGCCATGTGCTTTGAGTGCACAACCTTAGCTGGAGTCACTCCTCAGGCTCAGACAAGCCTGGGTTTCCCAGTTTCAGCAGAAGCCATGGGATGCTCAGGGTTGTTGTAACTGCAGAGCCCTCAGAGCTCCTCCAGAACGTCCTGAGCCCGACACCAAGGAGCTGCTTCCCGGCACATCCATGGCCTTCACAGTGTGGTGCAAAGCGAGCAGCCCGCTGGTATCCCAGGAAAAAGGACTGGGATAGATTTTTGTTCAATAAAAAATGAATGAGTGCGTCCTCCCTGGTGGCTCCTGGGACGCAGAGTTTTCCCTCCGGTTTCTCCGGGTGTCTCCCCAGGATGGGGCTTTGTGCACCCACGGCTTTGCCCCACAAGTTGGAGCAAGTCTGCAGGATGTGTCAGTGCACAGGATGGACCCTGACTCACGGGGAAAGCATGTATGGAAAACGTTGCCATACTCCTACAAATGCCTGGTTTCCTTCGTCATGTGATTTTTTTTTTCCACTTTAAATAAATCAGGAGTTTAGCAATAAAAAGCTAATGCTGAAAGGAAGTGGTGCAGGTGAGCCCTGTAGAATTTCCTACTGTATTTATGAACAGAAAGTCTTTTCAGGAGAGTCAACTGGGTTTGAAAAAAATAAGGGGGAAGGGAGTTTCTCTGATGCCCAGAAGGTGAAGCATAAAATGGCCATCTTGCTAAATCTTCACTGCCAGACGTGTTATTCCAGAGTTGCGAAATAACATGATACTACTCTGGAGCACCTATTCCTAAATCCTACTGCTTTATTCCAGAATGAAGAGTATCTTTGTTCTAATTCACTTGCATTCTGAGGAACAATTCAGTAATAACCACTGTGCCTTAAATTCACACCCAGTACTCCTCCCAGATAATTGTCAAGGACAGGCAGATTCAAGCTCTCCTTTTAGTTTCATTGCTGTAAATCCAGAATAACCCTGTAGAAGTAAGCCAGTAGTTTTCAGTCATACCTATGAAACATGTAATTTCAGAGGAGTGACTCTGGATTTTACCTCACAGATCTGGCCCACAGTGTGTAAAAAGAGACAGCCCGGGTTTAATCACACCAACCCCCTCCCTCGGCGGGAGCGTCTTCAGCAGCGCTTCCCAAAGGAACGGGCAGCGACTCCAACTGAGACGTCAGGGAGAACAGGATATCAACGCAATAATTAACATCTCATTCAGCAGTTAGACCAGGATCTAGGCGGGTTCCTGCGTTAAGTAATTGCTTCCAGAGATGAGCAGTGCTGGGGCTGCTCTCTCTGCTCTGTTCCACCTCCCTGCAGCTCCTCTCTGGCGGGGGAAAGCAGCTCCACGCATGGTGCTTTTGAGGGTTGTGGGTGCTGTGAGGAGTCCCTCTCCTGTGGCATCAGAGGAGATGCAGGGATATAATCACACCTTACAGTCAGGCATCGTGTTTAAATGTAGGCAGTATAAACAGCTTTAGGCACATCTTCATTTTCCTTGAAGCTGAGGATCTCAGTATAAGCATCCTTTAAAATCTGCCAAAGGCCTGTGGTGTGTGTTGCAGAAAATGGTCACTTGTAGACAGGTCTCTTCTGGAGAAATGGGATTTGCTGTGCTGTGTTCCTGGTGACTGGAATTCCTGCATTCCACAGGTTTGGGTGTCATGCACAGAGGAGCTCTGGGATTTTCCCTGCAGTGTTCCCATCACCAGCCGTTGCCTCACGGTGACACAACATCTCAGGGGCTTGGGGATTTTACGTCCTCGCCCTGTGGCTTTGCAGCCATAAAACTGATTCGGATAGTTGAACCACAGAAGGAATGAAGTCTGCATCCCTCTCTTTGGAAAAGGTCTGTGCTGCGGCCACGTTCCCATTCCTGCTCCCAAAGGCAGGCACAGCTGGAGTTCCCTGCCCTGCTGGTGCCTTTGCAGCCACCTCCTGTCCCAGGCCCCCCTCGTGCTCCTGCTCTTGGCTCTGACCCGACTGCTCCAGCTTTCCCTGGCGTTTGGCTCCTCCCCAAGGAGAGTGCATGGATTCAGCACTTCTCTTCTCTTGGATCCTACATGTGGATTCAGGCTCTGATAATTTATTGATGTTTGGTACGTCCTAATTTCTGCAGCCTCGTGCCACACCTCCTCTTGCTTAGGTGAGGACGGAGGCAGCGAGTCCTCGCGGCTGCACAGCCCCCACTGCCCTTGCAGGCAGCTGCTACTGGGATTTTAACTTCTGTCACTGGCTTTCCAGTGCCTTTGTTCAGCCTTTTAAATTTTCCTTTATTGTTTTAGCCTGTCTGCAAATGTATTTGTTTTCCTTCCAGAAAAGCCTTCGCTTGCTCAATTAGCAAGAGAGCTCTTTGTGGAGGGAGCTGTAGCTCACTTTCTGCCATGCCTGAGTGCTTCTGGAGCATTTGGCTCCTCCACAGGGAGGATTTACTCCTGCCATCCTCACACAGGTCTTGCTGAACATCCTTCTGCCCGGATGGCTGGGTGGTGCCTTGAGAAGAGGACATTTTGTGCCACAGGAGTCTAAATGTGTTGTCATGGTTCAGGCCAATCCCAGCTGTCCTGAGCTACGATTTTAGCTGCAATTTTTGCTCCCTTCCCTATTGGGTCAATACCATGTTTTCCACACACATGGGCTCTTTCACCATCCAGATTTTTTCAGTTGCTTTTGTCTTATTTAATGGTTTTGCCGCTTTGGTTGGAGCAGAGGTTACGAGGATACAAGTCGAACATCTCTCATGTTGGGAGAGACGGGTGAGTTCTGGCTGGTGTAAAGCTGGAAATGCCTCTGGAGGTTTGTGTCTCACGCACCTTGATCAGATCTAAGCCCTGGCCTGAAGACACTGCCCTCGGCAGGGACCTGGACACGGTCCAGACAGCACAGGAGCAGTTTGTGGAAACAGGAGTTGATCTGGAAGGGACCTCCCTGCTTGTCCCCAGGGCAGATCTGGAGGCTGTCCCCAGCCTGCCCTGTGACCATCTCCAGCCCTGGCCACTCCAGGACAGGGTCCCGCAGAGGGTCTCCTGCCCTGCTGCTGCTGGGGGGAAACCTTGGGGCAGAGGCTACAGAAGCCTCTGCCATTACATCTGCAGGGAGTGTTTGCCTGGACACTGGGTGAAGAATTTCTCCTCTCGGGGGTTTTGTGGCGCTCTGTGTTGCTATTTTCCCTGGTTTGCAGCCTGTTCTAATTGTGGGTTTGCCCTTACAAGCTGAGGGCCAAAGCCTACTAGAAAGCTGTTTACTGTGCTTACAAAGTCTTCATAGAGTTCAGGGGCTATTTCAGCAAGACATTCCTCAACAGTTCTTCCTTTTGTACTGACCCCAGCCTGTTCCCTTATCCACTCTCCATCCTACAGCGTGAGGGCTCAGGCTGTGCCAGCAGACCCACAGCCTCCTCAAGCTATTTAGCCACCACATACAAATTAATGTCATGACTTTGTGAGTGCCCTCTGAGCTCAGGTAAATATTAGGACAGCTCCTGGAGCCTCGCAGCTCACTGTGGACATGGGACCTGCTTTGGCCTAAAAGTTGGGCAGAATTTGATTCGTTTTTCAGGACAGAAATCATTCTTGCATAGCACCCTCGCTGTTGAGGGGTGTGGCAATAGGATTGCGTTCACAAGGCCCTTTTCTCACAGGATCCTGTGATCTCCTCTGAAGACTCTGCCCTGCGTGGGTGTGAAGGCTCGTGGGCTCACTGCTGGCACAAGAGTGACATTTACCCTTGCTGGAGCTGGGTGGGTTTGGAGCTGGTTGTTTGCTCTGTGTGATTGATCACATCTGAAACTGCCTTGCGAAACAGCCCTTTTATGTGTCAAACTGACTCACAGTGTGACCTGAGGCAGACGTGAGGGGATATTTAAGGAACAACTGATTTTCACAGAGAGCCATGCTGGGTTTATTTCTCTTTTTTTTTTCTTTTTTTTTTTTCTGCTGGGGTAAAAGGTGTGTGTCAGCTGCTGGGAACAGGGCACAGTGCCTGGTGATGGCTGAGGACGTGGGAGCTGTGAGGCTGCTGTTACCCCCCCACCCCTGCCTCTGTCTCACCAAGGGGAACATGCCCAGCTCACCCCTGTGCAGTGTGAGGGAAAGGGTGACAGAGCAGGCCTGATTTTCCTTTTGCTGCGCCCCACGGTGTGAGCTCGGGGAGGTCAGTGCAAACCGCTCCACAGCAGCATTGAGGCCCTGAGTTTGCCGTTGAACGTGTATCCTCCAAACTCCAGGGGATTTGTCAGCAGGAATTGAGCATCTAAAATGGATCTGAGTCTGCATCTCTTTCCCCAGCTGCCTGTTGCTGGTTAACTTGCACATGAGCTTTGCCTTTTACCTTATGAACACACCCAGCACCGAGTGAGGTCTTTGCAATCCCACGGGGGTCTGTGGAACTTGCTTCATGTGGATGCTGGGGCTGTGCAACAGAGAAAACCAGCTCCTGGCTGGCTCATGGCCTGCTGTGAGTGCAGAGATGGAGTTCCTGGGAGGGTGGGCTTTATCCCTTCAGCACCTTCCTATCACTGCTGAAGTGATGCTCCCCTTACATGTCAACACTGCGAGCATATCTGCTGCATGCAATCCTTCTGCTGGCAACTAGTGCTGCAGTGGAAGATGATGTTTAATTAATGTACTTCATAGCAGATCATCTGAAAAGGGCTCCGTGCTTGGATCCAGGCACTCCTGCGTGAGCTGTGGGGCTGCTCGGCTGAGGGAGAGCTCCTCGTGCACTTGTGTGGGCCTTCAGCGTTTGGTAAAAGTGGTTTCAGGTGCCCAGTCTGTGCTGGCTCACCCGGGGCACTCCTGAGCAGGGATTAAGGAGTGTCTCAGAGAACTGGGAGCAGCCCTGGCCGGAGCAGGGAGCAGTGAGGCTGCTCTGCACAGGGGTGGGTGTGTCAGTGCCCACGGGAGCTGAGCCCATGCACGGGGCAGAGCCCAGGAGAGGTCCTTGGCCCCGGGGGTGTTAGTGCCAGGCCTTGGAGTCCTGCCTGAGGCTGGCCTGAAGGAGACAGATGATCCTTTAATGCTTGTTTTGTCTGGCCCTGCTGACTCCAATGAATCGCCTCTGTCGTACCAGGGAAGGCTGAGCAGACCCGTCCCGTGAACTTTAGGGATCTGGGTGCAGGTGGAGGGTGGGAAGGCAGCCCATTCCCAAGCTGTGGCCCTGCAGGAGCCACTGCTGTGCCGCTGCACAGGGGATGTTGCCTTTTTCTGCCCTGGAACAAACACGGTAACTCAGAAGTCTCCTGTAGAGGTGTGTGACTCTGTGTAACTCTTGTGTATAAAATCACCACAGCACAAACCCCCTTGTGAAGCTCCAATCCCTTGGTGTTTAGTCGAGCGCTCACTGACACCATGGCCTTTTTTTCAGTGTTTCCTGGGGAAAAAAAAGAACCCAAAACTCTGCTAAAGGGAATGGTATTTTCGGTTGAACCAAACATTTAATATTATTTTGCAATAGTCTTTCCGGCTGGGGATCCTGATTGGTCTGGTCGCAGAAAGCCTGTCAAATAGTAAGCTGAAAATTTGGGGATTTTAATTCCTGCTTAGTTCTCCAAGCATCTCAGTGGAGAAGGTTAACAGGGATCAGAATGCGTCAGCCCTATGCCAGGTAGTGGATCTGAGCCCACAAGGGCACCCACATTTGTGATTTTACCATCAGTTCTGTTAGTTGTTTTCCAAAGCTCTGATTCCTCATATCCTGTAATTATGCGAGAGTTTCAAAATTCTTTAAAGCTGAAGGTCAATTGACAACTTTTGTGATTGTACAGGAGAGCTTAAAAACGACCCAAAAGCATTAAACAGGAGAAGGGCAAAGAGAGGAAACAAAGTTATGTTTCTTTGAGATCTGCAGATCTGTAAGGCAAACTCATGATTTTGTGGCCTAGGACAGGACTGTTAAGTGCTTGGTGTTGGCAATGCTGTGTTTATTTTCCGGGCTTGGATTTCTGCGTGGATTTATACACGTTATGAAAAACACAGTATTTTATGTTATTTTTTAAAAGGAAGCAGATTGCTTGGTTGGATGATCTCCAAACCAGACTGTAACATACAATAAAAATGCTATAGTGCACTGTAACAAGCTACAATAGGCTAAGATGTTACTTTACCAGCACACAAAACAGGCACATTACGGAGGGAGAGAATTATAAGGTATATTGTTTGTGCTCATGGCCAGAAA
The DNA here is from genome assembly GCA_035584735.1 of Pseudotriccus pelzelni. Lineage (NCBI taxonomy): Eukaryota > Metazoa > Chordata > Aves > Passeriformes > Tyrannidae > Pseudotriccus > Pseudotriccus pelzelni. Next base: position 4,029,649 of record JAWMRA010000042.1, read on the forward strand.
GAGGAAGGAAAAAAATATACCCTGTGTGTGTAAACTGCATATTGAAATTACAGAACAAAATTTAATTAGGTCTTTATAAATAAAATCCACATATGCTGATTTTTGATATATTTCTTTCTCAGCCTTTGAAATGGTGGCTGCCTGAGCTTTGAAAACCAGTCATTTGCAGACAGCAGGTCTGTAATTCCCAAACTGGCACAACCAGAAGTTTGTGGATTTGAGTCTGGCAAATGCCAGTCGCAGCGTCTCTGTTGCAGAGGCACAGGCTGGGATTCCCAGTGGAGGGGGCAGGGGAAGCACGCTGCAAAAGGCAGCTGGAACCTTTGCTTCCTTTCTTTTTTATTTTTCAAATGTGTAATTATAAAGATTAAGTCACTTGTTTTGTTCATTAAAAAAGAAAAAACAACACTAATGTAATACATAATTATAACCAAAGAGAAAATGTACGGTCTTTGTAGGCTCCATCTAAACTCTGAGTTCCCCTAGAGGGAACTCTTCATGCTATATTTGCAAAAAATATGTGATTAGTACCCAAATCATGAGTGAGAACTAAAAGCAATTGGAACACAGCCCTTTCTCAGGATCAGGACTGGATCAAGCCCTAATTAAACACACCTAGGAAAGGCAAGATTGAGGTGCTTGTGCTCACACTAATGAAGCATCAATGTCCCTCGATTGCTTTGCTGTTCCGTGCACTTCCACTTCTTTGCCCCAGTACTGACAGCGAGTCAGTCTGACTTCCAGTCCTACAGAGGAGTTTATTTAATGTCCTACAGAGTTCTGTTTGTGTGTTATGGAGCCCTCTCATCTCAGGCCCAGGTTTCCTCTCCGAGGACAGAGGCAGAGGCCGAGCCAGACGGCTCTCCCGAGGTGGGACTGTCACTGGGTGACGGCTCTGTCTCTGTGACACTGAAAGCAGCCGCCAAGGCACTTTTCACTAACACATTCCATCAATGCTCGAGACTTGTCACGCAGGGAGCAAACACCGAGGGAAGCAAAGGAAGCATTTACAATTTGCTGCCATGAAAGGAGACAAGATAAATCAATAGGAACTAAATTAGCACAGCCAGCGGCCCTTACACCTACTTTGGAGACTCTATTAAAATCCGTGGCCTAGAATTCGCAGGAGGGATTATGTGCGTGAAGGGTGAGTCAAGATTTTAGAGTGAGCTAATGCAAGTGACACCCACTTCTCAAACTGCCTCTGAAAACACACACTGCCAGCGTGTGCTGCCAAAGACAAGAGTTCTAGTAAGTATTTGCTGGCTGTCATTGGCCTCAGATAAATCCGTTGGGAGGGGAATAGTGGAGGAGTCAATCAGAAGATAACACTGAGTAAAGCTCAGTTGCGTAACACAACAAGAAGTCAAATTTAACCAAAGCTGAACATATATCTGAGTACCGGGGGCACAGTCAGAAGTGTGATGGCTCAGACAGAATCTAAAGAGAGTCATATTTGAGAACAACACACAGGAACAGGATCTGACAAAACACCTCGTGTGATTGAGTTGGTTGTGTGGTTGTGCTGCTCTTGGGTGACCTTTTTAATTCAACTGAAATGATATCTGTCCTGGGCGTTTGCAGAACGTTGCAGATTGATGACAGCATCCCACTGATATGCTGAGGTACAAGAAGACTTGCTAAAAGCCAAGCTGAGGTAAATATTTCCCTGCAGAAATCTGTCTGTTGGTACAGTGAGTGCAGCATTTGCAGGAAGCATCCGGGTGTGTGTGTTCAGCTGATCCACACACACATGAGAATCTCAGGCACTGGGATTGTGGTGGAAGCAGAGAGCAGGCTCAGATCTCCAGGGTCACGTGTGTGTTGAGGAGTTGATCCCTGTGTATGTGACAGAAGCCCAGCAATTGCTACTCCCCACCTGGCTGCTGGATTTCCAGGAAACCCTAGACAAGCCGTTGCTTCTGTCTGCTTCCCTTTGAAAATTCTGACTTCTCAGCAGACGTATAAAGTCCTCTACTTTTGCTCTGCAGCATTTGTATGAGGAAAAAAAAAGAAATATCCAGGAAAACCTGAACACATGGCAGCTCTGGGCAAAGAAAATGCCGCTGTCAGCACACTTAATCCTGGCACCTTCAGCAGAATTCCCTTTCTTCCTGGTACTGACAGTAGCATTCTGGTGAAGCCCTCGGGGCTTGCAGGGGAGGAAGAGCTGGATCTGGGCTAGGCTGCACAGCAGTGGATTTTTCAGCTCTGCCCTTTCCCAGAGCTTCCCGAGGAAGGCAGTCCGTGCAGGCACTGGCTCTGCGCGGTGGAAAGGGCCGAGAGCTCAGTCGCTTGCCCAGCGCCTGCCAGGGGAACTGCAGGGATCAACCAGTCCGGTCCTGCACCAGCCTGGCAGCGTTTGAGGAGCACAGGCTTCCTGCAGGAGTGGAAAGGCACCACTGAGCGGTTACAAGACAACTTCAAGCTGTCAAAGCAGTTACAGAGCGGGGGGTTCTGCCAGACCTGGGGGGATTCTTCAGCTGCATTTACCTTTCTGAGTGTATTGAGTCCTTCACCTGGGAGATGCTGTAAAAACACAAGGCATTAATAGCACAGAATATACAATAAAAAGCTAAAAAATGCAAAGCACATGCAACTTAAGTGGGAATTCTGTGCATGCTCTCTGCAATGGCCTGGGCCCTAAGATGCAGTAAATTGCCGAGTAAAGGCTGTGGAGTAGGGATCATAAACTTGAATTTCACTGCAAAACTGTCAGGGCAGAGATCTGACCAACATTATAAAATGTGAGAAGTGATTTTAGGAGCCTCTGTTTTGATGAGAGGGATTTTAGAATTGCCTTTCAAAGGTCGGCTGCACAGCATTTTCAGAGGACCAGGCGCCAGGATTGCTCTTCTCTTTTGTAAACCCCCTGATGTTTCTTGTGTGCTGGCACTGCACCTCGCTGGGGGAGACTTTGTTTCACAATGGGATATTTGGGCACTGTGGTAATGGGAACTGGGAAAAACTCAGAAGGACTTTCGTGCTGAATCACAGCTTATCTTCTCTGCACAGCACAAGGGGAGGATTCCAGATGTTTTCTTCTGCTTCTTACCTTCAAGAGATTTATGGCAAACATCTTCTAAGAAGATCACAGGGAAAGAAATGCCCATCCTCCGTGTATTTTCTGTCTTGCCTGCAACATCTGGGAGATAATTCACCTGTAGGTGGTCAGTCAGGCTGGCTGTGCTGTGTTCATGCTGGGGGTGAGCTGTGGCTGGCAGTGCCTCCCAGATCCCTGGGCACCACCCCAGCGTGCTCTGTGCTGCCCGTATAAACCTGGGGTTTGCAGAGCAAGAGCTAAAACCCAAAAGATGGGCTTGCAACGTTTCTGTGGTGGATTGCTGGTGGGAAGGCTTGTCATTGCCCGGTGCTTATGCACGGGGCAGCTCTTGCAACCAGACTGGTGTGCTGTGCAGAGTCTCTCTGGTCCGTTTTGGGGGACCTTGGGACTGCATGGGAGGTACAGATGAGAAGGGCTGCTCAGGCAAAGCCTTTGTGGTTGTACTTGAAAATGATTCTTAGATATGTTTAATGGGGAACAGATTTTCCCTTCTGCCTGTGTGGTTTGGTGGGGTCAGGAGAGCCTGTGGTGCTGGCACTGCCTCGGGTGAGGGAAAGGACCTTGCAGGGCTTCATTCAGGGCTCGAGGTCCTGCAGGTCTGGACCTTCTCCCTCCTCCAACCACCTGAACCTCACATGTGGTTTGGTGACAGTGCCTGCAAGCGGCTCGTGGACCAGACAGTGCACAAAGAGAGGGGCTGATTTCCCAACCCAGCAGGAAAGTGCTTTCAGGAGGAGAGCTGGGGGGATAGGGTGGCTGTTGCAGCCCCATGGAGCTCTGCAGAGGAGATCCTGGAGGGCAGAAGGCCCGGGAATGGGCAGGTGAGGTGCTGGGGGAGGTGCTGCCGTGAGAAGGGCCCAGGTGCCTGGCCCCGAGCCCGGCCTTGGGGAGCACAGGGGGGGGTTACCTGTGGGATCAGGAGAGGAGGGTGGCAGGAGCTCCACTGGCTGGGCCAGGAAGGGAAGCCCCCTGTGCTCAGCCTCCCCAGCACCTCTGCACTGCTGGGCTGGAAAAGGATTTACTTGAACGTGTGTTGAAAGCCATGCCTGCGGTGCCCCTGCTGAGGGAAAGGTGTTCGGAGGAACACCAGTCTCATGCCAAGTTTCATCCAGGGCACAAACCACCAAAAGGGGAGAGGACTTCATTAGGGCTGGAAAACACTGCTTTAGGAAATTCTGGATTCCCAGGGACAGCTGCAGACCTTTCGAAGGGCTCCAATGGAGGCTTGCAGAAATTCAGACAGACACGAGGTGAGAAGGGAGGGCAGGGCAGGTCCCAGGAGCTCCTTCCCCGGGGCTGCTCTGCCCTGTGAGGTGCCCGACTGTGCCGAGGCCCTGGCACAGCTCCAGCCCATCCAGCTTCTCCTTGGCGCTCCACGAGGTCACTCTGCAGCTCCCCTGCACCCCCACTCGTTATTAATGGCACACCTGGTGCCAAGAAGGATCTTTTCCATTCTTAATCTGTGATTAACAAGGTTGTTAAAGTCATTCTCAACTCTGCTGAAACCAAACAGAATTTTATGTGACATACTGGGTAAAGGCTCTGTTTGAGGTAGTTTAATCTCAGTTCTAGGATTAAATCATATGTAAACAGTCACATTTTATCAGCTTGGCTACAAAGTAATATATTTGTTAATCTAATTTAAGCAACTTGTAGGTAATTCAGTATTATTCGAGAGAGGTTATACCGGAGCGAGCAGGTCTAATTTTCCACCGGTAGAACAAGGAAAGGAGTCCTCTGGTCCTGGCAGTGGCCTTGCCTGTTATGGATAGCTCACGGATTTCAGAAAAGCTATTCCAAATGTGTGAAAAAGCAGCGTGACTGCATGTGGGGCTTTGCAGGACCAAGGCCTGCCATTGTGTTTTTTTGGCAGTGCTGTTTGACATTGCAGTACATTTTTGTAAGTGCTCGTGTTGCATCTATTTTTACTGCGTTGTGCAATTAGACTTTTAGGACAGAGTTTGAACATCGTGCTGGAAGTTGCTGAATCCCAGTGGAAGAGATAAGCTGCATTTTCCTTAGAACTAGAGGAGGATGTAACTGTGGTATCTCTGTGGCAATTTCATGGACATTCAAAGGTGGGGAGTGATCCTTGTGACCATAATTATTAGATTAGCCTTTACTATAGGACTTGATTTTTCCTATTGGAAGAATGTTTCTACACTGGAAATCTGAAAGATGTTCCCACGTGAAGTCTGATGTGCATGATGTGAAACTCTTTGCACGAAGGCATTTCAATATGATTTGAGTGGATATGGTTTTATTGCTGCCTGGTGCTAACAGCTGAAATAGGTTACAGGAGAAAAGGGGCTGAAAGGTGATCAGCAGTGAGTGATTGCACCTAAAATTGAGCTCTGGCCAGGAATATTTGACAAATCAAGACTCTTCTCTCCTTACAGCACCCGGCATTTCCAGGTGATTTTGATGGGAGTAGGGGGCTCTCAAAGGCTCTGTTTCCTATTCCTTTCCTATTAGACTTTGTAGGGTCTAACTCCAAATGGCCTGGCCTGCCTTAGCTGCCCTTTAAAAGGTCTTACTCTGTCAGGGGGGAATTTCACCCGTGAGTGCCGACCTTTTGTTTTCCTGTTGGGAAATTCAGGCTAAATAAATGCCAAAGAAAGCTTAAATTGTCCCCCTGCTTTTCTGCCCAGCCTCTTGCATGTTTGAGTATTGGTATCCAGATCAGTGTGAACTCACGCTGGTGACTGAGATTCCCCCTTAAAGGATCAAAGCTGTGCAGTGTAAAGCAGGAATGCCTTTATTTGGGTAAAATGGATCTAAAAATTACAGCAGTTGGCTGGAGTTCCTGGCCATACATATCCCAGTCCTTCACAGAGGCAATGCTTACAGGAAACATTCCCGCTTTTTTTGCAGCTGATTGAAGGTATCTCATTATCTGCCTGACTGCATTTGGTGAGGATTTGGGTTTAAAACACTTTAAGGAATACTCTGAGCTCGTAACCTGCCAGGACTCTGGCTGGGTTTGTGTGCTGGGGAAATCTGGATGCCAGGGCAGGAAAGGCAAATAGGAGAAGAATAATGCAACTCAATTGACTGTGAAATTCTTGTAGGAACAGGTGTAACTGTGATCATAAACATTTGTGAGATGTTTTACTACCAGCTTTAATCCCTGCAGAGGGGAATATTTAGGAGTAGGAGAACGAATGTGGAAGTAACTTCAAAGGCTGAGTTAGAAGGTGAGGAACACGAACCTCGGGTCTGGCCAACGAGCACTGAGGGGGTTGTGGCTCTCTTTGGTCCATCATTCTGCTCCACGTTGGTGCAGCTGTGATTCCAGGAGTCCCTAGTGGGGATCCTTAGGGTGGTGGTCGCCTCAGCCACCGTTCCCCCCAGCATGACCTTGTGTTTCTTTAACGGGGTAACACAAACTGTGTAACAAATCAAACAAAACCCAGGAGGGGAAAAAGTGAAGAGCAGAACTTTGCAGCTGTGGCTGCACTTTCTGTGCTAGAGGAAAGGGCTGCTGGGCTGGGGTGGCTCTTTGTGGAGGGGGCACTGAGGAAAGAGGAGAAAAAGGTCGTATTTCCTCCTGCCTTGTGGGGGGCACAGAGCTTTCCCTCAGTGAGCGCACAGGAAATGTCAGAGCAGGCAAGGGGCTGAGGACTGCGAGAGGAGGTTTGGTAGGGGCTGAAAGCCCTTCCTGTGCTCGGGGCCAACGTCAGGAGCCAAATGCCACTGGTGTTCCCCGGGAGCTCGGGTTTGCACAGCTCCTTGCAAAGGCCCCTCCGCCGGGAGAATTTTTCCCACTGCCATTAAGGAAACACAACTCACTGGTGATTCCAAAGAGGGAAAACAAGAAGCTGTAAAGACAAGCATGTAGGAAGTGCTACAGAGTGATAAGGAAGCCACGAGGGTAAATCAAAGCCCGAGGAGGAAGGATATGAAGGGGCACACAAGTATAAATCTTTCTGAACCGATCGAGGAGCTGGTGGGGCCTTTAGAGGGATGTGAATGGAGAGTCAGTGGTTGGGGTTGCTGAGGAGCTGAATGAATTCCTTGACTTGATAAGCAAGGGAGAGCAGTTAAAGGTCACATAGTCTATGGAGGACAGGGAAACACAGTGGTTTTCTATGTGGGGAGACAGAGAAGGCATATTATTTAAAAGTTTTATGTGTGTAACCCAAGCAGACAGTTGGGAAATTAAAACTATTAAAATTGACAAGTCACCAATTTTAGATTAACTGCAACCTACAATTCCTGGACTTGGTTTCTGGCCTTGGTGTTTGAGAGGTCCCTGGGAGAGCAGTGGTGTCTGAGGAAGGAGACACAGAAAGCATTGTCTCCTTATTTAAGGGGAAAAAAATTCAGGCAAGCTGTAGAGAAAATAAAGTAGATATTACTAAAGGGCAAGCATCAGGCAATGCTTGAGAGCCATTTGGTAGCCAAGGGAGTGGCCCTCAATACTCAGTGGTCACATTTCTGATGTCTGACTTTAAAAGGCTGCATGGACATTCAAACAGCACCGGCTACCACAGCGGTCTGGGTTTGGAGAGAGCTGTGAGGTGGTGATGCAGTACAGACTGAGCAGTGCAGGGCCTGGGGCTGCACAGGCTCCCTCAGAGCAACCTGACACCAACATCTTCCCGATTCCCCAGTTCCAGAGAAAATGGCAAACTCATTCCAGTCCTAGTGTCGTGAATTTTTAGACTTTAAGAGTTAAAGATTTTAGAGTTTAAGTGCCAATAACCTACTGTGTTTTACATCCACTCTGTGCTACTTGTTACCAGCTGGAACAGTGGCAGATGACAAGCTTGGTCAAACTGGTGACTCCAGCTGCCCCGATCCCTTGGGATAATGCTCCCACCACACTGAGACGTGGGATGTGGCGGGATGGAGCTCTGTGCTCAGATATCTTCATCGTGGTCAGAACTACTGCACGAGGACTTGATTGGATGGCAGGGTCTGAGCCTGACAGACCCCTCTTTCTCCCACATCCAGGGGGATCCCATCCTGTAGATGCTGTGCTGCCAGCACACGACCTTTGTCAGGTTATTTTAGCTAAGCCACTGTTTCCCCACCTTATTTTTAATTTATGGAGCTCTAAACATTTGACACTGCAGATCTGAACCCTTAGACAGCAAACCCAAGCCCATTTACTATCTCTTTGCTCATGTAAATTCTTAGAAGCTTTTCCCAGACCTATGGAAGGAATCTGTGGGCCAAAGGGGACCCCTGCTTAATGAAGCTATTGCTGCTCAGAGCCTTTGATTTTCATCAGCTGTGCGAAGATGGAGAGAAGCAAAGGGAGGAGGATGCAGTACCACAAGCTCTTCTCACCTTCAAGAAACCAGGAATACCCTCCTTAGAGGAGAATTTCAATAGAGTTCCTAAGACTCATGTCCCACTAAAGAGCAGAGGCACAAGGCTCCTCTTGTGAGGTGTCAAGTTACCCGGGAGACAGACTGAGCAACTGAGAAATGTTGCAAGTTTTTGGAAAAGAGATTTATATATAAATGTGTTACGGGAAAAAATACCTCTGGTAATACACATGGTAATTCTTCTGTCTTACTTTGTTTGCTATCTTTCTTTCTTTATTGTTTTCAAAGATTTAAAGGAATTTAATTAAAAAGGCAGTTTAACTACCCTCTTCTTTCCAGATAACAAACACTAAAATAAAATGAAGTGAAATACTGGAGAGGCTGCTTTATACCCCTTTTAAAACTGAACACAAAAGCCAAATGAGATCATCAGGTTTATCGGGCAAGCTGTTTCCAAGAACGATGAGGAAGAGCTCCTGCCACTGCACAAGGAACAGCTGAACTTTCATCTGAGAAGTCATGGTCAGTTCTCATCATCCATCCTTGGGGAGGATAAATCCAAAGTGGAACTCAGAAGGGGATGGGGACAATGGGTGGTGCTTACAGGGAGTAACCAGAGGAGTTGGGTCATTCAGGGCAGGAGAGCTGGAGCGAGGGCACTGCAGATCCTCTTGCAGAAGGAAGGATATTGTAGAAATAAAAGGAAATCTTCGGTTGACAGAAGGATTATGAACTGTCATGCCACACACAAGATGGAAATGAGGAGGTGCTCCTGGGTGTCCCTGCCCATCGTTCCCAGGGCAGGAACAGGGAGCTCAGCCCGGTGTCAGATGTCTGGCTGAGCCTCTGGCCAGCGAGAAGGTCTCCGTCGAAATCAACACGAGCTCTCCAGACTTCGAACCGTGGCGGGAGGGTATTTTTAGAAGCCAATCAATCAGTGGTGACTGTTCAAGTTCAGGCAAGTCAAACACAGCCTGCAAAGTTACACAGAAGCACTGTGTGTCCTGGAAGGGTTGGTGAGCCTGCTTATTCAACAAGCTGTGCCAAATCCATGAGCCGAGTTCTTTTTAGGGAGATAGCTATAAGAAGCGTAAACAGGTTGTGGATTGTAAAACACATGCTTTTTTAATTGAAGCGATAAATTGCAGCTTGGACTTCCAGGGAAACCTTCTTTCAAGGTGCTAAAATTGTTTTCCAAACCTGAACGCAGCTCTCAGTTGAGGGTTTTTCATCTTGGCCCTTTTGTGGGTGAAGAAATTGAGACAGAAGCATTTAGGGACTACCAGGGTCCCACAGAAGCTCTGAAGAATCCAGCTTGTCTCCAGGCACGTGCTGCACTGCAACAGGGCTGGAAGAAGAAAACAGACACCTGTGCCCTGGCATTCCCATTCACAGTCTGCTCAGCCTTGGGCTCTGAGTGCCGGAGACAAGAGGATGACGTTTTGGGGGTTCTGCTGCAAGGCAGCAGCATCTGAAGCCCTGGTAGATCCTTCTTCAAAGAACAGGAGCTGGAGTTCACTAACACTGAGCACAAGGAAGAGCTGATCCTTGCAGGATCCTCAGGATGCTATTCTAGTGTGTGTGGATAAAGTCAAATAATAATAATGAATCATCTCCATGAAAAAGGCTGGCACAGCCTGGACTCAGGCTGAACCTCTAAAACCAGACACCAACAAGTCAGTACCCAGATTAGAAAATGCTGATGTTCTGATTTTCAAAATCTCAGTTTATTTAGCTCGAAAATGGGCCTGGTGTTTTCTGTTGTCATTGACCACAGGGAAAAGAACCTGTGGCTCTTCTGTGCTGCTTCTTGTCCCTCCCTCCATCACTGCAAGGCATCAGCTCCAGAGCTCCTCACTGGAGCCTTTACACAGCTGCACAAAATGTAGTGCACGATGGGATTCTCAGATTGGGCTGAACTCACATGTTCAATGCCAGCTGGAGTTTTGCTGATGCTTCAGAAACGTATTTTTAGGGAGGTTTCTCTATAATTATTACATTATAGCTACTGCTGGGTAGCTCAGAGTATAGTAAACAATTGCCACACTTGTTAGAGGTCATGAATACAGACAAACATTCCTCCCTGTGAGGTCTGCTGTTAAATAATAACTGATCGTTTCATGGTGTAGGGGGAGTGAATGCCCTCCAAGGGACGTGCTGACATTGCCCAAGCCAATGATCCAGGTCCTGTAGCTGACACCACTTTCTCAAAGCTGCCTCCCCCCCGGGAGCAGTGGATGTGCCGAGGGACAGCGCTCACCCTGCTGCACCTCCTCTCCTCCTGTGCCTGGATCCTCTGGCTGTTTCCTCCACTGCCCACTCTGCAGTGGCACTTGGGTACCCTCCTCGCCTGGGATTCGGGCCTCGGGGTGACAGGCAGGGCCGTGAGGAAAGCTGTGACTGTAACAGGGCCCAGCTCCAGCAGAATTGGCAGGAGATGTTCAGGCACACTCAGGTGATTAAGGAGTATTTTCCTGAGCAGCAGGTCTAATGAGCAGCGTTCATCTGTGTGGCGTCTCCTCTGTCTGGTGTGGAGGGAGCCTTTTCCTTGGGGAATACTAATGGTGTCTGTCCCCTCCAGAGCACCTCTGGGAGCTTCAGAGCTCTGAGAGATCCTCTTCTCTGCCACGTTGAAATTGTCTGACACATTCAAGAACTACTCACACACACACACAGGGAGTGATCCCACGTAAAGCTTTGTTTCCTTAGGAATTCCAGGCTTTAGAACAATCACCTCGCCGTTTGCCCAAACAGAATGTGCAGTTGTGGTTTTCATGGTGCAGGAGAAATGTGAGGATGCAGCTGTGCCTCAGATCAGTTAATAAAATGGGCAGATTAAAGTTCCCAGGGCCTCAGGAGTCCTATATCAAGGCCAGACAGAAACCAAGAAATCTGGCTGAGCTGCAAAAGCTGGGCTAGAGCAGCGAGCACCAGCCTGGGAAGGTGACAGACATGTCATTTCTGACGTCTCTCAGTCCTTCGCTGTGGTGCCGGTGGGATCTGACCTTTATTATATGGTCAAAAGAAAATGATGGAAAAACATGACCAGTGTAAGAACTCAGTCTGGAAGGAGCTCAGCAGGGATGTGTAGGGGCTGTTTGCAGCATTTCAGAGTCTTCCTAGAGCCGCTTGCTGGGGGGAAAAAGGAGCCGACATCTTCCATGTTGCTGCAGGCAGCAACTCTTGGTCAGCGCCACTAAAAGCACAGCCAGGCAGCGTGTGGTGGTCAAAGACAGCCAAAACTGTCTTTAGCTGTTGTCTGACGTGCACGGGGAGCGGTCCCTGGGGATGTCATCCCTAGTCTTGCTCCCCGGCAGACCTGGCAGTGAGGCCCCTGGGTGTCCCCTTGGAGAGCCACGTGAGGAGCCCAGGGCTGTGCAGGGCAGGGGGGGCTGGTTAAACCCTGGGGAAAGGTGCTTGTGTGAAACAGGCCTCCAGGTTTGCAAAGGTACTGCAGAGGTGGAGGAGCTGAAATGCATCGAATGAGCCCCAGCAGCATATGAAGGTGTGCTGTGAGGTGAATTAGGATGTGAAGATGACCAGTTAATGTCAGGATCTGCAACAATCCAACCGGTGTTTGCAGCCTGGGAGGCTGACTCAAGTCCCAGCTGCTGCCACTGGAGTGGTGACATCTCCACTGCCAGTGTTTGCTCCCTGTGCATCGTTCTCTGTGCCTCTGATCCAGGGGGTTGGGAACAGATCCACAAACCTGGAGAGGAAAAACACCGTGGAACACAGAGTTCTCTTTAATGATGGTTTATATAGATGGGAGAGAGAGATGAAGCTGAAGATGAACACTTGTTGCCTCTGGGGAGATTTCACTGAAGCAAAACTCTGACAGGAGCTTCAGTTTTTGGGACCTTAGTGCTGTTGAATTGTCACCTTGCTCCAGAGTGAGATATCTGCCCCCACTCCTGACCTCAGCAGCCACCCTGGCACTGGGGGAAGGAGCCGACCTTGGACACAGATCTGACACTTCCCTGACGTGTGGTGACCACTGGGCCCTCCACCCCCTCAAACACTCTTCATATTCATGGAGAGGAGGATGACTGAAGGAGGGAATGGCAGTCTCCACGCTCAGCCCCCTTCCTTTTTTTGGTTTGCATTACAAACTCCGTGTTGTTTTAATGTAGCTCCTTGTATTTAATGTGTTTTTATTGCTTTCTCTAATAACACTGACTGAGCACTAAGAGCCAAATTAAACAAGCCGTGCCAATAAGGCAAACATTTCACTCCAGCCAGCAAAGAGGATGCCTCTTACCCCTACTCAAGCTTAGACATGTGAATGAAGGACCTCACTGCTCATCGGGGAGAACAAAGCAGAAGCTGCTGTGCTGCAGGCAGAGCTGGGCAGTGTCCCTGGAGCAGGTCTGGGCTCCCTCCCCACATGTGCTGCTCTTATCACCTGGGTCTCGGAGTGGAAGGCAGACAAGGTAAAGGCTGGTTGTTCTCAAGGTCGTAACGTGGCATCTTGGTCTCACGAGTTCTATCAGGCTGGGTCTTGTTTTCCTGTGGCTGTAAACGCCTCTAAACCCCTCTGACTTCAGTGGGAGCTGAAGTTCATGTTCTGCATTGCTGAAAGCCTTTCCATGCAGTTAAAAGACAACCCCAAGCCTCCTCCCCTGGTGCTGATCAGTGGTGTGCTGTTGACATTAAGTGTACTGGAGTTTCACAGCAGCTGGGTAGTTGGCATTTTCATTGGACTTCTTTTCTAATTCCCTCTGTCTTTTGCACAATATTCCTGAAGGTTTTTTTCTCTGTGTGCTTTTCCCCAGCAAGCTCCAGCCTTCATCTCTGTCGTCTTAGCGCTGCTTCCTGTTGTTCTCTGTGATCTCCCTTGTTCCATCTTTCTTCTCTTCTCTGGTTTCCTCCCTTTCATTTTAGCCCTTTTTTGTTCACACTGGCTCAGCCCATTCTCCCAAGGGGGAAGCATATCTGTTTCACTCCCCTGTCTCTGTTTCCCTCCCAGCCCCACAGCTGTTCCCTCTCTTTCCCATTCCTTCAGGCCCCTCTCCTGCTCACAGCACCATCCACTGCCTTCTCTTTTTCCTCTCCCTGTCCAGTCCCTTTCCTCCATCACTGGAGGTCAACAACAGAGAAAACAGAAAATGAACCAGGAGGGGGGTGTTACAGCCAAGAATGATTTTGCCTGCGAGATGCCAAGTATTGTCTCACCAGGGCTAGTCCAGGCTGCTTTCATCTGGCTGGGCAAGCTGAACCCACCAGGCTCGAGCACTGACACAGCTTATGGTATTTCAGGCCACACAGTCTGTCATTACACCTGAGAAATTCCAGCCTGAAAGCCAAAAGCTCTGCAGTGGGGATGAGGTAGAACGTACACTTCATGTCCAGCTTCCTTTCCCTCCCTCCCTTCTTCCCTCCCACCAAGTGCTGCACTTTCCCAGCTAAGCACCAGCATCTGTAGCCGCCGCTGTCTGTGCTTTGGCCCATGTAATTATGTGTTTTCTAGTTCTGCTCAGTCACAAGTAATCACGGAGCTGCAATCTCAGCTGGGACAGCAAATGATCTAACAAGTTGGCTCGTGTGTGATTACAGAAGATACATTCTGCCACAAATTTGTTCTGCCACCGTTTTGTGCTCCTGAGTGGAAGGCCCTGGGGGAACGGATGAACATGAGAGGGGGAGGCTGGACTGTGGCACAGGTCTGTCTGTTGGCCTGGGGGAATTAAACACAGCTTAGAGTGCAAAGAGCCTCTCACTCTAGAGGCAGTTGGGCTGCTGCAGTGTGTTATCTGCCTCAGAAACCATCCGACCTGCCTCAGACATCTCTTTATGGATTTAGGGAATGATCGAATCTGGAAAGGGAACCTGAGCTGTCAGCAGGTGAGTGGAAACCGAACACACCCACGGCCACCCGTGTGCAGCCAGAAGGACTGAGACCCCAGAGCTGCCGTTTCACTCCCTCCCCGGCTGCGACTGCATCTCCTGCCCCTTCTCCCTCTCCCTGTAATCCCTGACTCAGGCTTTGCCTTCTGCAGCAACAAAGAAAATGTCATCAAAACCCTCCTTACCCCGCTGCAGCGGGAGGCTGCGATAGCCACAGTCACGGCTGGGGAATGAGCGGAGCAGTGCCGACTGTCTGTGCCATTATTGTTCTCTGCTGCACGCTGGAAGCAACTGAGAGAACTCACAGTCCTTCTGGAATGATCCCCCCAGGACCTGAGCAAACCTTCAGTGTTGGGGGGCGTGCATCATAGTCGGGACCGGCAGTTTGATGCGTGAAGATGCCGACAGAACCACCTGGATCGGGGTCAACATCCAGCACTTTCACAGTGATTACTGAGCAGTGATCGACTGTGTTGGAAAACACAAGTAAAGAACTGAAGGAAGGCAGTATGTGAACGTGCAGGGCCAGTGCAGGGCGTGCTAAAAGGGAAAACAATGCAGTGATTGCCCCCCAGTCAGACCCTCCTGGGGACAGTAGAACAACTCCTTAGAGGGCTCTCCTTGCCAGGCTTTGGGACAATCAGAGGGTGTTTCCTCTGTGGGCAGAGATCTGCTCTCACAGGTTCCCTCTCTCCAACCCTGATTCAGAGCAGTCTGGTCCCTCAGCGTGTTGCAAATGCCACAGGTTTGCATTTTCAGGGGTGAGTACACACAGAAGTGAGATGAAAAAAACCTCAAAGGTCACTATTAGCTGGCATCACCCCTTCCTAATGGAGGTGACGGAATTAAAAGGTTAAGTTATGCCATGCAAATGTCCATCTCTGAACATACCATAACATCCCTCTGCCAAGCTCTGTGGCCCATGAAAGTGCCCACTCTGCTCACAGTATTTGTTTCAGCTTTCGATAAATCATCTGTTACAGCCTGTTGAACATGTTAAAGCATTTCTTGCTAATGGATTTTTACAATGTGGTTTAAGGAATGTTGTTATTAATAAATGTAACTGCACTGAATAGTAATTTGATAAAGATGAAAGAGGCATTTATAGATTCCACTTCCCTTTCAGCTGTTGCTAGGAATTTTCACTCCTTCGGAATATATTGAGTTTAATCTTGATTTCTTTTTGTTAAAACCAGGCTATTATATTCTGAGTCTATAAAGAGAATATGAGTGGGGTTGGACCAGTTGTGAAGTCCCCTGTGGTGGTGAAAACCCAGTTCTCAGCACATCAGAGAGGCTTCCTTGCTGGGAGAGGAAGCAGGACTGGCCCAGGTGTCCCATATAGCACTAGTGGAAAAGTGTAAAGGCAGTTTGGCACTGTGGGAGGGTTTTTTTGAAAGATGATTAATCAATCTTAATATTGATGGAAACATGAAAAGGAAATAATTTGTCCATGCTTGATAGCCAATTTTTGCTAATGGGCTGCTCTCCACTGCACTTCCATTGCAATGACTGAAGTGCTTCGTTGTGTATAAATTAATTAGGGACTTGCATCCCAGCACTGAACAGTGAGGGATTGGCTCCAGTGAAACAGGAAATGTGGAATGTCTAAAGGCTGGTATCTGCCACAAAAATGGCTCTGTAAACACTTGTGGCACACAATAATAGGAAGTACTGTGAGTTATGCTGGGAGTGCATCATAAAATTATCATAGGGCTAAACAAGGGCAATTGTGAGGAAGAAAGCAGAAAAAATGGGAAATGTTTTCTGAGAAGAGAGCTTTGCTTTATTAGCAGAGACTGATGTCTTGAGCACAAGAGACAGGTATTAATCGTGGGAAAGGATTTGTTTGCACAACCAGCACAAAACTGGTTCTCTTGACAAATAAGAAAAAAAAGTATTTTCTTTTTCTGCATTGAACTTCCAGTTAAAGGTCTGTGACATCCCCATGCAGAACCAGAAGGGAGCAAAGGCAGCCTGAAGCTGGAGAGGGCTGAGACAAGGACTTTGCTCCTGCCTCTCTCGGTTGCTGCGATGTGACATTGTACAGCTCCTTCTGTGTTCTGTGGCTCTTCCACAGCTCCCACCCTCTGTGTATTTTCTTTGTTAGCTCTTTTCAAGAGCAGAGAATCTCTCATCCCCTGTGTTAGTGCTGTGTGTAACTGCTCCAGATGCTATGGTGATATCATCGAGACTAATAGCTCGTCCGCCACCCAGCTCATTCCCTCCGCTCATTCTTTTGCCAGGCTGCACATCCCTGTGAATAGGCAGCTAAGAGATCGCTCTCTGAAGCAGTAATATGGATCTGCCTCTTATAAATCAGGGGCAAGTTCAATGAAATTCAGCAGCAATAAAATGGGTACTTGTCATAGAGGAACCGAGACATTCTGTACAAGATACACAAACAGTGCCTACAATGAAGTTTATAATTCGAGACAAGAAAATGGTGTGAGATCTTGGCTACATCTCGCACTGGAATTCTCCCTGGGGATAACTCCTTCACGTTACAATCATTCCGTTTTTCTGGACTACTTTCCTTGCAGAGCAGGCTATAAATAATCATTATTGGTATTGCAAGGAGGCAGTGGGTTCCTGAACAACCATGACTGAATTCTTAATTTGTCAGTTACTGATACAACACATCTGCTTTTCTAATTATTTTAATGATGTTTTATATGCAAAGGAAAGAACACAAAATCACTTAGGGCTTTGGGTTGGGGTTTCTTTTCTAAATTCCCAGAGTAATTGAAGGGCGGCTGGACCGCCTACCTGTGGCTGCCTGTGTGCTTGTAAATCCTGGCTCTGGATGGTGACGTTCAGGGGTGTTCCATCTGTAGGGTTGAGCACTGTCAGCCCTTCGCCCCCAGCTACTCTGCAGACAATACCAGTATGTTACCAGCATCCCACGGGGCACATCTTATTACTGGAGGAGGATTCTCAGCAATGAAAATGCAGTTTTATCCTGCTCAAAGTGCCCCTTGCCAAAGTCAGCCAGACATCCAGAAGCACTTGCTCTGAGTGCTGGGTTGTTAATACTCCGCTAACCCACTCAGCGTGAGGCACACACAGGCTTTCCTGGCAGTTCAGCTTCCATCCTGTCCAGGATTTGCTGCCTCCATTTCTTTGGGCCTTTATGGACATCCAGGGCCTGATGGCTCTTATTTCAGTGACTTCAGTGGACCTAAAAGATGAGGGATTGCTGCAGGAGGGGGATGAGTCAGGCCAGTGGCAGAGTCCTGGTTTTGGTGGGCAGGGCTGCGGGCTCTGTCCCGGTGCTCTGGAGAGCAGGGTGCTCTCCTGGCTTTGTTCTCAGGGGCCCAGCTCAGTCAGTCCTCTAGGAGGGAGCTCAGCTCCCTGACCTGGGATGCTGGATGCTGATGGGTGGCCCAAAACGTAGTTGTGGCCAAACTGAGCTTATTTCCTCTTGCAGATCCAGCCTGAAGAGCTCCTGATGCCGTCCTGCTCCTCCTCTGCCTCTCCCCAAAGGAATGCAGGTCTTGACCACACACACTGCCCGTACAGGACCTCTGCCTTGAACTTCGTGCCTCAGGCTTCGGCTTCCTGAGCCCTTAGACGGCCCTTGTGCAGCTGCCTGGGGCCACACACAGTCACAAGTCTCTGCTGGAGGTGAGGGGCACAGAGCTGGCACTGGCTGTGTGATCACCCCTGCTCTGCAGAGTCACACAGGTGAGCACAATCCACTGGGCGCTTGGGCTGGGCACTGACATTGAGCGGGACGTGTGTGTGCAGCTGGCTTGGTCTCAGGAGGCAGAGGTGACCTGCAGCCCTTTCTCAGCCCCCTCACACAGCACGAACAGCCTTGTCCTGGAGTGCTGGAAGGGCTGTGCTCCCCGTGGGGCAGGCACAGACAGGGTGTGTTTCTGCTTTGGTGTCCCTGATAGGTGATGTGCTAAAGTCTGGGGTTGCCGGAGTCAGACCCACCACAAACTGAGTCCAGCACTGTGGAACATCAGTGTCTCCCTGCCTTGAGCGATCCTAGCTGGAAAGGCTGTCCAGGACACATGAAAATGTGGCCCCTGGACTTGTTATTACTGTTACTCAAAAGCCTCAGGCATCCAGGCTCTGGCCTGTTTGGCCAGTTTTTTTGTTTCTGAGGATGCTCTGCCCCTTTTCACTAGAAAGCAAAAGCAGTTTTGTGCCCAACAGGCAATAGATTTTTCTCCTGTTTTTTGTTGGTCTCCTCCACTGCCTTCCCCTGCAAAGGGGGAGCAAAGGGGTGGTGCAGCCTGTGGGTTTAACTGCACACCACCCCTTTAATGTGGAGTTGTGTTTTTCTCTCAAGGCCAAAAATAAATGCTACTGAGGGACTAAACAGACGTGAAAAGAAGGCTTGGACACTTGGAAGACAAGACTGCTTTGTGTTTCCCAAAGCAAAGAGCCTGTTCACGAGGGGGTTACTTTTTTAGACAAACACGAGTCCTGTGACCCTGCCAAGGTCAGTAGGTGCCCAGCAGGGCAATGGGCAGTCGAGGCAGACATGCTCTGGGAGAGGGGCACATTTTTGTTCCACTCCAGAGTATTTTCAAGTATATTAATGGAAAGGGGAGAACTTTGCTTTTCTCTGTCATTTCATCTCTTTCTACGGGGCTTGAACATGCACCAGTTTGCCAGTGGAAGAGCTTCCATCTATGTAGGATGGCGGCACGTGCTCAGTGCTGTGGTGTGTCACTGTCGCTGTTTTGGGAAGCGAGGGCTGTGCTGCTGCTGTCCTGCAGCTCAGAAAGCAGGTGAAACAAGGATGTGTCCATGGGCAGGACCCCAGAGCGAGTCTCAAGGGAGCGGGAAAGTCAGTGGGTGGGTGACTGAGACTGACCGCTGAGCTTCAAATCCCACTCTGATGCAGATAACCTACATGACAGTGATTTTTAAAGGTGCTCAGGTAGCAAGGACATTTTTGTGAAGTGTTCTGAGGGTTTGGCTCCTCTTTCCCAACATTGGCCTGTACAGCCAGTCTCAGCTAAGCCTGTCCTGGCTGCGTGTCTGGGGCTGGTCAATCCACAGCCTGGATGTGCTTTGTTTTGTTCAAGAAACTCGACAGAATGCAAAGCAAATAGCTTGGCACGGGCACCTGGCATTCAGGTGAGCGAGGTTTGACTGCTGCAGTGATCTCAGTGGGGTTTGGAAGCTTTGTACTTCACCTCAGGCACTTAACTAAGTGCACTTAACTGTACAGTGCAGTATCTTGTGAAGTGTTATCTTTAGGCTCTTCATGTCTCAGTTAATGTCTCTAGTTAATCCTGAGAAGGGTTGCAGTGCCTCACACACACAAGAAAGGCAAGGGAAGTTCTTTCAGTCTCTAAAGTGCTGAGCTCTGAGTCATCCAGAGCCTCTGAAGACCCTGGTTAAAGAAGAGAAGCTTTTAAAGGTACCTCATTAGGGCTGAATTTCCAGCACTGTCTGTAGTCACACACCAAACATTCACCTCAAAAAGGACAAATGTTGAGAAATTAGGGGAACTAATGAGTGGAATCAACGGCACAGAAGAGCTAAGGAGCTGAATGTGATGGAAACTGGATTCCAACACTAGCTGGAACATGCAGGAGGACGAACCCTGAAGGGAAACACTCCGAAACCAGTGGGATAAATAAGCAGCCCCAAACACATGTGGAGTCAGCCAAGAGCAGGCAAGGGCTGGGCAGAAGGTGTGGGCAGCGATGGGCTGTTCAGCTCACCTGCAGCCAGGGACTGGAACCAACCTCTGGAGGGGAACCACTGCAGGGAAAGACCCCCTGTCAGCTCCTCCCACGGGGCTGACTGAGCTGACTGAACCGCTTGTGCAGCAGGTCCTGAAGAGCCCAGCAGTGCCCGACCTGCTTTAGGAGCTGCTCTGTCGTCTCTGCCACTGGAGAAGAGCGGTGGGGCGAGACTGGAGGCACTCTTTGCCTCAGTCATCCCATTTTAATTTGCTGAGGTCAGAAAACGTAGAGGTAGAATGAGAAATGTCAGAAGTGAAGTTGTGAATCAGGCTTTGAAGAGGAAATGAAACAGATGGTAGAAGGTTTCAGCTCGGTAAACACAGAAGAGGAAAAGAGGAGAAATGTGGTCATTATGTAGTGAGAATGGAGTTGAGATTAGACCAGACTACATATGGTCCAAAATGAACTAAACCCACCTTGGCCACATTTTCAATACAGATGATCATAATGAACAGCGGGGCAAAGACAGGATTTCTAGTAGGCACATACTTAAGGGAATGAAAATTATCACATGTAAGACGGAAGGAAAAGCTTAAAGAATTCCATGTGCTCAGATCAAGGTGCACTGGCAGATTTCCACCCCAGGATTTGGAAAGAACTGGCACATTAAAGGAGCTCAGCTTAACCTCATATTTCTCTTTGATGACTGATTTTTTTTTTCCTAGACAAATGAAATACAGGTGATTTTACTCTATCCAGACTTGAGTCATGAATCTGATATTACACCACATGGGAAATTACGAGTTGAAGTTGAGAAGACGGGGATTAGTGTGAATGGCAAATGCAGAACTGCTGGAGCAAAGGACAGGGAGCTCTGTGGGAAGGAGAAGTGCAGGACAGAGGCAGTTAGAAAGCTGAACTCCTCAAGGGTCAGTCCTGAGCAGGTCTTTCTTGTTCTGTAAATGACTCCAGCACAGCTGTGGGATGTGCTGAGGACACAGGCTTTGCTGACACAGAGAAGGATCAGAACATCAACCTGAATGACAGACTTTGAGATAGATTAGACGAAGCATAAAGACGTGCAGTTAAAAATTAATAACTGGAATATCACATTACTCACTTGAGAATGACAAAAGCAGGGTGGTGGAAAAAAAAACATACAGAGAATGAGTTGCTCTGAGGGATAACTGTGAGCCACCGATCTGATATGGAAAGGCAAACACAGTCCTAGAAGATACAGGTTCACTCATGTTCGAGGAAGATTAGCAGGTACAGAGAAGGGCACTGAGGATGATCAGAGGGTTTAGAACAAGAGGAGACTAGAAGAGCTTCATTTGTTTAGCTTCTCAAAACAAAGACGAGAGCAGATAGGATTGTTTTCAGTAAATACATCTGATAGGTAAAGATCAGAGGAAAAAGAGAATTGTTTAAACCGAATTACGATGCTGGCACAAGAACAAATGATATTAAGGCTGAAAATTTAAAATGAAGTGCTGGAATAGCCTGCCAAAAAGCGTGATGTGATGTAATTGATTGTGATAGTGGGAGACTGAATCAGTAATCCAGAGCCCTGTGTTCCTAGAAACGTGCAGCAGACAGGATTTTGGCAAAGTGGGCACTGGCCCCTAACGAGGAGGAGGAGCCCTGCACTGCCTGTGTGAGCAGGGAAAACGTAACTGGCGAGTCATCAGCTCTGGAAATGGGGGGGGAAAAAGGAGGCTTTTATTTCAACAGCTAAAGTGAGGTCCCTCCTTCCTGCTCCCCTATGGGAACTGGCAAACTCAGCTCTTTAATGGTACAAGCTCATCTCAGCCCTGCCTATAAATAGATAAATGAGATTCCTCCTGTCCCAGTGAGTAATTCTGACATCCTCCCGCTGCCTCGCAGAGAGCTGAGTCACAGGCACTCTGCACTCCAGTCCCTGCGTTACTTACATGGTCTCAAAGGAAATTTTAACACAACCAGTGAATCATCAGGGATTGGATCATGTTTAAAGTTATTCCATTGGCATTTCCCTTCTATTGTAGCAAGTCTGCCAACACCTAAAACTTCAGCTAATCTGGACTTAAAATGCATTGAGGAAATAGCATGTTGACATACACAGCTACTAATAAAAATAATAAAAGAGGGCCTCTTAAATTTGCATCAGTAAACAAGTGACCCTTAGTGGATTCCTCTAGTGCTTTGGACCTGCTAATTTTGTCAGACTCTTTCTTGCTTTGTAGCTGCTTATTTAGAGGAACTCAAAGTTTGAAATGTTTAATATTCAGTCGTTAGGCCCCTAATTTAATCTCCTGCAGGTTTCCTGCCAAAATATTATTTGCACTGAGATGAAGCTTGCAGCCCCACGCTCGTTCTCTCACAGAGACGCACACATTGCTGCTCTTACCCATGGTAAAAATAAAATGTCTGCAAAGCAGAGACAAAACCAGAGCAGTGGTAATATAGAATGAGGGGCTCCAGCCTGATCAGCACCTCCTGACGGGGCATTTCCACTTGTCACCTCACCTTGTCCCAGTGGCACAGCGTGGCCTCATCAGCTTAGAAGCGACACAGCATTTGAAATCAGAGCATGTCTCTCTCCCTCAGAAAACATCTGGAAGAGTGGAAAACTGTCCAGCAGAATTCGGGGGCTGTGAAACAAATACAGAAATATTTCTCTCTGTTGGTTTTCTGGCTTGCCTTTCATATCTTCAGACTGGTTGGGACGTTTTCCCTCATTATTACCAGGCTCTTGGTTTCAGCGAGCGAGAAATGCTAACATTTGCTGCTTTGCTGCTGTGTTTGGTGCTCTTAGGCCTAAAACCTGGTCTGGTCTTTTGATGCCCCCAAACCTGTGTCTTAAATAACATTTTTCTAGTACCTTTTCATCAAGCAGTTCCCCGCCTGCGCACAGATTGTGAACAAGGGTTTGTTCAACACATTCCAGCGTGAGCTGCAGTCGCTCCATGAGATACTTCTGCTGTGAGGCTTGTTGGGTTATTTATCAGCCCAGCACAGCCTTCACTGCCAGTTTGCTGCCAGCTGTTAACTATACAATAGCATTGGGAGCAAAATCAGTTCTGCCTCTGCCAGCGAAATTGGACATAATTCAGCTACCTGTTGACAAATGATGATTTGTTTAACAGCATAAACTATAATATTTTTGTAGCTGACAGTTTTCGCCCTGCTCTGCAGCTGGAAAAACCTGAGGAATTCCCAGAGGCTCCTCGCTTGTGTCTTTTTCAAGTGCTCTCACAGCAATGCCTTTTATTGTTGTCTCTGTGCAGGAAAAGAGACCCTTAATGTGCAAAGCAGTGGTGTCAGCACGGGCTGGAACGGGGCATTCCTTGGTGCCACTCGGGGCTTCTTCCTGCAGCAGCAAATCCCGTTGGACACCCGGGCCACGGGGATGCTCCAGGACAAGCCAGAGGCCTGAAAACAAGCCAGCATTGCTGTGAGTTAATGCCCCTGTGCAGGGCCAGGGTGGGAACGGGGCGAGGGTGCGCTCTCTCCCAGCACGCACATGGTTCCTATCTAAGCTGTGTTTCAGCTGGAGCTTTCCCACTAACGCATCCTCCTGTGACACCTTGGACTCATTTACTGCGGGGTGTTCAGCAGCACAAATCAATTAAGTGCTGCAGAAACCCACTGGGACAGACAGAGTTTCCTATCTCTGGTTCGGCCGGGGTGGGAGGCACACAGAGGTTAAGCCTGTGCTTTTTGCCACACAGGGAGAGAGGCTGGAGTGTGGAGCAGCCCCCAGCTCACCTTCTGTGTGGGGTTCAGCCCTCCCCAGAACCCTCAGAGCCCGCTCACAGCTGTTCCTGGAGCTCTGAGGGCCCTGGGGAGCATCCCCTCTGGCATCAAATAATCAGGGAGCTGGATTCTGCCAGCCCTGCAGCCATACCCTGCTGAGGCTGGCCGGGAGGGATTGCTAAATGGGCTGAGCTGGTCCTGTAATGGGGACAGGATGGAGTCAGGGCCTCCCACCTCACCTCCATGTGCCCCGCAGGATTCTCCATCGGGACAAAGCCACTGCTCAGTGGTTGAGCTGTCACTGCCCAGAGGGACGTGTAGGGGTTTAGGAGGCAGCAGAGTCACAAAATGTGAACAAGAACAGAGTCATTAAAAATGATGGTCTTGTTCCAGCTGCAGCACCAGCCCAGCATGCCTCGAAGAGCCCAGGGAAGCACCTTCCAAGGGAACACTGGCTGCAGGGATGCACCACTGCTCCCTGGTCCAAGTTGGGTTACAGCTACTTACACACAGCACACGCTTCAGAAGTAGGAGATAATCATTCAAGCCACCTGACATAACTGATCCACACCGAGGAGGACGATAAAACCCAACCAACCAGTTCCTGCTCGTGCCTTTAAACTGTGCTCAGCCCAAAGGCACGTCATGGGTGTCTCTCAGGAGGGCCAGACTCTGGAGGACGTGTCCTCAGCTCACAGAGAGACCATTAATCAAGAGTGTGCCTTCATCCCTGGCTATTTTAATCACTGTTGAAATACACACGCAGTTCCCACTCCTAAAAATGGTATTTGACTCCAATGCACATGATTTCCTTTGGCTTCCTTTCCCCAATTAAGCACAAGCTGTAACTACTTTGAAGTCCACACGCTGGGATCCATAGATTTGCTTCTCATCTGTCATGGAGCAAAAGCCCCGGTACTACACACAGCACAAGATCTGTGATGCCAGGCATAAATAGCAGAATATTCTGTACCTGGGATGTGGGGACTGTGGGACCTCCGTTATGCCAACAGACTGGTGGGCAAAACCTGTCCTGTGCAATGGCACTAGGCCCCACTGGATCACTGGTCCTTTTCTGTTCCACTTTATTATGTGATGATTGAAAATGCCTCTTGGATATGCTGGCACTAATTAGGATGTCAGTCTGCTGTGGGAGAAGTGAATGAATCAGCAGAAGTGGAACTAGGAGTGTATTTGCAGGTAGGCTGTAGGAACCACTAAGTCTTTAATTTTTCCTTTAAGAATGCAGAGCAAAAGTCACGGGAAGTTTAAGGAGTTTGATGAGTTTGTGTTGCTGAACCTGAGGCCCAGGGAAGTCTGCTCACTTTGCTGGGTACTGTTTTGATTCTCCTCTTTAAAAAGAGTACCAAATACCAACCTTTGAACCCCAGGCAATACAAACTGGGCACCAGAACAGGGTCCATCCAGCTTGTGTGAAGGCTGACCCAGCCATCCCACTGGAGAAGGTGCAGTTTCTTTTCCAGCAACATCTGCAAGTGCTCTCTTAGTCAAACATGGCCAGTTCTGAGCTAATTACAAAGACAAAGCCTAATAAGGACCTGTTAAAGCTAAAGAGGTTCCTTGAGAGCTTGGATTTCTTCAGTCTTGCTGAAAATCAGTGGTATAAATTATGATAAAAGTTTGCCTAAATAACTATATTTCCTCACTGAAGCAGCTGTTTCTCTGAAATTACAGCAAAGTACCACAGGGCTTCAGAAAAAGAAATCAACAAATTTGCCTGCAAAATGTATTTCCTGCACTTGTTTTATTCCATGCGTGTGGCTGGCATACAATTTCTGTTTGATTGAATGGACCACATTAAAATGCTCTGGACAGGAGCTGTGCCCTGAAAGCAGCTGATAATAGTGCAGGGCAGTTCAGCAAGTGTCCCCTGCAGGGAGAGCCTCCTTGCAGCCTGCAAGGCATTCACAGGATCGCTTGTGCTTGAAGAGAAATTTAATTTCTTTCTTCCCCATTGGGATCTCACCCTGCACCCTCTGCTGCCTCGGGTCTGTTTTCTGTGGCCTGTGCTAACACTATTGCTAATCTGGATGCTCTGCACCTTCCACAGATGTGAAAAGCAGCTCAAGTGGTGGCTCAGGTGTAGTTCATGTGCTGTTACCTGTTTTCCAGGGAAACAGTGTGTTCCTGTAAGTACCAGGGTGTTTTATTTCAGCAGGGCCTATTTTAATGTTCACACTGCTTAGCACAGAGTGGGGATGGCAGCTTCAAGGAGTCCGGGGCAGTGCTTAACTGCAGTAGAAGCTGATGGCATCACCTGAGGCTGAGTTTGAAAGAACCCCATGATTACCTGCATGTACTTTTCAAACACCTTTATTTTAGGTATTTTATTTTTCAAGCTAAATTGGAGGTGCTCAGTGATGCTGAACCTTAAAAAGAAAGAAAACTAAAACCAGTCAGATTTGTTCTTGGAAGTCTTGGTGGCCTGGCCTGGGCACTGAGAAATGGATTCATGGGTCTGCTGAGAATGTCCTGAAGTGTTAAAGAAAGAGGGACCAGCAGGGCTGGATCCCACTGCAGGATGTGCACAAGGGATCCTGCATGTGACCCCCTGGCCACGTACCGAGTGTCCCTACAGACCTCTGCTGCACCAGCCCTCCACTCTGACTGGCAGTGTGGCAACTGGGAGAGCTGCTTTGGGCACACATCAGATAAAAATAGCACCAAACCCCCTGTGCTCTCCTTTTCACCACGTGCAGTCACACACAGGAAGGGTTCCATCCTCAGAGGCCGCACAAGATGAAATGGGATAAGCAGGCAACGTGCAGCTTGCCTTAAGGAATGAGACACAAAGTTATAAAGCCCTTGTCAGACATTTATAGAGGAGTTCCTAGAGCAGGTAAGAAAAAGATCCACTCATCAGGGCCCTGGCTGCAGGAGGAATTGCAGGAATTGCTCTGTGCACATCACGTTAGAGGTTCCAGCTCATCTTTCTGACTTTGAAATCCACAAATGGGTTCTCTTCACAGGGGCAGAGCTGAGGTAGGAAGAAGCTGTGGAGGCATATTCCAGTATTTCAGGGCAAAAAAAGGTGTTTATTTCAACATATAAATATTCTTATTTGAAGTGGAGATACTAAAAGTAAAAATCATAACATAGAAACTCATCCAAAAAAGTTACAAACCCTCATTCCAGATCTTCCTGTTTTCAGCACAAGGAATATTCCAGTAGATTGTTGCTCTGCAGCATCTTAGCAGAGGAGGTGATTGGGTCCAGTTGACTTGGTAGAACCAGAATCAGAACAGATTAAACTAATTCCATCCACCTGTCTTGCCAAGGAAACATTCAAGCCCTTCCATCTCATTTCAGTATCCAGTGAAGACAGGAAAGCTGCTGGATGCAGAAATCCTTGTGGAGAGGAGCTCTGGGGTTTCCTGAAATGAGGCAGTCTCAGAAATCAAAGGTGTCAAAGCAGGGAGTCCTGACACAAACAGTTCCAAAGCGTCATGTTCCTGGAAGCAGCAGGCAGGGAAGGACACTCCACGGGCAGCCCAGGTTTCTTTGTTCCCAGCTGGTTGAACAGTATCCATCCTTCCCTGATAGCCAGGGGCCCTCCTTGTGCCCATTGTCTCTCTTATCTGCCACACAGTCACTGGGGCAAGCATTGTCTTTTAGGCCTTGCTTACACAGCAGCTGCAGCAGGATGATCCATGTGAACACTCATTCCACAGGCAGGATGATCCATGTGAACACTCATTCCACGGCTCCTGGTTCATACCATACCTTAAGTGGAGCAGCCTCAGTGTGTCACTGTGCCTTACAAAGTTAAGCCAGACCTGGGACTCAGTTCAGGGCTTCTAGTCACTTCTCCTTTATAGAGAATTCAGCTTTAGGAAAAGCACCTGAAATGCTCCTGAGAATGACAAATAACACATGAGTAAATCCTGCTCCCAGAACCATAAAACCCAATTAAGAAAAAAAAAAGGCATGCACTTCTAATCTGTTGGCATAGGCATATAAAGCAGAATTAATTGATACACATATCAATTAATTGATAAAAACAATAAAAGCCATAAACAAAGCCTTTTCGAAAAGGTAATGAATGAGCAATCCAAGCAGACAGTGTGAAAGGCCTGCTGCTGCTGTGGGGCCGGACTGATTTGACTATCCATACCCCAAGTAGAGTTATTGAAGGATAAAAGCTTTGAACATTGTTGCAGAGTTCAATGGAAATAAAAACTTTTACTCAACATACAGAAGCTCTCAGAAATGCAAATGAAGTGTTAGAATGCATAAAGATGGCAAATAATTAAGTATTATGGTTCTGTTTAACAAATTGCTTCTTTGCATGCAATTACTGCATCCTGGGCTCGCCTGGGAAAGGAGAACAGGAATAAAGCTCAGAGAAAGGAGCATGAGCAGAGACCTGCAACGACAGTTTGCTGAAAGAGGAGTAAAACAGGGAATTGGGAGAGGGGAATGGTTTGGGGAAGGGGTGTTTCTCTGGGGTTGGGTCATGCATCTCTCTGCATTTCACCCTGCTGGGGGTGTGGGGAGGAAATCACTGGGATTGTTTCATTTCCCCATCTTTGTGTTCCGGTTCTCATGCCCTGAGCACCCTACAGAGCACACACTCCACACCATGGGTCACAACACCACGTCCTTTTAGTTCCACTGCGACAGAAACACTTTCCCCAGCCTGGATCCCCACTCCCACTCCCCAGCCATCCTTCCCGAAGTCCCCCTGCCCTCCATGCTTGCCCAGCCCCGAGCGCTCGTGCCCTCCTTCCAGGCCTCCCCGTGCCGGAGGTCACAGTTGACCATTGCAAGAACAATAAGGATTTTTAGGGGCATTATGACTGGGTTAGTAAAACACAGCTGCCCCTGAAAGTCCCTCATTTTTCTTGCTGCCGCTCACTCCGTCCCTACGAGGGCAGGGTCTGGCAGCGTCCTTTCTCTCCAGCACGGCTGTGCCGCCTCACGCTGATGTGCCCAGGAACACTCAGGACCACCCCAGTGCCAGTGCCCAGGACCACCCCAGTGCCAGTGCCCAGGAACACCCCAGTGCCAGTGCCCAGCCCACACGGCAGCAGAAGGTGGAAGTGCTTTGTCACCCCTGTGGGCTCCTCCTCAGCGAATGCTGTGCTGAGTTTCAGCGTCACGCCAGATGGCTCGTCTGTCACTCACTGGGAATGCCACCAAACAAAGGAATGCCACCAAACAGAGCCTGGCACAGCTATCTGCAGGCAGCCCTGGAATACCGGGCCAAGGAATGCCTTGTCCTGCAGATCCTCGTGGTACTGGCACTCAGGTGAGCACTGCTGCTCTGTCCAGGAGGAGTGGAGCCCCCAGGGCTGACGGACTCTGCACGTCCCACGCTCCTGTGTCATAACCCACGATCCCTGCAGCACTCACACCTCCCCAGGGCACTGGGAAGCTGCTCAGCCACAGCACCCAAGTCCCCATGGAAGAGCTAGCATCCATCTGCAACAGTTGCTTTTAATTAATTAATAAAGCTGGGATTTTAATGAGGGAATTACTACTGATTTCTCAACAACTTTCAGCTTAAGTAATATCTGAAAAAGATCTATACATTTCCAGCTAAAAAGGTGCCAGGTATTTGGCTGGCAATTTTCAACCCTCATTCACAAGTCCTCCTGGGAAGCCCAGCCCAGCCCCGCATGTCCTTCAGGCAAGGAGTAACATTTCCCTTTTATTGGATCAGTACTTTGAATTTTGGTAGCAAGGAACCCAACAGAAAGTCCAGGCAGATTCCCACAATTCTGCTCTCTTGTTGCCCCATAAACTCTCTCTGTAGAGAGCTGGGGTGGGCCCCATCCCATGGTGGGCTTGCAAGTATCCCTGCAAGCTGTTGTCCTTGAGAGGGACTTTGTGACACACCCGAGGCCTTCCAGGAGTTTGTGGCAGAGCAGGGAGGCCCTTGAGAACTCTCAGGGCTTTTCTTGGTTTTCCCCCCCCCCCTTGCAGTAAAAACATCACATCCCTCAGGAAGGGATCCTTTCCCCAGTTCCTAGTTAAGGCTGTGAAGAACAAAGTGGTTGTCTCTGAAGCACTGTGAGGTGGGATGTGAGTGGCAGCACAGGGATCTCTGGAGCAAAGCATCGTGTTTGGAGCTGTTCACGTGTGCCATCTCCAGGGACACACACAGCTGGTGTGGCCACTCTGAGGCCTGGGGACTCACACAATACAGTACAACACAATACCAGTACCCTCACCCGTCCCACAGGGGATGGTTTTCCATGGTAGCAGTCAACCTGCCATCCAAAAATCCCGGAAACCCCCTCAGAACTGTACAAAGCCACACCTTATTTTCATCTAGAATTTCTTCTAGGGCTTGCAAGTCAACGGAAAACAAACCCTGTGCCCTGATTTGGTAACAAAACATGAGCCGTGATTTGGATCCAAATATTATTTGCATCTTTGAAGAAGTTACAACAGCAGTATAATGATAACTAAAAAAAAGGCAGCAGCCCTCTGAATGCTAATGACGTTGGTGTCCTAAATGAAGCATAAAAGCCAGAGCCTGTGAGAAGCAGAGCATGAGTCAGAGCGTCAGCAGTCCCACACTGAAAGCAGCACTCACGGCTGCTTCATTCATTTAAGGAATCAATTCCTTTGTAATGAGCATCAAGTAGTTTTTAGGACTAAAATGAAAATGAGATGCATGCTGTTATTATTATTTTCAAAAGTTCTTTTTTTTTTTTTCCTTTTTTTCTTGGATTGACAATAAACAAGTCTTTGTAGTTGGAAGGAGCCCCCGGCAAGGACCAGGTCCCTGCAGCACTGGCTGCTGTACCGTCATGGGAGAAGATCCGAGGAGCCCCTGCCCTAAGGAAAGCACAACCTCCCTGGCAGCCAGGACCCCACCAGGAGCAGGCTGAGCACACCCAGGGCACAGAAAGGCTGGGGTTGTTGCAGATTGGTGCCCGGGCAGGCTGTCGCACCCTCGATTTTATTTTACTTGCTTTGGGTCACTGGCAGAACCCAGCGAGGATGGGCGTGTGCTGCTCCAGGGAACACCCTTCATGGAGGCTTTACATGTTCCCTCTTGGATTGATTCAAAGGCAGCACGAGGCTGTGTGCTACAAGAAGAGGGAATCCTGCCCAAGCTGCTCTCGGCTCCCTGCTGCCCCAGTTCCACTTCTAGATAAAGCACAACCAGATTCTGATCATCAGAGTACACATCTCTGGGTTACACTGGTCCTAACAGGGCGATTCGGGCCTCTAGTATTTTTGGTATGTTGGATCTGAAACAGAAAATGCCAGCAACACAAAACCAAAGCAAAGGTAGAAAATTACTGCAGTTTCTAGAATTCTTCCAGCTTTAGTCATTGAAGGGGATTGTTAGAAACGGACAAAGGGCTGTTTCCCTTAATTTTTTTAAGTGTGAATTTTGTCTTGACAGTTTCCTTTCAGAAACAAAAATTGAAAACAAATTGTCCCATGCACAAAACAAAGGGACAGATCCTCAGCTGGAATGGACTGGTATAACCAGTGAATAACACCCACTCACAGGAGAGATTCTGGGCCTTTTAACAGCAGCTGCCGATCCTGCTCTGCCCGGACAAGAGCTTCAGCCCCTGGGTTACATGGCAGCAGTGCTGACTCCATGCAGCTAGGAAAAGATGAAGGGTTGCCTTCAGAGCAGCTGAAACCACACCAGGCCTTCAAGGCCTATACACTTCCCAAACCTGGAGCTGACTCCAGTGGACACAACAGCAAGGAAACAACCATACCAGCATGGGCCTGGAACTGAAGAGTCCTCTGGGAGAGCGAGTGCACAGGAGGTGCCCTGCCTGGGACCCCGAGCACTGCTGGAAGAGCAGCCACTCTCCAGGGCTGTCAAGGGTTTGGCCACGCGCATTTGATGTTTCTTTGCAATCCTCAGTTTGGAGCGTCAGTTTTTTCCTCCCGCTCCCAACATCAGCGGAGGAGCTGGAAAGCCAGAGTTATTTTTAGGAGATGGTACATTTAGGCCCTGTTAATCTTGACTGGGTCCCTTCGAAAATGGCAAGGTTGGATAATCAAACACATTACACAGACTTTCCATGGAGCTGCTCTGCAAACCAGCCTCCCACCGGTCAGATACTCAGGAGCCAGTAGTTCCAAGAGGAGCTGTTTGATGCTGCACTGGTTTGGCTCACTGTGGTGACCTCACCAGCAGTTATACACAGAGCCTTGGAGAACAAGCAAATTAAAGCAGCTGACTTTAAGTATATAAAATAAAACACTTTGTCATGAACAAGTCTTCTAGAGGCTGCCACATTACACTGGTCTTGAGTGGCAGGAGACCATAACCTGGCTCAGGCTGGCAAAAAAGAGGGTGGCAGTGCTGCCTGCTCAGATCGCCTGCATGTGGGCAAAACACACCCAGAGCAACTCAGAAGGGATCTTGCTGGTGTGATGACTAACATACTAAACTGGTTGGCACCAGGACAGGGACAGGAAGGGGAGAACATGCCAGGGGAGGAGCTGTGGCTGGAAGAGGCTTCATGGCTCCTAGAAAATTAACCAGGGCACGGCCAACCAGCCCAGTCTGGCCACCGCTGTCCTATTAAAGTCTCAGCCACCGAAAGAAGGCGGAGGACACATCCAAACAGGCTGTTGATACTGGTCCCTCGCTCGTGCTGACTGTCAGACCATGTCCAGGACTGGCTGGATGAGTCCCAGGCCACAGTTGTGCCCAGGACCACGCTCAGCCCACGACCCTCAGAGCTGGGCTCACCGGTGCAGCTGTGAGCTCTGGCACAGGGCACAGCAGTGCTGGAGGAGCCCAAGCAGGCTGGAAGGTGTAGGGATAGCAAGCAGCAGTGCACAGATCCCTGCTGGCTCCCAGAGGAGTGTGATACCACAGAGCTGTGCCTGGACTGATCACCGACGGGCAAACAGCCACGCTGCTGGCCCCGACCTGCCAGCACTGCCGTTAGCTTAGGCTCTGACCAGCGAGCTAAGAGAAAAGCTGCCAGAGCAAAGGGGCTGCCTGGCTTGGGCTCTGCAGGAGCAGAGTCTGGTCTGGACAGCGTTAAAGGAAGCAAAAAGTTATGGGAGAGCAGCAGGAAATTACTGAGCAAAAGGGTTTTTCAAATCATTTCTCTTTAAACAAAACTAAGGCATTACCATGAGGTAAATGGCCACACCTTGCTACTTACACAGCTCTGCTGACAAGACCAGCTTTTCCGTAGTTATTCAAATCTAATGAGTTCTGGGTGCCCAACTCACTCTTTTAAGCTCATTTTCGAACTCCAGCCAAAAATCACTTTCTGATTCACCACTTTCTCAGGCACACCAGTACTCAGAGACTGCCTGCAGGCTGGTACTGCGCCGCACAAAGTACATAAGCACAAGTTTAATTGCTCCGTGGACCAGGGATGTGATTAATGGTTTGCTTTAAGGTAAGCCTGTGCTTAAGCATGCTACTGACCTGGAGCTTTAAGTGGATCTGTCAGGTGTTCTGGTGCTCTCCATTTGGCAGTTCTTTGAGGCCCAATAAGTGGAAAGAATATAGGAATATTCTTATGGTCATACACTCTCAAAAATTCACCCAAACTCCGCTTTCTGACTTTTTGAAGTCAGAAACTTTGGGCCTGTTCTCCCCATGTTCACACCAATCCTGATTATGGGCATTACAATAGTAAGTATATGCTCAGAATGTATTCGCATTAAACCAGCAGCTAATCATTGGCATTTACAAGCTTTTGAAAAGCTTTTTAAAAAAGCTTAGGTTTTACTTTGCCTGAGCAGAGCTTCAGGTAAGAACTCAGGTTAATTTCATTTGCACACTTTGTGGATTCGTCCCTTTACGTCTGAGCAGTGTACAAAGCCCTAAAAAAATTATGAAGCATATAATTAAAACTATTGCCCCTGCTAGCAGTGGACTCATCGCAGGGAGGAACTCAAGCATAAAATGTGCATCAGCTATGGGTGGTCACGTAAATTCACATTTCATTACCCCCAGCATACACCATCCCGGGGATTTTTTTTCACTGCGCTTTTCCACCTTTCCAGCAAAGGCTTACTCCCAGTTCATAAAAATTTAGGAAGGTTCAAATTGCATCCGTTCCCCTGGGAGGAGCAAGCAGAGGAGACTGGGACCTGAAAGCTTCACTTTTTTTTTTTTTTTTTTTTTTTTTTTTTTTTAAGGAACAACTGCTCCTTTTATGCCGCAGGAAATCCCCGCGCGGGGAGCGGGGATGGAGCGGACGGGGCGGCTTCTCGAGGCAGGCGTGTGACCCCCCCGTGCACTGCCAGCACCCCACGGCAGCAGCACCCACCCCAAGTGCCCCAGCAATACTGACGTGGAACATGAACGAGCCAAGAGACTTCCAACCCGAGCAAAGCACGAGCAAATCGATTTTCAACAACCGAGGGAGAGCACAGAGGGTTTGATTACAAGCGAGGAGGCACGTGCCTCTGAAGGAGCCTTCTTGGAGGAGGAAAACAGATACAATAATTGATAAACGTTTTGGCTGCTCCTCCTAAATAATCCCGTCATGTGCTGTTCCTTGCCAGTACATTCATGAAAAGTGCCTATTTTGGAGACTGGGGCACAGCTGAGAGGAGACAGAACCCGCAGTTCCCTGAGAGGGCAGGCCGAGCCCAGGTGCACTCACTCTTCTCGCAGCACTAGTATGGTGACCTCAAGCTTTTAAACTATATTGCTCTCTGGTTTTGTTGGAAGGTTGCAGCTTTTTTTGATAGAAAACGCAGTAAAATCTTCCACAGAAAATGAAGTTTACATTACTGGGGAACCCAGCCCTAGTGCTGCAGGTGTGGGAGAATTTACACGACTTTTTCTCTCATTTCAGCATTACTTCTCACTGGTAACTCTGAAACGTTTTTCCAAAGGGACCAGATTACCAGGTACAGGTTCAGTAAGCACTGGAAATGCCCACTGGATTTGGGTCCAACTCTATATCCAGGAGCTCTTTACAGCAGTAAGTCACAAGATCACCTCCCTCATTTGCTGAATGTAATTAATTGAACTAGACAGGATTTGGCAACGTGAAGCTGAAATAATGCCCTTAAAATTGCTGATAGTTTAGAGCCATAAGAACAGATTAGAGAAACCCAATAAACCCTTGCCACAGGGATTCAAAGAAAGCCACAGCAACGTTCAGAAATGCTGGATGCTGCAGGAACACCCTGGTGCTGGTGCCTGTGGGTGCTCAGTGCCCGACCATCCGGGGACTTGGCATAGGAGCAGCTTCTCACCTGCAAGTTTTACACCTCTCACACCAAAGCCATCAAGCGTATCTAAGAGTTAAGTGAAATCTAAGAGTTTACTGAAAGGGTTAAGTGAAATATTAGGCACCTGTGACTCAAAGCTGATTGTAACTCCCCGGTTGGTGGGAGAAGAGCTGTACCTGGAGGGCGCTGCCTCCCATCCTTGGGTGTAAACTCTCCCAGTGAGACACCCTGACCCTGGAGCCACCTCCCCTTTTCTTCTGCCTTGAAAGAAAGTCCAGGCCAAGTACCCACTTTTTAGACTGATGAAGTTAACCAAACTCCATCTTAGGTGAATTAGGAATCATTTTGCCAGATACTTCTAAGGAGAATGAGATGCTGTCTTTTAATGCTCTACCAGTGCCCAGGTTTATGATTGCTGTTCAGTAATGCAAGGGGTGTGCAAGAAATGCTTGGGAAAAGGGGAAATTCTATCCCTCTGAAAACGCTATTAACAAACCAGAGGTTTCTGGCTGTCAGGTAATAGCTCAGCAGTGCTGCTTACATTCAAAGCCATGCCTGGAATAGTCAAGTTGTAGCAAATTTCATTAGAAGAAAAATCTTTAGTTGCTGTGGAAATCATTCTGGTTGGGAGATTGTGTCTGGAGGCCGTATTGGGATGTAGTGCATTTCTTTCACCTGCACTGAAGTGTTTCCTTCAGGGTGTGGATTGACTCAAGGGGGAAAGGAGAGAAGAGAGGAAGAGCTCAGTCACCACATCGATCCCATCACCTCCTGTGCACTGCACAGGCCACAGGCAAGAGAGGCACAGGGAGCACAAGATCCTGGCCACAGAGCTGGCTCTCTGCAGAAATCCTGCTCTGTATGTATTTTAAGCACCTAAACCTGCTAGCCGCCTGCAAACAATTAACCAAAATTTGGCCATAATTTGGCATTACTGTAACACTGATAGCTGGCTAATTATAAAATGTTTCTGCTTAGAAAACAAAGTTGTAAAAGGTTTGAAAGCAACAACTTCCAAACAGTTATGAACATGCTGCTGTGAAATGATAGAGTGCTCGTGGCTGTTTGTCTGAAAACATTACCAGTCACCAAAATTAGAGCACAGGACAAATCCTGGGCTGGTGCAGATCAAGAGATCTCTGCTGGCTTACAGGAGACGTTTTATTTAGCACTGGGCACACCTGCTGTTTCTTTGGAGAGCTGTAAATTCATTCTGTGATGTAGGCAATAT
This sequence comes from Pseudotriccus pelzelni, assembly GCA_035584735.1. Taxonomy (NCBI): domain Eukaryota; kingdom Metazoa; phylum Chordata; class Aves; order Passeriformes; family Tyrannidae; genus Pseudotriccus; species Pseudotriccus pelzelni. The sequence continues at coordinate 4,065,634 of JAWMRA010000042.1, forward strand.
ACAAATCCAGATTATGTATTTTAAGATTAAACTCCTATCAAATGTTTTGAAACTAAACTACAGTTTGTGTTCTTTTTGAAGGCAATAGTACCTTAAAAGTATAAAGACATCCAAAACTTTATGTAACTAGTATTACATAACACCTCAGACTGGCTCATAAGCATTTTCCTTACTCTGGATTTATTACATTTTTATTTGGGGCACGTGAAACAACTTGCTATACAAGTGCACTTACTCACATGGGGCTGGGCTGGGGGAGGAAAGAGTTCATTCTGGTGGAAACTCGAAGGAGAGAAACTTATTGCATTGTTTGCAAAGAAACACTGTCAGAAAAAATGTTGTTTCTTTGTGTTTCACTGCCCTTGATGGCCATTGATACAGCAATTAAATTAAGTCCTGGAAGGGGGCTAGAGATAGCACTAATTTTAAAGGCTGAGTGCTCACAGCCCCTCCAACTGCCCATAGCATTAATGCCATAAATGTGTGTGAATGTTCTCATTCAGGCTGTAATTTATTCCCCAAAGAGATGCAAAACTAGCTCAAATATGCTACAAGAGAACCAGACTCTTCCAAAGAAGCGAGTGCAGTATGTGAATCCTGGAGCTAAATTTAGGCTGGGACTTGGAGTAATTTTGATCTCAGAGTAGCACTCGGAGGTGCAGCTACAAACACTGTGCAATGATTCAGTGAAGTGCTGCTCCTTTGTTACAGTCTATTGTGGATGACATTTTGGGAGCTCTCTACCGACTCAGATTTAAGAAATTCAGCTTATGTTACTCAGTTGAATTTTATTGTTCAGTGAAATAGTTTATAAAAAAGCCAACTTTCATTTAAGGTGTTTTTAAAATGGGGATTCAAGCTGGTTCTGGGGTGTGTAAAACAGCAGACGCTCTTAGTATATTGAAAGCTTTATGTAAAACACTGTTAAATGTACTGCTGAATGATCCACAACATGGGCACTGTAAATATCTAATTATGTTTTTTCACAAATTACATTATTTGCTTGGTTTTATGGTCCAAGGAAAATAAAAAAGGGCAAGCTCATTTGCGATCGAGCAGCTTTCTGTTCCTTGTTCTGTACAACTGTTATATTTGCATGGGAACGTTTTCCTCCTCCAGAAATATTTCCTTCAAAATTAACAGATAAAGTCACAATTATACAAAATATCTCTGTAGTCAAAGCAGATTTTATAATAAAATATAACTTTAAATGCAACTAAGACTTCAAGTCTGCTTTTATGGCATCCTTCAGGTGTAAAATACACCCATAATGCCAGAATTGCGGAAACTTTTATCTTTCTTAAAAAATCAAAACAGCATTTACAGTTTCATTTTAACTGAACTACATTTAAATTCTTCTGTATGAAACAACCTCTCTTTTCATACAAGACTTTTCATGCATATTCTGGCTCCAAAGCTCAAAATCAGTTTGCCACAACTTGTTTCCCTGGAATTCATCCGAAGACTAAAAAGCCAAGTGCCAAGGAGCCAAGTTCCTGGCCACGGCGTGAACTGTCCGACCAATCCCCACAGCCTGGAAAGTCACAGTTCTCAGAAAGAGCTGATGCTTTAAACAAGAGATCATAATCAAAATCATGATTCCTGACAAAGTCTCAGCATTTCACCCTATAAATTCCTAATTCATTTTCCAGCATTTGTAGGTTCCTGCCGGCTCCACCCTCTCAAATGTCAGCAATTGCTGCTGCTCTTAAAGAAAATTCCACTTTGGGGAAACGTGATATTATTCCAGATGTTTGGGTATATGGCAGTTCAGTCTAACCCAACCTGATTGTGGCTCTGTAACGCAGCTGAGCCTTGAACAGCTTCTGGAATTTATTCCTTAAACTACTGCACTTGCATATTTGAATTTAACCCTACTGATAGTCAAGCAACCAAAAAACCCCCGTTCTTCGTAACAGAGCCACTCCTAAAGAGGGTTTTTCCAAAAACATAAAACCATGACTAATTTTAGCAGGCCTTTGGGCCACTGTAGATCTGTTCCTACAGGCTGCTGATTGAATTAAAATGTTTTAAATTGTGCTCCTCGCCGTATTTTAGAAGAGATTTTGCTGAATGAAATCTGCTTTCAAAGTTTATAGTTTGAGGAAATTCCTTACTTGGAACAGGGGGAAAAAAAAAAAAAGGTGCATTTATAGAGATTCAAAACAGCTGTAAGAACTGGAATGTCACTATTTCATTTCATCAGATTCCACCAGGAAAAGGATGGAAGCAGCCCTTGTCCTGCCTCCAGCCATCCAGGACTGATCCCTTCAGCAGTGTGGACAGTTCATGGTAACATTTGCTCCTCAAAACCAGCGTGCATTCCTCATTCCTCCATGGCCTGTCACCTGCACCACGACTGTCCAGTATCTGCTTGAGCAAGACTCCAAAGCCTTGGTCAGATGGGACATTTTGTAATTAAAATAATAATAATAACGAATGACAGCATTAGCAGGCACTATCCAGGAGTCAAGGCTCCAGTCCTGGGCCTATAAATGGTGTCACTAACAAACCTGTATTAGGGAAGATCCTGAAATCCTGCACACTGCCATGGAGTGTGGGCACATCACCCACGTGGGTGTCTGGGACACTGGGAAGGCCCTTCTGCCCAAGGGCAGGAAGAACAAAGGCCTGTTGCCTGCTGCCACAGAAGGGAAAACCCAACAGCCTAAGCCCCCTAAACTGATAGGCCACCAGGGTCTAAATAAAATCCAAGAAGTCTATCCCAGATCAAATCTACCAAGCAAGGTCTTGGAAATATTTTGATTATATAGTGCTAAAGAAATATGCCATGAATCCATAGCCCATCAGTTATGCAGGGAAGAGGAAACTGTCCCTGGACCAGCACCACCCTGGCTCATTTCCTTCAGTCTGCAGCCACATGATTTGTTTTGCACACCACTGCTGGCTCATACCAAGGCTCAGGGGAATGCACAGGCTGGTGGTGGGATCCGAAAGGCCCATTCAGCAAGGAAGGGTTTCCCTGCGCCAGTGTCAGACGCTCCCCTCTTTGGGATCGGAGCAGTTGAGATCCTCCTGGTAGTACCACCACGTGCACCCTCTCCCTTCTCACTCCAGAGCAGTCGAACCCAAGCAGAAACCCCTCTCCCAAGCAAAGATCACACCAGCCAAGGGGACAGTGCTGTGCCTTGGGAAAGCCACCCAGATCCACCAGTCTATGTTTGACAGGGATGTCACCTGGACTGCGGGAAGGAGCCAAAGCCTCAGGGGTGTGTCCCTGCCTGTGGACCAGCACCAGCCACCCTGCAGCCTCTTCTAGGCTCTCCTACCCTCTTCTCCCCTCTGGGACCTGTCCCTTTTGGGTCCTCAGGAAGGGGAGTGATGAAATCAGCACAAGCTGGAAAGATTTTCTCAAGTGGGCCAGCAGTAGGAAGGGAGAAGCACATTCCCTTCCACGTCTGGTTTGCTTCTGTGTGCTGGAGAGCTGGCACAGAGCACAGCCCAAGCTTGGGGTTTGCCATCTGCAGATGGAGCCAAGAGCAGAGGGGAAAGTGTCTGCAAGCTGGGTGTTCACTCACTGCCTCGCTCATCTGAGTCTGTCCTTACTGAGGGTGCAAGGCTCTAACACAAGCGTGTCCAGGCTTCTGTGAAAGGTCTGCACTGGACAGCAGAGCCGCTACCAGGCCTGGTCTGACTCTAACCTGCCCCTGACTACATATTTGTAACCCAGACACTGCAGACTTTTGCTCTGCTCTGTGCCCTCCTGCAACTTAAAACACAAGCCTGGCTCGAAGGTCTCTATTTGCAAACATAGAGGAACAGCGGTTCTTAAATTGCAGGCAAACATTTGACTTCACTCAGGGCAATCCAAAGAATAAACTGCACGAACCCCACCCTTCTGCCCGACAACTCAAGCCCTTAATGCCTAGATAGTTTTCTTTCAGGCCTTATCACAGATAAAATATGGCCCTTTTTTTGTTGTTGTTGAAGGAGTAGAACCTGCCAAATATTTACCAACTCTTTCAGAAGGCTGAAAATGTCACTCCTACAGTGTAATAAACTTCCCCGGAAAGGCCCTGATAAATAGAAAGCCTTGCTGTACTGCCCAGAACTAGTTTAGTGTGGCCTAAGTATTGCCAAGTCTGACTGACAAAGAAAGCATATTTGCACACACAGAAAGATTAGCAAGAGAGGCATAAAGTTTAGAAGTGAAAATAAAACAAAGCCCCATTATTAACCAGGGAGGGGGGGAATAATTGAATCTGCATCCCAGAGAGCACAAGACATTATGAAAGCCTCAGAGCTAAAACAATAATTTAAGAGCTTGTCCACAACTTGCAGCAGAAGCTTAAACCATCTTCTTTAGCATTTGGAAAGTGCTAAACCATGGGCTACCCCCAACCTAGCCTTCAGAGCAATATTATTTAAAAATAAAATATTTTTACTTTGTAATTTGACCCACAAAAAGTCATTTGGGGCATGAGGGAATGTTCCCTTCCAGCCTGAACTTTAATTCAGAGAGAATGTTTAAACTCCACAGTGTAAAACAGATGCTGAAAAATGCATCTGCCTTGTACTGTATGTTCTTTGGGGCACAGACAGAGGTTGGAAAGTGCCTGTCGATGCAGTGTGTGCAGCTATGATCTAAATAATCCTAATGATGTAGATGAATGGAGGAAAAACCCCACATTCCTCGTATCAGCCAGTCTGTCAACAGAGTTCCAGCAGCTATAGACAACTACATCCACACTAGTGCAAACATGAATGTTGCTTAAAAAATGTGTCCTTTCACCTTGGCAAATGCCACTAAAAAAAAAAAAAATCTAAAAGTGACTAGGGAGTTGGAAGCTCAAAAGTACACATTTAAAAAGTCCTGCTGACCATAAAATGCTGAGCTCTCACTCCCTCCAGAAGCCAGGCTTCCACTGAATCTTGACTGATGCACTCAAATGAAAAGACAGTAACTCAAGCTATGCTACAACAGTGCTCCAAAATAGGTTTCAGGGGAACAAAACTTGCCAAAGTTACTTAAAGGCAAAAAGAAATTAAATTGTGTCTGGGGAAAAAAAAAAAATCCAGATTATGTTAAACCTGACAAAAGCTATAGCACAGCACAGAAACTCTCCTATGAAAGGGAAAACTTGGGTTTTAGCCCACCAGCTAATCCAGGAGCCTGACCAGCAACACAACCAACCTCCATAAATCGCTGCTTGCCAGTGATACCTAAGAAGTTGCACAAGAAGCTGGAAGGAGCACGCTAAGGAGGCAGAGGAATCTGCTCCCCGGCCCCCCCGTTCACACCATCAGGTTTTAATGTTAATGATACGGCCCCGCGTGCTTGAAGTATTTTTACACTATGCTCGTCTTCTTGTAGCTCCGACTCGTTCCAGGGCGGATGATTAGAATCAGATTTCTGTGATTTCACTGCAGATTAATTTCGTTGAGAGCTAACAGATCTGCAGGGAGAAGAGGGCTGCAAACAGGCCAGCAGAGCGGGTTTTAACGGGTTCTCTCCGAAAAGAGTAACAGTATCTCTGCCTTTACTCCTGACTTTCACATACTTTTCCTTTTTGTGGCCACTAGACCGAGTTCTTTGGGAAAATGGGCATATGGGGAAAAGAAACGTGCAAAAAGTTTTCCTTGACATTTTGATTTCAAAGAAGGCTCCTAACTAGCACTTTATGAACAGGTTTATGAAGAGAACAGGCCCAAGTAAGCCCTGACTGTGCCCGCTGTCCTTCAAATCAAACAGACACCTGAGGGACTGAACACGGGAAACAATTCTGATCTGTCAAGGTCTGTATGTCCTGACGTGTGTCAGAGCAACAGCTATTAATACACATGTTAGCATGCTGCACACGAGTGTTTGGATACAGAGGGCTGAAGAAGAAAAAAGTAGGCAGAGGTCTATAATAGTATTTGCACTTTTTTCCTAATTGTAAAACAGTAAATAGCATTATTTTTATGGGCAATTGCTACAGAAAATTGCACTGAATTTGTTTGCAAAAATTTAATGGGAACAGAGTATAAAAGTTACGATTCTATGATATGCAGTCTGCATACACACCTACAGAATGTAGGCTCAAACATCAGAGAGAAAATGAAATTCTAAGTGGCTCAAAAAAACAAAACCACACAGGAAGATTTTAATTTTCCATTTGCTTTTATAGACCTTAGCCATGAGAATACCGTTGCCACTTGGCCTTTTTACTTACTGGAGGTCAATATCATTGACTTTACAAGAGAGAAGTAAAAACATCGCTACATAAATCAAAAAAATTATGAGGACCCTCAAAATAATTCTAAGAAGTTAAAATGCAATGTAACATAACACAGAAGGGCAAAGAAGTTATAAATACGACGCTATACAAGCCAAGAGTAATATACACACCCGGAGCTGTATATACACCGTGCCCAAAGAAGGAGCACAAACCGGTGTCTGCAGACTCGCGGTGTGCCGAATCCGGCAAAGAAGAGGGAACGTCGGAAGGGTGGGGGGTAAAAAGGCTTAGGTGAGTAAGAGGAGAATTCCCGGGAGCCCGGCCACTCCGAATGGATGTGACTAGATTTATGAGAGAGAAAAAAAAAAAAAAAAAAAAAAAGGAAAGGAAAGGAAAAAGAAAACAGATGTGTTTTCTGAAAGTGAAAGCGGAGGGAAGGATGCACATGGTCTTGCGGGAGCGAAACCCGGCGCTCCCTCCCCGCCGAGGCAGGACCGGGCACAGCGTCCTGCGAGCCGGGGCCGGCCGGGACGGGCCGCCAGCACCGGCGGGACGCGCCCGTTCCAGGCCCTTTCGGAGGTGGAAGGAAACAAAACGCACTTACGGTTCGCGGAGAACCATCTCCGTCCTCTGCCCGCGGCGAGCCGGGGCACCCGCGGTCCCCGAGAGCCGCCCGAGCAGCGCCCGCAGAGCCCCCGGGCCGGGCCGGACCCGCTCCCCCCGGGGCGGCCCCGCACAGCGGCACCGCCGCCGCCGCGCTCCGTCTTCGCCCTCTGCGCGCCCGGCAGGTCCCGGGAGCCGAGAACTGGGACTTTGTAGGCCAGTTGAAGACACGAACCTCTCATCTCGCCCGCAAAGACCCAGCCCTCAGCTCGCCCATCAGGCGCAGGCGGTCACCGCACATCGCTATCTTTAACTGAGCCCCTTTCTCTGGCCGGTGCCCGCCGCCAGCGCGGAGCCCCCGCCCCGGGGCCACCGGGGACCCCGCCGGAGCGGGGCCGTCCCCCCCGGCCGGGGCAGGCAGGACCCGCGCAGCCCCCTCCCCGAACTTGCGAGCCGCCCCGGCCCCAGCCCCGCACCTCGGGCCGGGCCCCGACGCCCATCGTGACTCGGCACCGCCGATCCCGACCCCGCTCCTGCGGGAACTTCGTGCGCGGGGAGAGCGGAGCGAATACACCAAACGGACAGAAAATCCCGAGCCCTCTCCGTTACCTGCTCAGAGTGAGGGAGGGGACACGGGAACGGGGCTCGGGGGGCCCGGCGGCCGCTTCCCCGCCCAGAGCCGCAGGTCCTCGGGATTCCGCACGGGAAGGGCTCGGGCTGAGCCACAGCCGAGCGGGGAGCGGCGGCGGGCGGGCGGGCGCGCTCCCCTCGCCTGCCTCCCGCAGCCCAGCGGCTCGCAGATGGGTATTTAAACCGATAGTGATCACGGTGGGATTTTTTCTACCCTTCCTCTTTGCCCTCGCAAAGGGCAGAATTAAAAAAAAATAAAATAAAATAAAATGCGTTGCCACAAGGGACGTTGCAACATTTCTCCCGGCTTTTCAAACGCTGCGTTTGCCCCGGCGAGACTGAAGTGTCCCGACAAAAGAGCAGCAGAGGAGAAGTAGGGGAAAGAGGGGGGAAAAAATCAAAACACCCAAAAGCATAAGGAAAAAAAATAATTAAAAAAAAGCCAAAATCCAACACCCAAAGCCATCAAACCGGAGAGAGACGAGCTGCTCCACGCAGCGTTGCGGTCCCGGGCGGCAAGGCTCCCGTCCGGCGCGGACACGCGTCCCTCAAAAGTTCGCTCCACGTGTTGCGGCCGCGTCCCGGGAGGGTCGGCGCGGCCCCGCGCACCGGGGCGGTGCGGGCTCGCCCCGCCGCTCCCGCGCCGTTTAAGGAAGCGGCCAGTCCCCACCCCTGCGCCGGGCAGCTCCCGCCGCAGCCCGGCCCGGCGGCTCCGGCGGCTGAGCCCGCCGCCCGGCCCGCCGGCCCGGCCCGGCGCTGTGTCCCGCGGAG
>JAWMRA010000042.1:4083843-4121211 GCA_035584735.1 Pseudotriccus pelzelni
GGCGGGGCCGCACCGCGGGGGCTGCCGCGGGCACGGGCGGGGCGCTCGCCGTGTTCCCGCACCGTGTTCCCGCACCGTGTTCCCGCACCGTGTGCCCGCACCGTGTGCCCGCCCCGTGTGCCCGCCCCCTGTAGCGGGACCCCTCCGAACCCCCTTCCCGCGGTGTCCCCGAGCGCTGCTGCTCCCACACCGCGGGATTACCGGGGAAGGTTCGCTGTCTTTTCTCCCGGCGGAGTAACGCGGGGCGTCCCTGCGGGAACACGGAGCTGCCTCGGGAATCTAACAGCGGCTGTTCGGTGTGAGAAAAGCGCTGCCAAGCTCACACCTCCGGCCCTGTCGCTCGCCAGTTCGGGGTGTCGGGAGGGTCCCCCGAGGGCAGGAGCCGAGTGAGATCGGACACAGCCCCTCGCAGGGCCTGGGACACCGCGGGATGCTGGGGACTGTCCCGGCACTCGGGGGGTTGGCGGGGACTGTCCCGGAGCCTCCCGTCTCTTCCCTGGGAGCCAAGCAGCAGCGTTTCCACCCCTTTCCCTTGGGACAGCATCAGGCAATTTAATATGGTTTGTGTCAGGAAGTGTTTCCTGATATTCAAACCGAATTTTCACGTTTTACTTCAATCCCATTATCTTCTGTTTACACAGTCAAATCATAATAGCATAAATCATAAATACAATACTGCATTATTAATATTTCCTCCTTTGGGTTTCCAGCTACCAAATATTTAGTCTTATGGCTAACGCTTGGTTAAAACCCAAGAAATGAATCAGCTCTCATTTTTATCACCACTAGCTGAGGGAAGAATTTGAAGGTTGTGGTTTTGAACCATTATTTAGCTTTGCATTGAAATTTTTCATCCTAGCTTCTGGGTTTCAACAAATGCTGGGCAGCAGAAAGTAATATGCTATTTTTTAGCTTACATATTCATCCTGAAAAACACAAACCGAACCAACCAACCAAAGAGAAAGAAAAAAAAACAAAACCAAACAGGCAGTTAGAACCTGGTACCAACCTGACATAATAGAATGCCTATTTTTACTTTATACGATGAATTTGTAATCAGGCCCCACTGTCTGTCAAATCAGATCTGAGTTACACAACCTTTATTACAGGAATGCCTCCTGTGTTTGCAGTGTTCTCCTTGCTCAAATAAACCAACCACGTGAGGTCTGAGCAGCTCATTCCAAAGAGGAAAAGTTGCTTTCCTCAGGGTCCCATTTTAAGGTGTTTGTACAAATATTGCACTGAATCTATCCCAGCCTGTCTCTGCTGCTAAGGTTAACTTTTTTGAGGCTACAGTTGTTTGGGAACTCAGCATCCCAGCGATACCCAGAGCCCCCCCCAAAAAAGCAGGATGGCAGGAGGTGCTGGGGTTGCAGAACTTGCAGCTGTTTTTCAGCCATGTCCTGCCCCCTCCGCGGCCTTGGACTTTGCATTTCAGGTGGTGGGTGTTTGATCACATCCCTGGGCACGGGACAGTCCTGGCAGTGCTCCTGCTCCCTCCCCAGCTCTGGTGGAACGATGGGAAGAGCCTGGCTGTTTTCTGCTGCACCCACTGCCCAGCCCTGCTGCTCCCTGGCGTGGGGCAACTGAGGGGGGCTTCAGGGCTTTTCACGTTTAATCCACACTTACGCGGTATTTCCATGAATGAAAACAAACTCCTCTGCTGCTGCCCCCCAGTTCACTGCTCTGCACAGCCAGAGCTCATCTTCTCAGTCCACACTTTGATCCAAGAGGCTGAAGGACAGCCTTGGTCAAGTGTTGTTTCTCTGTCACATGGGACAAGTGCTCAGGCAGAGCAGAGGATTCCTGAGGGCCTGAGAGCAGCTTTGCCTGGTGACTGTTCAGGTGTTAAATAAAAGCCTGAGCACATTAAGAAAAGCCACAAAGACAGTGTTTCATAAAACACAACCAGCACTTTGCTCCAGTACAACAGGGAGAGAGCGAGTGCAGCCTTTCAGCAGCTGAGCTCCATCTATCTCAGTTGGTGCCCCAGCCCAGCTCCTCTCTCTTTTCAGAAACAGTCTGTACTCTGAGTCATAAACCCCATGCTACACACTATTGCCTCAAAATGCAAACTGCCTCCTCAGTCTGTGAGCTCAGGCACAAAGATCTCGGTGTGAGGGAAATGAGCAGCGTGGCAGAGGACGTGCTGACATATTATCATTGCAAAGTTGCTTTAAAATCACCATTAACCCAAATAGTTATGGTTATACATCTGGGACAGTCTTCAATTTACTAGTCATATGCTTCAACCTCTTTTTTTGCATCCAAAAAGCAGTTGGCTCCGAGGACAAATTTCACCCGAGTTATGCAAGCTAGGAGAGTCCTTGCTGCCATTGCATGGGTCAAAAGACAAATTTAGAGTGGAGTCACACATCCCAGTCTGCCCTCAGAGATTCAGGAAAGCGTTGAAACATGGGCCATCCAGAGTACTGAAGAGAGCAAGGGAAAACACTGAAGTCATGGCTTTGAGACTGCTCTGCTGAACAAAATGTGTCAGCCAAGACAACATGAGGAGATCAGAGCCTACTGCCAGACTACAGGAGTTGGACAATGTCCTCACTTGGTGCTCACATGAGATGTATTTCCTCTTTGTAACAGCTCTCCTTGTCACTGTCCAAGTTCTCAGGAGTCTGAACTCCTGCAATCTATTTCCTACTCTGCTCCTGCCTCATTTAACCTGTCTGCCCTCAAACCCTCCTTCCCTCCTCCCTTCTCCCAAAAGATAGGAACAAGATAAGAATCACCTCCCAGGAGTTCTGAGCTTGTGAAGTTCCTGGTTGTAAAATGACCCAAGGGTTGTGGCTCTCCCCAGCCCAGTAAAAATATGTAAAAACAGCATAATTTTTAAAGAACTATTACAGACTTTGTGGTACACAGTGTTGATGATCCCTGTCCCCAGAGTAACAGGTGATTTGCTTTCCCACTGTGTCTTTGTTGTGTATCAGTGTGTAACTGATCTGAAATTAGGTCAGTAGTACCTCACGTTAGCCTGAGGTGCTGAGATTTGGGAACAAAACTCCTTGTCTCTCTGGTGAAGTAGTTTAGCATACACAGTAGGGAGTTCTCTTCGAGCCTGCAGTTATAAATCTCAATATCCAACACCTCATTGCTGGGAGGAATCTGGGAATGGGAAAGCCTGAGAAGGTAACACACAGGTACATTGTTCCATGTATTATTTATACACTATCTTTGCTCTGATTCCCCAAATATCTGTACCCACTGTGAGAAAAGCTGCCCCACAGCCACAGGGGGTGATACTGTAAAAGTCACATACCAGGTTTAGAGACTTCTGACATCCAGATGAAAGTTGTTTGGTATGCTGTGATCCCTTGAAGATCATCAAAATGTTTTATAAGGAAAAAATTCACCCTGCAAGGCTTGAACTGATTAGTGAAGCCTTTTCAAAATTCCCTTTCCCCTTCTCCTTTGCTCCAAGCCCAGTTGGAGGCAGAGATCTTACCACCCTGGAGTCCACTCTGTATTTTAAATAATACACCACAGCTCAGTTCCCTGGCTCTACACCCTTCACCATCTTTCACAGAGGTGAAAAACAGTCACATGTTTTTACATCAGGGGCAGGAATGGCACCTGAAGAAGCAGCAGGCTGGGGGTGGGAGCAGCAGATTTCCAGGAGCCAAACTTCAAACCCAGCAAAGCCGCTGCGGAAACACATCCCTGAGCCACCTGCACCCTGTGGCTGTGTCAGGGTGGGCTTTGCTGGTGCTCCCAGGCCAGCCTCGATGGTTTCCTCCAACACAACGCCTGGCAGGCAGGAGAAGGCAGGGAGCTGCACAGGGCTGCTCCAGGAGATGCTTCGCCCCTGGACTGTCCCAACACGCAAGAAAACTCCCCCGTTTTTCCCAAGTAAGAAGCACCCAGCGCCTCTCTATGCTGGCTGTGTCTGCCCCTCTGTCAGCAGCGTTTTCACAAAGCCAAGGGCCCCACTCTGGGCCAACAGAGCCCACAGACACCCCGGCTGCCCCCGAGGTGACCGTGCCCATGGCGCCCTCCCCTCACTCCACAGAGGCTCTTGCAAAAGGCAGCCTTGAACCCACGCTGCTCCTCGCTTATTTTTTAACTCCAGCAGTTAAAACACAGTGCAGAGAAGAGGCCAGTGATCTGGCAGCTCAAAGAGAAGACAAAAATTAAAAAAAAAAAAAAATTACCTCAGAGTGTTGGTCGAGTGGGCCCCGGCGTGTCCTCCAGCATCCCAAGCCTGTTCCGCTGGGAATGGGGATGTGGTGAGTCCTGGCCTGAGCCCTCACCAGGCTGAGGGGCTCCTTTGGTCCCCACACATGGCACCAGCGGCAGGTCCCAGCTCCCAGACATAGCCCAAGGTGTCCTGGCACCGCCCTGGCCCCTCACGGACAGTCCTGGCTGTCCTGCTCCCGGCACACCTGGCACACCCGGGAGCCTCTCCCAGGAACAGGCCATGGCAGTTTTCCCTCAGGCTTCTCCAGCCACAGGTGCCTCCAGTTTGAACGTCCCCTCCCGCACACGCCCTGGCCATGCCAGGCCGGACCAGATTCCCCCGGGATACCTGAGCTGCCCCTCAAGGCAGGGGGCACAGCACGAGCTCATGGGCCCCACGGGTCAGTAAATCCAGATTAAAAAGCTGGCTCCGAATCCTGCAAACAGCTCACAGCTGGAGTGAGGAGGGGTGAGATTAACGGGTCGGTCCCATGCAAAGCTTTGGCCTTACATATCCCACACAGCTCTTGGAAGTTTTACACAGTTGTGGCTGCCAGGTGAGGCATGTGCTGAGCAAACTCCTTCCCTAGTGCCATCCTAGAGTTCCCTCATAACTCAGCCAAAGATAAGGAAACTGGTGTTTGGGCAGGTGAGAGCGGAGCTGGGCAATCCTCCTTTAAATGAAGCACAGAAATAGAGGGTGGACCAGGAAGGAAGGTAAGGAGGGACATCAAATCAGTCATCCACCACAGACAACGTTTTAGTCATGCAGGGAAAGCAAATTATTTATTTACATGTCTGATTGTACATTACAGCTACCTGAAGGATCCACATCAGCAAGGACAGCTTTATTGTCCCAAGAAAGTATTTCAAGAAAATACAAGGAAAATAATGTAAATGGCACATTGCAACAGTACTGACATCACTTCACTGGTGGTGTAAATTACAGAACAAGATTAAAAATAGTCATATGCCACTACTGCTGGCTGCCTCTTTTCCAGTAACAATGCAGCAAGTGGACTTTGCTCATTTTCATAATAAGCAGCCTTTAAAGTAAAAAAATAAAACCACCTCATTGCTTCTAAGGCAGCTTTATAATCTGTCAAATGGGTGCCGAATTCAGTCAAAAAACTTCTGCTCCCCAAGAGAGGAAGATACTATTTTATCGACAAAAACCTCTGTGTTTTGCAAGATTTAGGGGATACTGATGATTTCCTCCTTGTGAACTTAGCAAAGTTTATTATCTCACTGTGTCTGGGGGCTGGTGAGTGGGGGGTCTGATAAACAACAAAGTGTGAGGGGAGGGAACAATCTGAGGATCTCACCAGGTGAGGGGGTCAACACTCCAGAAATGAAACCATCAGCTCGAGAAGAGGCTGGTGGGAGGGAAGGACACTTCTAGGACCAGATCCCTGGTTGCCAGTTACGGACGTCCAGTCTCACAACCCATCGATTCAGCTTCCCAAACGCTGCAGGACAGTGCTGGGCTACAAACCCCATGGGAAGGAGTTTATTCAGCATTTGCCAAAATGTGAAAAGCAAGACACCCAGTTTCTCACATCTGCAAGAGGAAGATCCCCAGTCATGCAGATCCAGGGTCTGTCCCTGGGAAATGTTGCCACAGGAGCCAGGGAGGGAAGAGAAGGAATAATTTAAAGCATTTGAGGCACTCTAAGACGGCGAGTCTATGAATTGGTAATGCTATTTCTCTTTCCATTTCAATGGGCAAAGTAAAATCACTTGCCTGATCCCACAAAAATAATCCCAGAACTGAAGTTAATCTGAAATGGGCAATGTGTTCAAATGAGGTTTTGGTCTGGTGTCCATTTCAAGTACAAAAAGAAGCAAATTGGCTTTCATGGAAATAAAAACTATAATTGCCAAGTCAGGACAATAACATTTAGTTAAGTGTTTTATTTTTTGAATTAACTGAAGCCAACAAGTGGATAGAATTGGTCTCATAACGATACTAGAACAATAAATCTGCGAGTGCGTGTGTGAAACATTGCCTTACAAAAGAGACCGGCCATCTGACACAACATTTCTAAAAGAAGACAAAGAACTGCTAATTATGTTAATTTTCATTTGCTACGTAATTTAGACCATGACCTAGTGCTTCTAAAAAAACCTGTACAAAATGAGTATTTTTTACATCTCAGAGGCACATGAATACAAATCTGATCTAGTTCATATATACACATGTACATTACAAGAAACCAGACGATCAAATGAAAGAAGTGTATATAAAAAGTGCCTGAAACAGATGATAAAATGTAAAAATAAAATGTACCCTCACAACAGAGAAGTAAAAGGCACAAGTACTAAAATATGTAACCATGCAAAAAACATGGGTAGTCTGTGCAACAAAGAAAAACAAATGGCTCTTACAACTGATTTTACAGTAATTCTCAAAATGTCTCAGTATTTAAACATAACATCAGTGCAACATTTACTGCCCTGTAGCAGGTTCACAAGATATGAAATTCTTGGTTCCCCTTCCAGCGCCCTTTCTCCAAAGCCAGAATAATTTAGCTACGGATAAGGTATTAAATAAAATAGGGCTGGTGTTGGGTAGTGTAAGATCCCTGTGCGGAGGAGTAGCTGCAGCCCTCTCACCCTCTGCACACTGTGTGTCCCAGAAGAGTCCCCTGCCCCTCCTCGATGGGGCACAGCAGCTCGGAGGGGTTTGTGTCACTGCTGAGAACAGGGGGGTGAAAGCTACAGCTCCCATGTCACAGCTGCACCACTACCACCACCTACGCTAACCAGAAATACAGATTTGAGGGGTAGGTGTCCAAATTACACCCTAGAAGCCCATGGTTGTTACTGTGTGTTTTCATTAGGTTTAAAGTTTAAGTCAAAAGTAACCCCTCTGTGTCTGTTTGAACAGGTTCTACTCCCGCAGAGTAAAAAAACCTGCAGACTTAACCCAGTGAGCTGAGCCCTGGTATCCAGAACACCACGCAGCACTGTCAGCTGGCTCCACACTGTGGCAAACCCTGGTACCGTGGCCCTGACTGCAGATGTTTGCGTCTTTATGGGCTGCTGCCATTCCCTGTTTCCTAAGAGATGTGCCTGCCAGGCTCAGCTGCAGGGCTGTGCCTCTCACAGGGGGTGAGTACAGAGTGCAGCGGGACACCCGTACAGAATCCAGGGAAAACTTGTGGCACATCCCAGTGATCCCACACCTGGATCACCTTCAGACTCACCCTACCTGCTTGCATACTGGGAGAATCAGCGTTTTGTACATGGAACACAACCAGCTTTCATGACCACACAAAAGGCAAGGACAGGACTGGCCTGGTATAAAGACAAGGCTGAAATTCTTGTCTCGGTAGCTAAAGCCATACTAAAGCCAAGAATGTCGAATTCGTCCCTTCCATCTGCTCCCAGTGCAAGGCACACAGCCACTCTGACAGTGGCTGGGGACAAGACCAAGAGTGTAAATGTCAACAGAACAAATACTGGGGAAGAATCCCAGAAAGAAACAACTCTCCTGCAACACTGGAGCAACTCTCAGTGCATTACGCAGGATGACAGGATTCAGACCTAACACCTACTGCAATCCTTCTCAATATCTAAAGGTGCATGCAGAGTTTCATTAAACAGAAACCCCTACATGCTTCAACAGCAAACTGCTCCTAGAATCAATACTTTGAATTCAAAAATACTGAGAAAAAAACCCTGGGGATGATGCAAAGGAACAAAAGGTCAGCAACGGTGGAACTATATCCTTTAAAACCAATCAGCTGTGTTATACCACCTGTCATGACTTCTTGACAATGTTTCTAGAGAAACAAATTACTTGACTAGAATATGAGCATTGCTGCTTACACCAGGAACTGCTCAGTTAAAGTTTGAGTCAAGTTTTCTCTTAAATCAAATATTAGCCAAGCCACTGATTTGGCAAGTGTTTGATCAGCTGCTACTTCCTTCCTTCCTTCCTTGGAAAAAAATCCCTCAGACCACACCATAGAGTATTTGTTTTAAGAGAAAACCACAGTATATTTACTGCCATCAAAGAAGGAAAAAATCTATTCTTCTATTTGTAAATTCCAGTTCTTAGACTCATCACATGTCACCAGTGCTACGGTGCAGAGACCGCTGAGCAGTGCCTGGTGTAACAGCCCAAAGTGTGTGTTTATGTATCAGCTTCCAAGCCCTCATTTACAATCCAGATGAGGGAGCCTAAACACTGTAGCTCTAGATCCTCTCTGGAGAGCAAAGCAGTTCTACCAAAGTAAACGGAGCATTGCTGCACTCAGACAGCAAAATATTTGTTGATACACATATCTTTGAGAATTAATAATGCTGTGTTCAAATCCCTACTGAGCTGGCTGAGAAACATCTGAATTTCTCCCAAAGCCCATGAAAGGAAAGTTGGCAGGAAAAGTGCATGGGATGGTATGGGGTGTTTTTTTTGAGGCTTGCTACAAATTTGCATATTAAAAATTCCTTAAAAATAGATGGGATGGTTACAGTTTGTCACTGTTGCACTTCAAAATAAGACAAATTTTTAAACAGTTTCAGTCTTTATTAGAAGTTATTAGAAAAGCTGGAAAATCTTTTGATGTCAAAGCAGTTTTGAATCAGCATCAGTCTGAAATCAAAACTAGGCAAGAGCTGAAGACTGAAGTCTGGAGGGAAGCAACCAATACCAGAAAAATCTTGAGAGACTAATTTCATGTACTCTGAAGTGCAAGTTTTGAAAGAGGTAATTTTTCTGTGTGTGGGACTGCCCTGACCAAGGGCAGCTTCCAGCCAAAAGCCACTGGTACAGAAATACCTGCAGTGGTTTGCAACTGGTTTGACCAGAATATCACTTAGCTTTTGAGAATCTAAGGGTAAATGAACTAAGAAACAGATCAGGATACAGAACCTGGGATTGTGCTTGCATCCCCAGGGGTTACGTGAGAAGCAGGGGTCTGACACAGGAATGTTTGCTGCATTTGTGTATTGCCAGAACAGGGTGATACTACATTTCTGTGTTTTAAGCTATTTACCCAGGGAAGTGAGGCCCTTGTTCCACCAACAGTAACACTGACAGAGGCAGGCTGTACTCCCCCAGCTGTCCTGAGAGCGCAAAGACAGCCCAGGAAAGAAGTCAAACTTAGCAGAGAACAGACACCCAAACCGGTGCCTCCCTATTGCCACGTCTGCCGTCTGTTCTGCCGAAGTGTCTGAGATCAAAGTATGCACTCTCTGCACTGCCAGCATCAGATTCCTCCCTACCCCAGTGACCCACCAAGTGATCCCTTATTACCAAGTTACCTGCTTGCCATAAAATGTGACGACCTTTTTTCTGGGATTGAACTGCTTTCCAGGGCTTGAACCGCAAGACAGGTAGGTCTAATATCTGTAGTTAGTCTAAGAATGCAATTGCTAATTATTATTTTTAGAGGTGGATGCCTTAGAGGAAAATCTGCTAGTGAAATGCCTCTCCCACCTCCAACTCGCATTATCTGCCAAACACAGCAGGTATCTGGATACGTATTTCAACAGAACCAGAGAGCAGTACCACACCAAGGGCCCCGCAGGAGCAGAAGGGTAACTCCTTTACACAATAAAACAAAGCTACAAACATCACCAACATGGTGGTAAGACAACTCTTCAAATGCAAACAGTGGGGCAAGGAAGAGCTGCTAAATACTGACACATCTGTGTACACAGCTGAGGAAAAAGTCCTGCAAGATTTTAGAAAATCCACTGCTGGGAATATCCGTTTCAGGATTTCAGCCAGATTGACTATTTGTCACTAGTAGTGACTATTCACCTCTTACATATAATTACCTTCACAAGAACTTGGCTACCACTACAGTCATGTCTTCTGTTCATGTCCATGGGCTCTGTGGTCTCAGTGAAGTAAGCCAGGCTCTGCTTTCAGTGAAACAGTCCTCAACATTTGCTGGTGTTCCAACCTAGTGGGAACGGGTTTTAGATCATTAAAATTTTGAAGCCTAGTCTAGTTTACTTAAAAAATAATCAGGGAAAAACGTTCAGTCACCAGTCTAAGCTACAACAGCTTCACTCACATTTAGCTCCACTGCATGAGAGCAGGACAGCAGTGTAACTTCCCAAACACAGTCAGCTCCAGAAGCAGGGCTGCTGGTCACCCAGCCCTGCTTGTCACATCAGGTGAGCAACAGCCACCCGACCATGTGGAAGAGTCCTCTGTGGCCTGTACAGAGAGTAAAATCCCTGGCACAGCCCACAGATAGCACCACGCAGTGGGAAATGGCATCACTGAAGTGCAGGTGAGGAGTCCTGCAGGCAGGTAGCACCAAGGGGCTTAACTGTTCCTCTCCTGCCTTCTGGGTGGCACACCGAGAAGCAGCAGCAGAAAGGTGGCTGTGTGGGGTTTCCATGGTGTTCCACCCGCTCCTCCACAAACAGGAGCTGCTGCAATGTAGCACAGGGCATTTTACACCATTCCCAGGTGGATCCCTTCCTCCAGGTTACCCTAGAGCCTCAGGAACCCAGCCCTGAGACATGTGTTTAAACCACACTGTACCGTTTCTCCTGCAGACACCTTTGTGTGGGGTGTTGTGTCCCACAGTCCTTCCTCTGGTCCCTTCTCTCTTTCCAGTTACTTTAAACCTGACTAATGCAGATACATAGAAACAAACTGTTTTTATCTTCTTGCCTTCAAGAAAGCCTGATTCCAGCACATCCCCTGCTTCCCATCGCTCCAGTAACACATCACTGAAGGCAAGAGCAGAGAGACTGCAGAAAAAAATATATATATTTACATCCATAACTGAATACAGTTTTACGTATTCAAATTCAGGAAAAATGCATCACATGTACACACCAAGATACATCGAGAGAATACTAAGGGCGAGACACTGCCAACAGCAAGAAATACACAGAAAAGCACAGTCATTGCTACTGTAACGTTCTTCTGGGGAGTGTATTCAAGAGAGGAAACATCTCTATGCACTGGGGAAAGCCAGATAACCCGGGCCTATTTTTCTGTGCCAGTTGGTGTGAATCAAAAGTGTGTGAAACTTTTACTTTAAAAAAAAGTGCATGGAATAAAATTTGTTTTTAGCATTCAACTACCCCAACAATTCCATAAGCTACATCATTAATTAAAAAGGTCCTAGCCCTACAGTACGCAGATCCAGATCCGGAGAACACAGGCACATGTTGAAGTCATCCCTATTTAAGGCAGCATTTAAGCACAAACTCAACTTTAAAGCTTATGTTCTGTCGCACTGACTTCTCTGAGCAGTCTCAGCACACACTTAAAAGTTAAGGACCTGCACAACTGCTCATCTAAGCGGGGATGTGTTCCCTATGTAGAGCTTTAGATATGCATGTGTGTGCTCAGTCTGGACTGGTAACTCCTGCAAGGCCAAGCTCCTTCTTTTCCCCGCCCTACAGGTAAAAGCCACTCCACACCGGACTGCTCTCCATGGCTGTGTCAGCAACCAGCGGATCCTCTCCGCAGCCTGCCCAAAACCACATCATTCTCAAAGGAGTGCAGCTATATGGGCTGGAAAAGCAACTCAGCACGTGGCGTCAAGGGCTGCTCCTCCTCCTCCCCTGAAGTGAAGATATTTCATGCAATTTTTTTTTTTTCTTTTCTTTTTTTTTGGTAAGAACTGGAATGTGTTCCTTCAGTGAAATCTTTAAAATCAGGGTGAGGGGAAGGGGCAGGATCCCAGAATTCATCTTAATGGCCCATGATATACCCCTGAAAATAGGGGAACAGACTGGAAGGGCTCTTTGCCTCAATGCTCCAGGGACCCCCCTGGCACAACAAACACACATGCGCACACACCAAGGAGCAGCTGGCTCAGAGCATCCCACAGCAGGCTCCAAAGTGACCTTACACCAAAAGCACTTTGTGCTGACAGTGGCAAACAAGTGGATGGTGATTTTTCACAAACAGCAACAATTTTGCAGTATCTTCCTCTTCTTCCTGTTTACTTTGTGTCTTTTCTTTTCCCAAAGTTTGTTTTTTGTTGTTTTTTTTTTAAACCCAGTGTGTGGTTGAACTACTAAAACTTAATCAAATAGTAAATTACACAGTCAGCACCAGTCAGGAACTGAACCTGGGTATGTCAATTGGTTTGTGGTACCCAAATTCCTGGAAGAACGAAGAAAAAAATTCTTGCCTCTAAAGTTAGGGCCACATCCATATGTTTCCATTGTCTTTTTTTACCTTTACAACTAGAGGTAGAGTCATTTTGTCCAGTATCTAAAACAGCATGATCCAGTTATATTGTTATTACATTAATATACAGTATCCATCTTATCACAGGTATTGAAAGTGCATGGAAAAAGTCTAACCAAGCCAATTCAATGACAAGTAACAGTGTACCAAACATCATATAAACACACCCGCGCACCCACACTCACACGTAGTGTATATATATATATTTATAGATTAATTTACAGTATCAGAGTGTCGTTTAGATCCAGTGGCATGTGCAGAAATATCAGGCAGTTGCTGCTTTTCCTTCTCCCATTCTCTTCAATTCTTTATTTCCAAGATGGATGGGTTGTGGTCCAGGATTGCCAGAATGATCTTGTCCATATACTGTCGCAATCTGTAGTTTATCTCTTCCTGCTCTTTGAGGGCTTCCATGAGCTGAAACACAGTATTTCCAAGTTACTCCTGAAATATTCCCACTAGTTTACCACTAGCTAGATCTCTGAGCTGTGAAAGGCCCCTCAACCTCTCCGAAGATGAAGGCTGCTTTGCTTTTTACCTAAAGCTCAGGTTATTTGGGTGTCCATTTTCATTAGCCTTCACATAAGTACTACCCTGAATCTGCAGTTTCTTACCTTTGTTTTATCAGACAAGAAAAATGGCACAATGGGAATGGTTTATGCACGTCTGTGAGCTTTTACTGAGCCTGGGCCACAGCTGTCAGGCACTTCCCTCCTTTGAAGGGGGAGTGCTGGGAATCCCTGCATAAGCCAGAGTCATGAGATACAGAGGGAAGAAGTCAGATTTTTCTTGACAATTGCAAAAGCCCAATTTGCTTTTACCTAATTAGAGATCAACAATTAAACAGCCTTGCTTCACAGAGCTCTGGTTCAGCGAGAAACTCAAGTATGCACTTCACTTCAAGGGCCTGCCCAGGAGCTAAAAGGCTGGCAGGTCATTCCAGTACAGACTGGGTAAAAGGCCTGTCTCAGGACTCCCCTTGATGAAGAAATGGGGAATTATGTCTGGAAGAAACAGAGCATAAAGGGCAACCAATTCCTTTTAATCTCCTTCACCTCTAACCTGTCTTCTTCCCTGGGAGCTCTTATGGATCTGTGGGCCTGATCTCACCTGAATGTGCCCTGGAGCTCTGAGGAAGTTGCATCAGCTGGACTCAGCCCATACAAATGGGCCTCCCATAATATCTTCCAAAGCATTATCAGACTATTACTTGCCAACTACTTACTTTCTCCAAGAATCCAGCTCTGCTACAAGGGATTATAGGCAATATATAGCTCAAACTGAGACCTAAGTTACTGAAGTAACTTAGAACTAAATCTAGAACAGAAAGTAAAAATTTAAGTAACTACCTATGGTCATTTCTGAATGAAACTAATGTCATACTATCACAATACGCTCAAATTGTAAAGCAGTTCACTGAGAGTCTAATAATTCCATTTTTTTTGAGAAAGAGAAATGGGAGAGTTATATTACAAGGAGCATCCCAAAATACTGTTAGACTTAAGGCAATCTTCTAACACTTTTGAACTCCTACCAAAGCAGAATTTCAGTTCATTTGTCAACTTCAGACAGTTCAACCTTGACAGTTAATTACACTGAAAAACGCTTATTCTTGGATGTAGTACCTGATTAAAAAAGCATATTACCTCATCTCTTGATGCAGAATCAATTTCAGCAGCCAGTGACTGGGCTTTTGTTTGCGTTGCAAAGAGATTTTTAGCTTCATAAAGACTGAGGCTTAGAATCTGTCCATTAAGGTCATCGTTTTGGTCACGAAGTTTCTGATTCTCCTGTTTGAGGAGGGTGAAAAGACAAATTGCTTTTAAGTTCTTCCTAAAAGGTTTCATTAAAAGTAAGTACTATTTCAACATCACAGGTAATTTGGGTGACACGTGGTGAGGCTGCAGGTGAACAGCAACCCTCTTACCTCCTGTGACAAATCCTCCCTGCTGGATCGCAGGGCACAACTTACATTACTGATGCAAAAAACTCCTACACAAATGCAACGTGTGTCTCATGTTTGTGATAAAGGGGGGACAAAATCTCAAGGCAGTCTGCCAGGGGCTGCAGTTGCAGGCATTTTTCAAGGCAGCCCCGCACATTTCAGCTGGATCAAGAGGCCCTTTTTGCTCACCTGCTTCAGCCGCTTGATTTCATGCTCCATCTCCACCTCCCTGGTCTTGGCGTTGAACTCACTGACGCTGGATGAGGAGCTTCTCCCACGCCCAGGACGTTCACATTCCAGCTTGTAGAGCTGCAGGTGCTCCAGTTCCTTCCGCAGGTCTTCGATGAGCTGTGGGCACACAAGGGGGTCGTGTGTCTCCAGCACAGCCCTGACAACACAGCCCTGCACAACCAGCCCCCCCCACCCCGCAAACAGCCATCTCTGTGCTCAGACGAGCACTCTGTGAGCCTGGCTGAGAGCAGAGTCCTACAGCACAGCCACTTGTGGAAGCACAGCTCATTTGCACCACCAGAGCTGGAAGGGGCTCTGATTGCTAACTTTCATGTCCCAGAAGCGTAATTCCCCTAGTACAGGAAGTGCTAGGGCACACATTTGAGGCTACAAGTTCTCAAAGAGTTGTAAACCCTTTGGGTCAGGGATGGCCATTTAAATTCTTGCAGCGTTCGGCATCCCTCCCACAGAAACACGATCCAGCAGGACATTCCCTGGCTGTGCTATCTCAGTGCTCATCCTGTCTGCCCATTCTCTTTCAGATACGTTTCCATGCAGGTGGGAAGAGATTACCTGGCCTTACATCCTTCTTCACACCTACCTCCTGCGTGGCTTCCCTCTCCTTGTTGAATTCCAGCCTGTTCTGCCGCAGCTTGTCCATCATTCTCTTGTACAAATCCATCTCATCCTTCAGTCGCAGGCTCGTGTCTTCCAACCTGTCTGACATGCGCTGCCTTTCCTAAAATGAACAGGGAACTTCACGACCAGTTTGCAAGTGCAGCAGAAACCCTGAATTTTACAACACGAACCTACAGACACAGCTGGTCACAAGCTGGCTTGTGTCCTGGGGTGTTCCTGCCTCTAAATGTTCCAACTCCATTAATAGTTTAAGGAAGAAAAATTAAAGAAGCCGGGCCAAGCACTGTATGAGTTTTGCTCTTACACAAATGAAATTGCTGTTAAATCGCTCCAGCACTCAGGGGGAGGGGGGTTTGTTACCTCATCCAGTCTCTCCGTTTGGGATTTCAGCCGTGTGACAGTGCTTTTCAGGTCACCGTTTTCTTCTTCCAGCTGCTGAACCCTGTGTTAATAACAAAAACCTTACAGCAAATACCTCTTCAAAAGATTGCAGACATGCAAAATAGCATGCTCTAAAAAGCCATTTCACTTGCACTCCACAGAAAGACCAGACAAGAAAATCTTTATAATCTTTAGCACTTTTTAGCATGAGCTTTTTTGACAGTTTGTTTTTTAGGGCCCAAAACGCCACACTGACCCTCAGATTTTTGTGCTCCTAAAAACAGGTATCTAAAAAAAAAAAAATTAAGTGGGAAGAAACAAATGTTTGCTACAGCTGGCCACAATTCCCTCCTTGAATCCATGCCAAATATCCAGCTAAGCTGCCTACATGGGCCACGTGGATTACAGCATTAATGCAAGGCACCCTCCCAGCTTTTGGGCTTCAAGACACACAACTGCACAGCTACTCCACAGACCTGCCAACCTGCCACCATCTGTGCAGTGTCTGGTGGTGAACAGCCTACGTTTACATGCAAAACGAAAACGAAGACAAGAGAACCTTGTGCTCTGTTCTGGCTGGCACCAAGGTGTTCGTTACCTTGTATTCAGCAGTTCAATTTCAGTGCCCTTCTCTTTTTCATACTTGCTGTAAGCTTCTCTGTGTCTCTTAATCTCGTCTTCCAGGGTCTGTTCTGCTGATGTTTCTTGGTCTTTCAATAGTTCCTCTAGTTCATGAACTCTAAGGAAACCAGATCTCACTTCAGTAAGAGCTTCTCAAGTACTTAAAAAATAACTGTGCAACTTCACTGCCTCCATCTTTCCTGCCCACTCCTTTATTTCATTCTACTTCACCCTCTCTCTTGCCATTTAATCTCTCCCAGTATCTCTCCTGGTATTTAATCTACCCAAGAAGCATAGAATTAAGTAGTATTGGTTCATCTATTATTCTTTCAATCTCAAGAAGCTGGGACTACGACCCAGCCTTATGCTCTTGCTACATGGAAAAAACCCAAAAACCCCCAACCACCACAGTAACCTTTCTCACAGCAGAAGAGCTTCCTCTGTACAAGTCAGCAACATCTCTGTTAAAGACACTAGTTTGGAAGGCCACTGCTGGCTGAAAATTCAGACCTATTCCACTTGACTTCTCAGATGAAGCCTTATTTCAAACCGTCAGCATTAAGGAAGGAGACTTGGTCATACTCTACAGGTAGGGATGTTCCTTCCCCACAGCTTTCTGGCTTTGCTCTGACCTGGTAAGGAGAGCTGGCTCTGTGCTCTGTTACCTGTGAACTAGCTGTGTGTTCTCTTGTTTCAGTTTGCTCTTCAGGTCACCGTTTGTCAGGCTGTCATTCTCCAGTTCTGTCACCTTCTTCTCTAGGTACGTTACCTGGAAGGGGAAGTGGGAAAAGCTGAAGAGTTTGAATCTCTCCTCAAACGCCCCTTCACTGTTCCTAACTGGCATTTAGCTGTTCTACCCTTTATAAAGGTGGCATGTTTCTCTGCAAAGCCTGCAGTGAAGTTAAGCTATGCCCAGACCCAGCATCTTCCTTGAAGGTGATCAATGGAAATACACTCCAAAGAAGTACAAAACACAGTGCCTGGATCTGTGCTTGCACAGCTCTTGCATCACTGTGAAACAGAGTCGTAATATCAATGGAATGTCAAGGAAATTTTGAACGAGGCACTTCAGAACAGGGGGAACTGTGAGCAAGAGCTTTGTCCATTGATGCAGGTCTGCAGCAGGATTTGGTTGGGTGCATTAACCCCAGGGCACACAGCTTCTCACCTTCTCAGTGATATCATTGTCACAGGAGTCTATACTGTCTCTGAACAAGTCTTCTGTGCTGCCATTACTGCTGCTGAAGTTACTGTTGTGGAAGAGTTGTCTGAAAGATCAGAAGGATAATTATTTTGCTTGATGAGGAGGGAGGACAAAGAGCCTGGTTCAGACTTTGAACATCCGACGCTAAAATCTGTGCAATCATTTCAGTGACAATTGCAACTGTTTAAACACAAGTCTTACAAGAGACTGGTAGCCAAATGAAGTCATACTGAGCACAGTCAATGACATTAGTTCTAGGGAGTGAGTTCTTTGTTGCTTTTGATAGGATCTGCCACCAGCATTAACATAGTTTAAAAAATACTTAGTCTTACTCACACTACGTACTGAATTGTATTTGCCTTATTAGAAATTTTAAAAAGGTCACCACTGCACACTGGTTGGTGCAGTTAACCTAGAAAATTTCATAAGAGTAAGAATTCTGAAAAATATAAAAAAAGAAATCCCAAGCAGTTCCCACTGCAGAATAGTGTCAGAAATAGGTAACACTGGAGATTATCCAAAATCTTCTCAACCCTCACAGGCCTCCCCAGCCCAGGGCTGGTTCATTCAGTCAAAGGAAGATGACAATGCTGTACGTCCTTTTTAAAGGGGTGCTCTTGCTTCCCTCTGCATTTTGGCAACACAACAAGGCCCACGTTATGACAGTTAAAGAAGCAATACCCGGACTGATGGAATAGCAGTATATAAAGGAAGAAAGCTGGCAGACAAGGAAGCAACTATCTATGTTTTTAAGAGCTCTTTCCAGTTCAGGGGCCTGCTCCAAGCCAAGTATTGCCATCTATATTCTTTAGCATGCCCACCCAAACACAGGCCCCTTTCCTTGAAAAATTATCTTGGCACATTTTTGTTTTCCAAACTTATTCTTACTCTCTTCTGCCACTCCCACTTATGGAATTGTTACGACCGATTCCACAAGTATTCATAGAAAAGTTGAAGACTCTTACCTTCCAAAAGCTGTGCTTGATATTTTCCTGTTAGGGCTACACAGATACAGAAAGAATGATATAGGAATTAAACACTTATTTGATTCAATTTTAATTGCATAATGAAATATAATATTGACTGCTTTAGCAAAGTCAAAATATGAGTCTGTGTACAATATTCTTTAACAACGTAACCAAAAGCTGCTGTTACTAACAACGCTAAGATGAGTGAAGCCACAAATTACTGTGATCATTAATAAGTCAATTTGCAAATACTGTTATGTTTAGCAGCGATTTGTCAGTGTAAATCAGAGCAAAACTAACATTAGAAACACCACAAAGGGACACCAAGTTAGTGATGCACATATATTCTGGATTTCCCAGTTTTTAGATGATTTTATAAACAGTTAGTTTATCCTTCCCCATAATGCTTCCCAGTTCAGCACAGGAACTGAGGCGCTTCCCATTTTCACAGCTCCCTTCTGCAGCCAGGGACTGGTATTATCCAAACAAAAGGTCCACGCTGCAGACAACAGCACTAGAACCAGATCAAAATGTCCTGCTGGACCTCTCCACGAGAGGACGTCACATCTCAGTGTGCACAAACACTCTGCCAGGGCATTACTCTCTTCCAGCCAGGCACTCACAGCCACCCTCACAAAATTCCCAGAGCCCTGCTGGGTGATGCTCTGGGTGTTGGCAGAGCCCTGTCCGTGTCAAGTGCTACCCTGCCGTGCCATCAGGAGCGCGGTGTGCTCTGTCCCAAGGATTGTGCCAATCGGCACGACTCGCATTCAGTTTCTAGGGGGAGCTAGAATCCCACCAAATAATTCCCTTCCCAAACCCTACATGATCCTTGCAAGCACTTTCCCAGTGCTCAGCACAGCTCAGAAGTGGATGGAGCGGCAGAGACGTAAGGAAATTTCCTTAACAGAAATGTAAGGGGAAAGCTGAAATTGCAAAGAACCCCAAAAGTAACTTCTGCCGTAGGAATTTATCATTTTTCCAAGTTCCCTTGAGGATAAAAAAAAATATCCCACAGGAACAAAGTACCTCTGCTGACTAGTAGCTTTAGGAGAGGTGTGTGTAATGTTATGTGCATCAGCTAAGGATCTGCAGATCCCTCCTTCCCACCTGGAGACAGCAGTGGTTAACTGCAGATCTGCACTAAGGAGCACAACAGATCTCACTTCCTGGGAAAAATTCCTGGAAATATCTCTCTCACTCTGCAATTAAAGAGCTCATTGGTTAAAATATTTGAGTTTACTAATGCTGTCTGCACCTTAAGTCAGAAAAATAATTCCTAGCTAATGAAGAACAGCATTTTGATTCAGGCTAGACAAACTCTAAATTTCTTACTGTTTTTTAAGGACAAAACACGTGCAAGACAGAATGGGATACAGGAAAGGAGGAGGCTCTCTCTCCCTCTCCTCCTGCTTCTACCTGGTGCCATTTCCAGAGGGCATTGCCAAAAGCAGTGCAATAGGCTGCTTACCTGTTTGCTTTCAAGTTTTTCAGCCTGGCTTCCAAATCGTTGAGGAGATTTATCTTTTTGCAGCACTGTGAGCAGTAAACATCCAGCAACTCGCTGTTATAAACATGCCTCATTTTTCGGGGGGTTTGGCCAGCGCTGTTTGCAGGAAAGGAGAGATGTTACTGGCTGTAGTAACCAACTCACCACTGGCTTTCCTCTTGTCTGTGTGTTTGTGTGTCAGAATCACGGATGAGGGACTGGAAGCATCACCTCTAACCACAGTCATGTAATTCAGAGCTGATGATGGAGAGTTCTGGCCTTAGGGCAAGTCTACCTGTCTGAGCTGAGCCTTTCCAGAGGACGTGGTCGGGGTGTCAGTGGAAAGAACCAGTCTAGGTGACCACAAGAATAGCAAAAGGCACACACAGAGTCCACTGGGATGCATGTGGCAAAGGCAGCTAGATCAGTGTGTTCCACCTCAGCAATGCCCTCCTCTCATCCTGCCCATCTTCCCATTAGAGCCTGGCATGCAAACTGAAGAGTCTCTTCTCCAAGAGAAAGACAGGAAGATGAAAAACACAGTGGCTGGGTAAGAAGTCACACAAAGCCCCTCAGATGGTAGGATGAAAGGAACCCTGGAATGAGGAGGAAAGGAGAAGTGGACGCAGCTCTAAAGAGGAGATAACAGTAGCTCTTGGCATGATAAAGAGAAAATAAACTCAAATAAAAAAAGAGC
The DNA here is from genome assembly GCA_035584735.1 of Pseudotriccus pelzelni. Classification (NCBI taxonomy): domain Eukaryota; kingdom Metazoa; phylum Chordata; class Aves; order Passeriformes; family Tyrannidae; genus Pseudotriccus; species Pseudotriccus pelzelni. The sequence continues at coordinate 4,104,395 of JAWMRA010000042.1, forward strand.
ATTCAAGGCATGAAGTGCACTGAACCCCAGGAATGAGAATGGAAAGGGCTGCATAAACCCACGGAAGGAGGGGATGAAGGACACAAGCCATCCTTGTGAAGGGGCAGAGGAGAGGGGTGCTGGCTCTGCATGCAGGACAGAGGTGGCAAGGCTGGATTGCAGAAGTGCTGGAAACAGAGGGGAGCACGTGGGGGCTGCATGCAGAACAGAAGGATGCAGTGAGCTTGTCCTGTGTTAGCCATGAAGCACAAGACCTTCGTGCGCTATTGATCCAAGCAGGCAAATCCCAGAGAATCTCCATGCTCAGCTCTTCCCAACCCTGCTCCCACATTCCCTTGCCTCGGGAAGGACTGTGAAATCTGGAACTGACTCGGTCACAGGACGTAAGAGCTGCAGAGACTGAGGTCACACGCAGGAAACGAGTGCTGTGGCATTTCTAGCTCCGAACAGAGAGCAGCTACTTGCTTATGATAACCCCCTGTCCGTGGGCAGCACTTCCCCTCACGGGTCAGTGCTGAGGATCTGCAGTATCAGAACAATAAAGAGAAACAGCTCTCCTGTAAGTCTTCTCTCCACTGCACCAGGGCTGGTGCACAGTGCCAAGCTGGTTTCCATTGGAGCAGATCCCTTCCAATACTAGCCCTGAACTGTGAAATATATTGTCTGCAATACAATGAAATCTATAGAAGCAAAACAGCCCAGTTATTTCAACAGAACCCAGCAGAGGTTATCAGAAACAATATATTTGCTCAGCTCTTATTAAATGCAGTCTGTCAACTGGAGGGCAGAAAATGAAGTGATAACATTTTAAGGTGAGTCTGTGTAACCAGTGTAAACTCTGGTATGGTCAGAGAAGAATAAAAATGAGAAACTGTTTGTTAAGGAATAAGGAGCAACCTGGAAGATACAGATGAGCCAAGGTCAGAGTAGGCGTTGGTTCTGGTCTCATCATCAGGGCATGGGCTACTGGGAGTAAAATCCACATCATCTCCTTCCCCATAATCTTCAAATTGTTCTTCATTACTGATCAGAGAGGCGGTAGAGTAAGTGGAGAGGTCAGATGCTGCAGAAGGGTTGTGAGGACTTGACCTGAAACAAGAGGTCAAAACATCTCGAAGGCCGACTCTGATAGCACCTCACCTCACACGGAATCTGCCACCTTCACAGCCTGTCCCCTCACTGGAAGCTGTCCCCCACTTACTTTGTGCCAAAACCCTAAAGTGCTAAATGCATCTGATGTGCAGTGGACACGGTGCCTTGAAAGACACGAGCATGGGAACCTACAAACAAGCTGCTTGTGAGGCAGGTTTAGATCAACACAAACCACTTCACTTTAAAGAGCACACCCTGACAATCCTCAGTCACCATTTCCTCGTGGGGACTTCTGCTGAGTGCAGGAACTGTGCAGACAACTCCAAAATGCATGGGATAGCAAGAGGAACATGTGCAAGACAGAAGCTGTCGCTGTATTCCGCAATCAGAGTTTTCCAGTAATCCCAATAAACCCTCTCCCACGCCCCATGAGCTCAAGCCACTCTCCTCTGTGCGGTCAGGAATGAACTTGAGCTCACCACATACCTGAGAGTCACTAAAGCTACTGATGTGACCTTCCTTCCATCGTGCCAAATTGTGTCTTTCAGAGCAGATATGGACCACAAGGAGAGGCTGCCTAACTACCACAGAAGTACCTAAAATAACATCCAAGAGGCAGGAATGGCAGGACCCTGTGATCTCAGAGAGAGAGGGCACAGAGGTAAATAGATCAGCAGAGCCAGGCACCACAGCAAAGCAGCTGGCAGAGCAGTTTTGAGCACATCACATCTAAGAAAACAGAGCAAGCTGGCTGTGGAGAGTGCACAGGGTTCTCCTGCCCAGAGCCCAGACTGCCCTGCAGCCCCACAGTGCACCTGCAGGGCAGGTATTCGACACAGGTTTGCTCAGCTCCCACCTCAGTGAGGCATTCAGAGAGAAGGCACTAAATTCACATAAAAGTCCTTACAAACAAACTTCTCCCCACAGAAAACCCACCTGGAAGGCCAGAAATGAGACGATTCACTTGTGAAAGCCTGGCCTTGCCCAACACATTGCTCTTCCCACTACAGAGCAGAATGCAGGGCCTCTGGAATACAGACAAGGCACTGATGGAATGTGCAGATGAACCAAGTTTTCCACTCCCTCTGCCTCAGTGCACAATGCCTGCACCTTCAACTACACCAGCTGAGCCATGGGACAGTAACTCCCAGCTGATGTTCTACAGCAGCTCAACAGTATTTCCTCCTAGGTTGGTTTTTTTTTTTGAGTCTACCTTGAACCTCCCAACCCCTCCAAAGGGAGATTCTTTTTCCCGTAATACTACACTGGTGAGCTGTAAACAAGAGATGCACCAGGGTTCCTTTGGCAAGCACTGTTTGCATATCCCTTCCCTCCAGAAGCAATTAGTAGGAGAGGAAGCCTGCCAACATTTCAGATGTATGGTCTTTTGTTTCTCTCGTTTTGATGAGATCCATTTATAACCTGCAACTCATTTATCTAACTCACATTAACAGAAATTAGGGCAAGTCAAGCCTGGCACACTATTAAAGGATGAAGATAGGAATACTCATATTAGAAATAGATCAAACTTATCTAACAAGGCTCCTTGCCTGGGGGATTAGTGAGAAACTCAACATCTATTCATGAAGTGCTGCTGTGCCATGGACATCCTGTGTATTGATCAGTTTTCTGGGAGATCTCATGATCTGTGCAACTGCTGTTTGCATCTCAGTGCAGTTACACCAAGCCAGTTGGGGAAGAAGCTCCTCCTAACACCTCCACCAGGACTGCAATTGCAAAGTCATTTGCAGAAGAGTTGCTAAAAGCAGATGATTTTTCTCATTCTGACACTTTCTGAAGGAAACTTCCAGTGTGTTTGGTCCTTTCTGTTTGTTTGGGGCTTTCTGTTTGTTTGCCTTTTAAAGCTATCTCCTGTTCTGCATGAAGCTTCACAGGTGTTCTCCCACAGATTTACCAAGGCTGAGGAGGCCTCAGAGGACAACCCAAGGTCTATCAGTAGTAGCACAGCAGTTCTGAGCAGCTCCTGCCTGTCCTAGAAGGGGGGTACAGGATGCACAGAGCCTTTCCCACCCCCTTCACAAGAGCCTGACTGGCAGAGCTGGCAGGAAAGACACTCATTTCAAACACAGTACAGGTGAAAGTCACTGCCAGGATGGGGCTTTGGAGAACCGGGAATGGCAAGCAGAGGAGACAGGTTTGATAAAGAGCTGATGAAAACTGTAATTATCTTGATAAATCTCTGAGGTGGCTTGGGCAAATGGGAAAAGGTCAGAACAGCTAGCTGAGCAAATTCAGGAGGAGGGCAGGAATGAGGCTGCACAAGGGAGCACCTGAGGAGGCCCAAGAGAGAGAAGGAAGTCTGCCTTAGCAATGAACAAAGCTCAGGAGACATAAGTCAAGATGGCAAACCAAAAATAGGGAAGACAAGGCAGAGGCTTACAAAGCAAGCCCAGCTGGGCTCTGTCCTGTGGTACTGCATTAACTCAGTTCAAGGCAGGATTAAATCAAGCTGGGTCCTTTTCCCACCCCAGTCATCTTTAACCAACGCCCCCAGGGAAACACCCGGGAAGAGTCGAATTAGGATTACAGAGACACTGGTGTTAACAGCAACTATGGTTACACACACACATGGCAGGACACCCCGTGTTAAACACCATTTGCTGCTGAACACTAAAGGTTATGGAAAATTAGAAACACAAAGAATTAACTTGGTACATGAAGTTGCAAAGCAAATCTGCAGAGCCCACACTGCCATGTAACTAGATGCACAAAAGACTAAAGCAGCATTCCTCACACTGCACTGCTTTGCAGGAAGTATTTGTTTTAATTCCAGCATAGAAAGCTTAAGGGAACACAGAAGATCTTAAGTTTTGGGGGATGCTGATGCAGTGATCCATCCTGGAGAGACCCAACACCGCTTTCACTTCAAACACACAAGTGCTGTGAGCGCTCACAGGACACGCCAGAAGGAGCCAGGACTGAGACTCCCTAAGCAGACCTGGACATCCATCTCCCTCACATCGCAAATGATGTTAAGTTTCTCAATCCACCAGGCATCCTCAGCCTCCCACAGCAGGGATCAGTCACCCAAAGGCTCCTTCCTCCCTGGCACACGCCTTGGAACAGAGCTGCCACGGGGCAGGACCAGCACTCACTTGTCCCCGGGCAGGAAGAGGCCCCCCAGGACACCGTCCTTGTCCTGGCAGACGTCGGAGGCCTCGGAGCTCTGGGCACTCTCGATGGCACTGTCCATGTCAGACTCATGGTGAACCTCCTGCTGGGCCAGAGTCATCCCGTCCTCATCGGGGAACAGCTCCGACTCGCTGTAGGCGCTTTCGCTGTCCAGGTAGGCACAGTCCTGGATTTCACCCCCCTGGAAAAGGAAGAGTTGGGAGTCAGTTCAGGTCGCCCCTCAAGGCAGTCGAGCAGATACAGGAGAAGCAGTAACCCACTCTGTGGCTGCCCTGGTCAGCAAGAGTGACACTGAATAAAAGCCATAACACAACCAGCTGACCTGCTTTTACCAAGGCAGTTCCAGCAGGCCCCTGAGGTAGCTTGTACCTTCCAGAGGGGCTCAAATACGCTCTCTGACTCTTACATGGGAGAGGAGGACACAACACTCAGGTATGAAATGCAATCAATTTTGCCCTAATTTACTAAAAAAAAAAAAAAAAAAAAAAAAACCTGAACAAATAAATTGTTAAGTCACGCTTTTCTATTTTAAGGCATTTGTTGTAACTATACAAGACGGTTTTTTTCCCACTGAGAGAATAAATAAGAACCTTGAATCACACCAAACTCACCTAAGCAAAGTGCAAAACAATTCTCTGTCCTGGGATTACAGAGTTGCAGACTTCTGACCCTTTCTTTGTAGGGTTTAGGCTACACAACTTTTGTAGATAAAGGATTTTTTTAACCAATACCCTTCTACTTGTGACAGTCCTTAGTGTGGATACAGTTACACTACACCGTGACAGCTCTTCTTGGGAAACTGGCAAAAAGCTTCCTTGCACCCCAAGTTTCAAAACACATTTGAATTCCTGCATTTTAACAGACTGCCACGTGGAATGTCAGTGGAATGACAACGAACAGCAACGTGTGTGCCTTTCAAGGGAGAGAAGCAGGAGCCAAAATGATTTGCCCTCAAGCTCTTTTTACAGAGGCTGAAGCTGTGATCTGGGTTGGGTCTGAGGTGGGCTCAGATGCTATGAGCAGTTACCTTGGCTCAGCCGTGGGTGGGAAGGCACAACAACACACTGACCTGCTGTAGAGCTCAGCCCAAACAGTGCTAGCCTAAGGCTGGCACAGCTTAAACTGTGCTCAGATACCCTAAAGAGAGCAACTCCGGGGAGCAGAGCAGCCCCTACAAGTTTCAAAGTCAGTTGACATTTTTGTGATGCCAAACCCTGAAAATCGCAGCTGGTGTTGAGGGTCAGGTAACCCCGAGCTTGAAACACACGATGCTAACTTACTTTCCAATCCTGGCTTGAGCTACAGCTTTGCCAAAGCCTAAGTCTCTAGGATTTCTCACCCCTCATCCAAAGAAGTAGAGAAGAGAGAAAGTGAGGATTTAAAAGGAAATAAGTTAAACCTCATAGCATGCAAAATGAATTCCCTAACCAGAAGGGTCTTGCCACATCCTCGGTGTGGTGTCACGGCTTGAAAACATGCCTTGTTTCTAAGCTCGTTTATTCGCTAGGAAAACTCAGCAACTAGTCTGTCTTAAAGAAATCCCTAGAAAGGCATCTGCAAACAGTTGCACTGAAACTTCAATTGCTGCTGAGCGTAATTCACGGCAGAGCGAAACCCTGGAATCTCTGTGAGCACAGGGTACAAACAGCTCAAGGAGGTGTTTGGTACGAAGGAAATGGTGATGCTTCTTCCATTTCCCATGAATATCATATGCACTGCTCCAGCCATATGTTGTGTTGAATCTGCCACATTCTTCGGTGGTGGGCACAGATGTGGACAGATCTGACAGATCAGGGTCTTAGGGTCACACAGGAGTAAATTGGGGGCAGATGATTTGAGCGTCACAGCTTATTTTTAGAAAAAAAAAGGGGAAAAAAGATTGCTAAGAATCATTTCTACCATGTGTTTGAACAAGAAAGGCATTTATCTCACCCAGTAAAAACAAAGTAGAGTTTCTCTCAAATAAGGAGTTGGTTTTAAGAGGCTAACAAAGATTGTTCTATGCACTCCATAGATCACAGGTGCTGCAGAGACACATATACTTTGCCATGTATTTCCGTGCTTCATTAACATGTATTATTTTCAGACAGCCTCCAACAATGCTCCATCTTTACAGGCACAGGAGTGACTCCTTAGACAAATAAGCAAAGTTTCTTCTCAATTGCCTGGCTTACACTATTCTCTGGTTATTCCTCTGATTAGTGCTATTTTGCTTACATGTGCACTGTGGGTGATAAAAGACATCAAGGAAACGGAAAACCCTTTCAGAAGAATATAACCACTGCTAGAAGATGGAACAGAAAACAAGAAAAATCAATTATTATAATGCTTATCAAAGCCTATAGACCACCAAAATACAGCAAAGAAAGGTGACAGGTACACTCCTGCACATCTATTATTTATAATCATAAGAGCATATTACATACACACACTCTCTGCCTCCTGCTGCACAAAGTTTAAGAGCAGAAAGCGAGGATGAGGTGTCACATTATTTCATTAGTCCCACAACTTGTCTGCCCAACATTCACTCGTACACGGTGAGGCTCTGCAGAGCTAAGGCAGAATTCAAACCCAAAGTGCACTTGCCAAAGAAGGACAAGGAGAGTGTTTCACAACACAAACAGGGCTTTCAGAGGCTACTTTGAGAAAGAAAATGGAAGAAAACCCTTGACCCACTGGGATGGTGAGGACAAGGTGCTGATGGCAGCAGTGTCCTGGCCAACCCTGTCACATAAGTCTTTGCATTAAGGTCACGCCCAGTCACTTGCAGTGGATTTTTCCAGGCTACTACCAGCTCAAATTTCTAATAGCCAATACGGGACACTTTTAGTTGCATCAAGTAGAAACTCATCCTGGTATGAGCATCCCAACCCAGGCCCCAGACATGCAGGAAATTGCTCAGAGAACAACATCACCCCTTTGCTCCCCGAGCCCAGTGCTCTCCTGAGCTCGAGCAGGAATGGGGTGAAGCTGCTCTGAAAGCAAAGCTGGAGCTTTTCCATTTCGTCTTACAAGTCACTGAGGACTTGTAGGTGCAATCAGTCATATTTTTTTTCCTATGTTTTTCCTGTCTGTTTGGCTAAGAGCAAAAGGCCTGGGTTGACATAGCCTATACTCTGCTGATTTCCCCACGCCTCGAGGTTTCTCACAGGCTGCTTCTGGGTCTTCAGAGGGGTCACACCAACTGGCAGAAGGATTCAGATGGGATTTAAGCTGTGTGGTGCCAGGCCAAAACTGTGTTAAGTGTACCTTAGTGATTAAAGTGTTGGAATAAGGATCAGAAAACTCAGCCTGTTAGGTAAACATGGACATTTCTGCCCAACCATCCAAGCTCAGACGGAGCAGCTTCATCACAGGGAAGCATCCAGCAAGCAGAGGTGTCAGAGCCAAGTCTCACAAGCAGGTACAACTGCCTTTCACCACCCTGGTGTGGTGCCAGCAAAAGAGAAAGGGCCATGAGGACACACAGCACCGGGCAGGGGAGCACAAGAGCCTGCAGAGCTGAGCTGGCTGTGGTGGGGGAGATATCCAGGCTCCTGCCAGGTTCTGCCACAGTGCAGGGCTCTTTGCTGCCCCAGATAGCAGGCTGGCTGAAGCAACTGGTTTCGTCTGTTGGGATGTGGAGCCAGCCCTGAATTTTTGGTATTAACAGCTTTGATAGGTCGTTTCACAGCCAGCAACTCATGGCCGAAGAGCCCAGTCCACAACGGGAAAGCAGGAACCTCCATGCCACAGCCACATGGGTCTGGTTCTCAGCTGAGGAATCTTTCATGGTGAAAAATATGGATAAAATGGAAAATGGATGGTGGTGTGGGTTTTTTTTTTCTTTTTCCTGAATGAAAACAAAATTGCTCTTCATTTTAATATTTTCGTCATTTTACGCCATACTGGCCAAAATGTTATGTCATGTTTCTAGAAACCAGCCATTTTAAGGTTTTGGTTGCCAAAAGCAAAGGAAGCAAAGGATGTTTTTACAGCTTTTTAAAACCAAAGCCTCTTGGGGGAAAAATGAAAATTTTAAATACAATTTTTTTTCCCCTGCTATTTACTTTGGTAGAAAATAACTTTCTGCTGGGAAAGTGATTAAAATGAAAAACAATTGTTGAGTCACTCATCCAGTCCTTCTCATGGATTTGCTGTAAACTCAGCAGATATAAAAATCTCACTCATACTATGAGGGGTCCTTCCAATTTTCTGAGAGTTTATGGCACCGCAGCAGGGCTGACATTATTTTTAAACAAGCTGCAGCTAAATCCTGGGTTTAAGGTCAGCTGATAGACAATTTCAGAGGAAACAACACCACTTTTGTAAAGTGCTATTTTGCTTCCTTCCTCCAAGCTTGGATTTAATGGTTTATTTATGATACGAAGGAGGGAAGTACTTTCATTCATTCTAAGGACAAGCAGAGCCCTGGCTGCAGTGTGAACACCCATCCAGTCTCCTTGGGGAAATCCACACTTGGTGTCAGAGTAGATCTGAAGGATAAGAATTGCTAACATTTTCCAAGTTGTATCCTCTTTCCAGCTGCAGCATCCCTAACCTCCAAACCCACTGCCTTGTAAAACTTGCGAGCAGACTCTGAACAAACGAGGAACTGCAGCAAGACCTCCTAAAAGCACAGTAATCCCAGCTCCCAACTGCAGTGTAATGGAGTGCCTACTATGGCTGCTGGCTGACACTGGAAAAAGTGAGATGCTGCTCCCACCTCCAGAGAAACCACCCAACTCCAAACAAAGGGCGATGGGAGCAAATGTGTTGAAGATTAGCCCCATGCCCTACTTCTTTGGCAGACATGGACCTGCACAGAGCCAGACACCAGTTTCCTGACTGACAGCTTCACAAACAAGAAGCCATTCAAAATTACCCACACCAACTGTTGAACTTTTCCTATAGTAGGAGTTCCTTTTTTGGGGAAAACAACAGCAAGAAAACAGCCCTGGCTGTGAAGACACTCATTCCATAGGAGCACTCTGTGCCAGAAAACTCTCTCCACAGGCAGAATCTCTCCTCTCTGGTCCTGGACTTCGCTGTGAAACCATTCAGGACCACACTGGGGACCATAGAGATTAAGGTTTTCATGGCCTTTGTGTATATGGGTGGGAGGGAGAAACAGATGATACTAAACTTTTGACTTGTTTCCAGTTTAGTTTCCTACTGCAGTTACAAACCGGGATTAGCAGCCATAGTACACAGGAGACCAGCACAATCCTCCGGAAACATATTGTTTTTAGCCAAGATGCTGGTTTTAGCTACAAACTATTATCCCATTGCTACCCAGCTCCAGGTCCCAGCGTTTTCCTCAAGACCCCATTCCCCAAGCTACACAAAAGGCATCCTAAGAACTCAGAGCCGATCTGGTTATCTCACACTTTGCCAGCACACAGGGAAAGCAGCGGCAGGTTATGCACGTGACACAGCCTCCAACAGGGCCCGGCCATCAAAGGAGTATAAAATGGTATTAGCAACAACTTGGTAGAAAGGAGCCATGTCGGTGTCACTGAACACAATGAAAACCCTAATTGGTTACAGCTGACAAACACAGAATTGCATTAAACAGAACATTCGATGCTGGGCCGTGGTTTACATCAAATTGTCAATCTCAATATGGCAATCCCCTAAAAGAGCCACTTTTTTTTTTTTTTTTTTAAGCCCTCAGGAAACATAGCAAATCATGGCAACATGTTTATAGTCCTCAAATGCCACACAAGAAATCTGATACGTATCTTTTTATGGTGGGATGTACCGGAGGGTGTTTCACCGCTTCCATGCTCGTTTTCCAAGCTAAGCCCCCCTGAATCTCCCAGAGACTGACTTTCAGACCAAGCCGTGGAATGGACAATCCTCAAGGCCAAACTCGCTCAATAAAAATGAGGTCACTTGCCTTATCTGCGTGTTGTTTTCTGTCTTCAAGTCTGGCAATTAAGGGTGGAAACAGCGGCGACAAGACGCAGATCTTTACAGCCTGCCCCTGAACCTCGCCGTCCGCTGCTGCCGTATAAACTGACGACTGCCCTTGGACTTCAGCACTAACTTGACACCAGCAAACCACAGTAGAAGGTCGATGATATTTATATCCAAACAAAAGTTTGTTTCTGTGCTTATTCTGGCTGGAATTCAAGTTATTCCAAGATGGTTTGTGGTTCCTGCACCTATTTACACACCAGATCCTTCGGGGAAGGCGTGTGTTGCCAATAGCGCCTGGTGCAGCCAAGACCTGGTGCTTACCTGAACACTCCACCTGCCTGCCCTAAGACAGAGGGGCAGCAGGAGAGACATCTGGGCTGGGTTAAACAGAGAAAGCACCTTCAGCACAGTAAAAACTGTTCCGTGTTTGCAAAAATACACCAGGTCTTGCTGGATTTACAGCACGCGCTGCCATGCTAGGAAATTTCAGGAACGCCAGAGCCTATGAAATCCATTGTCCTGAGAGGTTTTGTGGTTTAGATTTTCCAGTGTCTAATAATCAGGTTGAGATCAAGCTGTAGATTTTGCAAGGGAGGCTAACAGAGTCTCTTTCCTTCACCCAATTTCAGATTTTCATGAATCTGGTAAGCAGTTAGGGGTTTAAGACCTCCAACTCAGTGTCAATTTTTCCAGCAAATCCAACAGGTCTGTGGAAATGAGGACAAACAGACTCTGTACTGGCATAAGGAAAAAACCTAAAAATTGACACAGTTTAATTTTCAACTTCAGCAGAACAGAATTACTTACAGCAGGGAAAAACACTTTCAAAACTCAAACAAGCTTTTCAAAATGATGATCCCAATTACCTACTCTGTAGATGACCTGCTATGATACCAGTGTATCCTCAAGGTTTCAAGATAAGGGACTACAACACAAGGCAGATCTTTACAGCAGGATGGCAGTACCCTGAGTTCATTCAAAGTCCCGGTTTACCACTATAAGTACTCAATTGGCCTTACAGAAAATAGCTTTGAGCTAACTTTATTAAAGAATAAACAAGAAGAGTCAACAAAACTGTTCTCTAAGTTTTAAATACCAGGAGGGGAGGAAGCTTTATTGCTTTATGCTACTACATTACACAGATACAACAACAGCTGTCAACAATAATATTATCTGTATTACAGCAGAGATCCCAACTGAGGCTAAGGTCTCATTGTGCAGGACACTTGTAAAAAACAAGAAACACACTGTAAGAAACCACTCCCTAAAGAAAATCAAGACTAAATAGGCAAGAGGGAAAGAACGGGGGAAAACCTATTTTCTCCCCCTAAGAAGGGGGGAAACCCTACTTTTACAGATGGGGAACTAAGGAATGCCAAGGGTGACTTGCCAGAGGCTGAAATTAAATGTCTGTGGCAGAGCCATAACTGAGCCCAGATTTTCAAAATCCAAGACCTGTACCATCCAAATCCAGTAGTAGACTTCCCTTTAAATTAGTCCTAATAATGTTACAGTTGGATCTCACTTGTAATCAAACTGGAGAAATTGAAGTGGATACATTTTTCTTTTTTTAAAGAGAACTCTTATTTAGTCCATGGCACATTTTGCTCAGGACTATAAATTCTTCATAAAAAAAGTCCATTGTGCCTAATTTTCTCCACTTAACCTAGAGGCTGCACTTCTAGGTGCTGTGCCAGCTGCAAACTTGTTCCAGCAACTGGGCACCTTCTTTTTTCCTAGTGTTCCTTCACATGCTCAAGGCTAACAAACCTGCTCCTTCCAAAGCATCTGCAGGAGATACGGGAATATTTGATACAACCAATACACTTCCAGCATGCTGCTGTGAATGGAAAGCTCCTGAGCAAATGCCACAGCCCTGTAACACAACGTGTTGGATGAATGCTCAAAATTCTGTGGTTAACGAGAGTCAACATGATAATTCGGTGTTAGTCAGAATTAACACGGTTGGATTACCCATTTTTTCAACCTCTCCTGTTCTAAGCCATCTTAGTGGCCTTTATTCATAAAAGACACAGATCTACCCATTTCAAATTGCCCTTTCATGTAAATACTGTCAGAACAAATAAAGTAATTACTGCCAAGCCATCTGAAAATGATCAACACTCTTCACTGAGAAGTAAGCAGAGTGAAGACCATAACAAGACAGCAATTTGCACCTTTTTTTTAATTTCAGGAAAAATTCACTTTCTTCAGTGCATAAGTTAAGCATGGAACATATTATTTAATCCTAAGGCAAATCACACCAGCAGGAAATTTCGTAAAGAAAAAAAGTAATCTTCTGAAGGAAAAATAAATTATCGACCACGTTAAGAAGGAAAGAAACATTCTTGAATAATTTCTTTCCTTGTTGGTATTGGCTGGCAGCATAATCCTTCCAAGTAAATTGTAATTTCCAAATTAGATTATACATTATGTCATATTAGTTTTATATTAGAAAAACAAACTGACTGAAAGGAAAAATGCCAAAGTAGACTTGCCTTGCAACGTAAAATTTTTGTGTTTCTACTGTGAAATGCTAAAGTTTCTTTTTTCTCTTTTTAAGAAAAAAAACTTTTACAGCAAATATAAAACCTAAATTAAGGTTTTTTAAGATATTTAGTTTACTTGACCAAGCCCTGTTTGAAACATAAATAGGGGTGAAAAAAAAACAAACCTGAGCACTTTCAGGACACAACATAACCATAGCAACAGTTATCTCTGTATACAAATACAGATACCAGCATGGAAATTTTTATGAGTTATGCTTCAATCAAGAATATAAGCACCTATTGCAGTCAAAAATAACTTAAATAGAGAGAACATTAAACCTGCACAGGTCAAGTGATCTGAAGTCAGGAAATGCTGGAATTGAGAATGGCTGTGTAACTTCCACACTTCTCCTGTGTTATGCAAGAGTCTTTAATTACACTGTCCTCTATCTGTTTTTTTCACACAATTCCTGCTTTGGCCACAGACAAGGATGGATGGTGCTTGATAGATATAGGATCTGGAACATAAGTCCAATGAGGAACTGCTGATGGTACTAGAGCTCTTTAGTATGGGGAAAAGAAGGCTGAGGGGAGACTTGGTCACTCTGTACAGTGAAAGAGAAAAACAGGTTGTGGAGATGTGGCGTCAGCCTCTTCTCCCAGATAACAATAGGACAACAGGAATTGATCTCAAGTTGCATCATGGGAGTTTTCAGATTGGATATTAAGAGAAATTTCTTCATTGAAAGAGTGGTCAAGCATTGAAAACAGCTGTCAGGGAAGTGGTGGAGTGACCATCCCTGGAAGTGTTAAAGAAAAAAAGGAGTAGGTATAGCACTTCATGATATGGTTTAGAGGTCATGATGGTATTTGGTCAAAGGTTGGACGTGATGATCTTGGAGGTATTTTCCAACCTTAATGATTCTCTGATTCTATAACCTCCTAGAGTTAGTGCTTGGCCCGAGCCTCCTTTACAACATGCTTCCCAAACTCTGCATCCCAGAAGGATTGCAAGTTTGCTTTCACACACTTGGCTTGACTTTCACAAGATCCTAAAATGCCGCTAAGCAGAGGTAACACTTCAGCTTGGTCATATGTCAATCAGGGTGCCGAGGGATGGGGTGACCTAGGAACAAGGCCATATGGCATGAGAGGAGAAAGCAAGGTGGGTACAGGACCATGGTGAAGATGAGACTGAAGATGTCCCAGCACACATGAATTGTTGAGATCCATGATTTGCAGAACATTTTGAAGACAACCAGCCAGGCATAAACATGGGAATACTGTAATTTCTTCATTACCTGCTAAGTTGTCCCAGAGTATTTTACTGTCACTACAATTTTTCTGTAAGTCTAGACAGTTAAAAAAAATTACAAAACCAATCAATTAATCCTGTCTGCTGCAGGAACCAAAAGCTCACTCTCTGTTTCTCCAAGGAGCTGGCTGCAGATGCTCAGGAAAAAGACCACCTAAACAGACCACTCTTCACCTCTGCTTCTCCCCCCTTCCTGCACAAGGCTGGCTGCCTCCTTTTTAACTTCTTTCTCAGCCTGGTGTGGGAGTACCAGGACTCAGGGGAGACCCTCTGAGCTCAGTCCCTAAGTCCAAAAGCAGAGTAATCATAGAATAGGTCCAGCACGGACATTGGGCAAGGAAGATGTTCATACTCCCCTTTGGGGACTGATTTTCATAAATGGAGGCACAGGGGGCAAAAAGTCTTCCCAGTTTATCAAATTTCTACTGAGCTCATGCAAACTTTGATTTTTTTTTCTTTTAACTGCCTTTTTCCTGGCCAAATCCACACAGTCTCTTGCAGATACAGCAAAATGCTTCCCACCTTCTCACAAACACAAAACAGTTTGGATTGCTCCCTGGGGAACAATAATGTCTCTTGGAGCAGCACTTTTCCTTCTCTCTCAAAATGATTGTACCATTTGGGTATGATTTGCTTGGGGGACAATTTTAATCAGCATGGAAAACTTCAGCCTAAAAAAGAGTAAGTTTAGGAAAGCTGTCAACAATCAAAGCAAGGCTCTTACTGGGGAAATTTCTGGCAACTCTTCCGTGGACATAAGTTCCTCAGTAAGTTTTAGCACGTGCTTTGTTACACATGAACATTTCGCTGAAAGCTGTGACTAGTATAAACAAAGTTCTGGAGTCAGAGAAAAGAAAAAGAAAATACTTTTTTTTCTACTTTTTTTCTTTCTGGTAATCAGAATCCTTTATTCTCTTATGCCATTTCCAAGTTCTAATCAGCTGACGAGTTCAAAATGCTTTGGTATTAATTAAAGAAACTGGAAGGTAGAGCATACAAAGTGCACCTTTATATGTAGAAAAGGAAAATAACCTGTAATGGGGGAGGGTATGTGAGAAAGAAGGAGGCACCTGTGTATCCTAGTCCAGCAGACTGACATTGCCTATGGACCCTAATAGCAGTTACTTTGGTGAACATTCCCTGTTTCATCCTGAAGTTAACTTTGCTGCTAGATTTTTCCCAAATGAGAAGACCACTGTTAACTGACCTAGCCCTCCATGTGCCCAAAGAAGTGGCTGGACATGGAATCATTTTAGATGTTAAAGAAAATATTTGCAGAGAGAAACTCAGCCTCTAAAGACCATTCTGAACTCAAGTTTTAAATGAATCAAAATGAGGTTTAAATGTAAGTTCCCACTTCATCTCACTACTCCCATAATATATACTATAAAACACAACAGGGTGGTTTTAGCTCTAATATATTTTTATATCATCACAGCTACAGCAACATTCCCATTATAAAACAGACAGATACACAGACATGTCTATCTCACTTCCTGTAGGAGTTATACTTAGAAGCTTTTTAAAAGGAGCCAAGAGATTATTAATATGTGCAGTAACGTGGTGGTTAATGCAAGCACCATGAGGCACAGACCATTACAAAGTCCTTAGAAAAGGCAGCTCTAAGCTGCGATTCTACACAAGTTGTTGGCTTTCATAACAGTTTATAATATTTTTTAAAACATCTATTAATCACCTTGTAATTCTTACCAAACACTCCTATGTGGATTTTTCATAAAAACCAACATACACACATAATCTCGGGACTTTGTGTGAGACTGACACTGATGGTAGTATAAAGCAAACAAGGAGCCAAACTCCATGCTATGTAGCCTCACTTGATTTCTGTGTTTGATCATATTTGATTGTGGGTGTCACAGTGCACCTATGCGAACAGCTTTTTTTTCCAGTTTGGTCTTTCTCCACTAAAACTCTAACGATTTACACAGCCCCACTGGTCTCACTTAATCCATTCTCTATATTGTTTGCATTTAGATGGCTAGAAATGGCCTACTGAGGTGTAACCCTGTGATTATCTCATGTTTCATGAAGGGCCAGGGATAGATTTATTTCATCTAAACCCCACCAGAATGACACACAGACCTGATAAAAGAGTTTATAAGTTGTTCAGGCAAGGTCTGCTCTTCCCTGGCTTCCCCCACCTCAGACTTGCACAGAGAGCCCAAACTTCTCACCTAGACCAAGAGAGGCATTTCACAGAACAAGGCAAAGTAATGTTGACTTTGTATTTCCTGTTTTCCATCACATCTTGAAAGAAGGGCAGTCGATGAGTGTGCAAGGTGTTTTATTTCTTGACTCCTTACTCCACTAACCCATGTGACTTCCTCTCCCATGGCATCACCTGATCCAAGAGTCCCACTGGATATTAGAAAGGGTGACATTCTAAAGGAAATTTTAAGTAACTCTTCCATGATGTAGCAAGGCATAAACCATGAGAGATATAATCCCTTCAGCTTTCTACAATGCAGTATTTAATGTATGTGAGCATGAAATTTATTTCTCTTATGTCTTGGTACAAAATAATGTTATGGATTTTTGAACTTTGCCTCTATTATTGGTCTCAGTCAAAAAAAGAACTAAATGGGTCGTGACCAATATGGTGGGTCCCAAAAACCTGCCCTCTTTCATGCAAGAAAATCAGTATTTGGCTTTGGTGTTAAGTATCTTTTCATGTTTTTCTTCCTAGGCCTGACCCCAGATGTTCCTTTCACCCATGACTATCCCAGGGAGGCAATTGAGACTCACTTCACACATGTTCATTAAAACATCTTTTGAAAAAAATTTTTTCCCCTTTTTCCCTGCCTTTTTAAAGGGACCTAACAGGGATTTTGCTGCAGGACCAA
>JAWMRA010000042.1:4121311-4215993 GCA_035584735.1 Pseudotriccus pelzelni
CAGGTATTAAATGCAATCAATTTTGCCCTAATTTACTAAAAAAAAAAAAAAAAAAAAAAAAAGTATTTGAAGTAATAAACATCCTCAAAGTTGTATAACAAAATGAGGCATCCTTTGGAAGAAGATAATACACGAGTCACTGAGAGTTAGTCTGTGATTAATATTACAGATTAAACAAAAGCAAGCCAGATAAACCTAACAGTTCACTCTCTCTTTGAGGATGGGCAAAAATATATAAGGTGAAAAACGAGTTGGCAGGTGTTAAAATGTTTGTGGTAAGTCATGGTGATAATCAAAGATTTAAGAAAGCAGGAAAAAAAAAAAAAGACTGAAATCATCTGTTCCTGCTTCCTGGAACCACATGTCTTGATCAAGTATCAACTAAAATAAGACATCATTCTCATTAATGCAACTCTTTGCTCTTGCTGTTCGTCCTCTCCCTCCCCTTCTTGCCCCATGAACACTCACAACAGCCAAAATAAGCTGGGTCCTATTTGCTTGGCCCTGAGGGACAAATAAAAATTCTTAATTGAAAAAATAAAGGCTAAGATTTCACTCTGTCCTTTGATAAGCAGCAACACAGGGCAGCTTTGACAACTCCCATCCAGCACGACACAAATAACTCAGAGCTCCAGAGCGAGTCCTGCAAACGCTCTGACTCAGAGCTCCACTCCAGAGCTCACCTGGAAGCTCCACAGGCAGCCTGACCATTGAGCTGCTGTCAGGAAGTGAAGACAGTCATGAATTTACAGCTCAGTTCACTGGCACAAGGAATGGAGTATTTCATTCACGGACACACCTCCTGTTCGGGCACAGCTGTCATTCTGCCCAGCTCCTTCCCAAGGAATCCCAAGGCATTGGCAGCCTGGCACCACTGCCAGCATCCCCTGCCCTTCTGCTGAGCACCTTCACTGACAGTGGCACCACTTGCTACAGCTCTGCTTTAGCCTCTGGACTCTCCTCTGCAGCAACCAAGGAGGTTTAAATCCCCTCTCGCAGAACCAGACATGTTCTGTGCTGACGACACAAACTGTTCTCAGTGTCCTCTTCACTTCATCACGACAGGAGTCAGGCAGAACCTGCAGCTTCTGAAGATCTGCAAAAGCTACTACTGGAAATGCAGGTCTCACCGTCCATTTTTCCCCCGAAACACCAGTTTATATAACTCTGAAATCTCCCAGCAAATGCAGGCTGAAAAAATTCAAACCAACCCCACCAGCTCGGACCTCATTAAGTAATGAACACCCGAGCAGGGAAAAGCACAGCGTTGTGTTTAAATCTCCAGGTACACACTGAGAGCACATGTTGGGTGCTTTTCTAGCTGAGCTTTCAACGGGTTTTCCAGATGAACAAGGAATGTCAGTGAGACTCTCATACAATAATAAGCACACGTGTAGATGCCTTTTCCCACTGCTCTGTGTCTGCCTTATTACACCTGAAACTTTCCTTAAGTATCACTCCAAGATGTTCAGAAGGATTTATTTAGCCTTGGTTTCTGCCATGTAGTATCTACTGAAGCCACGCTGACTCATGCAATCAGATTTATAGCTCTGAGCCACGGCCCCTCAGCCCCAGGGTGGTTTGGCAGGTCAGACCCCAGCCCTAGAGCCTGTCCTGGCCCTGTCTCAGCCCCGGGTTATCCAGTACATTGCACCATCACAAGCAAGTAGGGACAATGCCACTGCTGCTCTTTGCAAAATACCTCGGGATCTACAAACAGCACGAGCAATAAGACCTTTTTAGTAGGTACTGGGAAAAGCAAATATTGTTAAGAGCAATTAAAATGTTTCAGAAGTACCCAGGAGTGCTTGTTTATCTAACATTTCCCCGAAGTTTCCTCCTGCACGCTGAGCCCCACAGGCACAGAGGTCCCATTTCTCCTAACAAGTTTAATGCAATAAAGCCCTTGACTGCTGTTATGGAATTGCACCAGCCGGTAAAAGGCTGATCCAGGAGGGAGAGAAAGGGGTTCGGAGCACACAGTGGATCCCTGAAGCTCCCAATTAGCACGTCTGTTTCAGAGGTTTTGGAGGAGTCTCTGCTTAAGCAAGTTTTTATAGCAGGAAAATCTCACTGGTATTAAAGACATTAACACAAGAAAGTAAAGGTCAAGAAGATCAGGGAAAACTCCCTTTTTGCTCTCTGTAGGTAACACCACACATTTGCTTTTTCTAAGAATAGCTGCCGAGCTGTTCTTTAAAAACAATCCATTAGCAATTAAGTGTGCAGTGCCATCTCTACAGGCTCAGGGCTCACTTCGCTTTCCCTGTCACTTTGTGGCAACTTACCCTTCAACATTTACTTGTCTGACAGTGCTCATCTACAGCCCCAGCACAGACTGCACTATCCCCAGCCTGCTCAGTACCAGGGGTTCCTTTCCCAAGTGTAGTTGTTCTGTTCCTACACTTCTAAGTCCCGTGGAAAAAAAAAAGGGGGCAAAGAAATGAGCTTTTGGAGGTGATGACCCACTGTAAGCCTGAACACCTACTTTACAGCCTCGCTGAAAGACTCAGAATCCCTTCTGGAAGCAGGTTCTCCCTTCTGCTGATCCCACCCTTGAGCTGAGGGGAGCTCAGGGACTGATGGGGACAGGATAAATGAAGAACGTGGGCCAGCCAAGCTCCCTGGAGAAGCTCCCCCTCAGCTGCTTCCTCGCACATCCCGGGCTGCCAGCCCTCCTCAAACCTGGCACCGACCCCCCCGGCTGGCACAAAGTGCTCAGCTGCTCTCTGAGCACCCGGCAGCCAAATCACACCCTGAAGACCCCGGCCCTTTCAAAGCAACCAGCACCAACAAAACCAGCCCTGCCAGGAAGGCTCAGCTCCAGCAGCTGCATCAGCTGCTTTTCCATGCTTTTCAATGCTCGGGGTCCACCTCCAATCGGTGCCAACCCTATTTCGGCAAGATGTACAGCAACCAGGACCAGCCCCTGTGCTGAAAGCTGTTCTCTGTGGGCAGGAACTACGTGCTCTGCTATTAAGTTTTACGAGCTTAGGGGTATGGAATCACTGAACCCCTCATAACGCAGCGTTCCAGGCACGAGGATACCCATAAAGCAGGAAACCAGGATAACACCACTGAGGTGTCTCTTCAGCTCCTTGGTGAAACCAGCCTGCAGCGCAACTGTCACAATTACACTTTTAATTAAAGGTTTTCCTTCTGTGTCCGAAATAACCAGTAGAAGAACACAGACAAAGCACCTTTAAAACAACTAATACAGGTTAAATAAACTACTACAAGACAGGAGGATCAGGGCATGTCACTAGTAAACAATACACAGGCATCCACACCTTCCTGACTTAAGCTGTAAGTTATTTGAAGCTGCAGTTGTTCAGTGAGCATGGTTTCCCACAGAACCCTACTTTCAAGGATGCCATGTAGCACCAGCTGCTTACAGACCACACCTACACTGCTAAAAAAAAAGAGAGAAAAGAAAAAAAAAAAAAAAAAGGCTGATTGCACACCTTAACCCCTCAAATTATTCCTTCACAGCTTAGATATCTACAGTACTCCAGGTACTAAATTAGAGGCTGGCAAGAACAAGTGTTATTCGGGTAGCCTTGAAAGAGCTAACTCGAGTTTAAGGAGAGTTTAAAAAGTTTAACTATAAAGAGACACTTCCAGCCTGAGTCATTTGTTTCCACCGCACATGTCATTAGGCTCAACCAGTAAGAGAATGACGCCTTGAATATGAATCACTGTGGCTGTCATTCTGCTAGGCAGTTCCCTTTGTTGGCTGAGTCAAAAGAGATAAGTTGCTGTTTATGATCTTGGAAGATTCACATTTAAAAAAAAAAAAAAAAAACAAAAACAACAAAAAACCCAGCCCCTTGGTGGTTAAGATACCACCAAGACAACACAGCCGCGGGTAGCTTTAAACCTGCAAGTGCTTTGCACTTCATCTAATGGGATGCTCAGGATAACTCCAAGTGCTTCACAGGCAGCCGGCCCGACGCTTGTATAGCAACTGTTGAATATTCAGCAACAGTTTGCTCTATAGAAGCACCTGCTGCCCAGAGATCCAAGGCCACTTCACAGAAACTAATGAATTCCCTTCCTCGAAAGAGGCGATTGTGTGGCTGCACTGAAGGCAGATGAGTAAGCCCAGCCTGCCTTTGCAACAGCCACCCCAAACAGAAGCAGGAGCCAGAAGACAGAGATTCCCATGGATTCCTTCTGGTCCTCGTGGGTCAGGAAAGCAGCGGCAGCATTAGGTGGGTATGGGGATACAGCTCTGCCTTGCCCTGCAGTGACCTGCCTGGGCCTTCCCAGGTTGGAAGCAATCCCTAAAATATGCATATCAAACAGCTGAAAGCTAGTAACTTGGGTGACAGACAGGCTGCATGACATGCCTACATCAATACATTCACGCTGAGGAGCAAGTCTCGTTAAAATTCACTCCCATCACAGCCAAATCACCAGCAACCCCTGACATTTAGACAGCTTCACAGTATGACAGAGGAGACAGGGAAGAAAAGAGGATCCAAGTATCCCATCGCTGTGCAATTTGATTGGTAAGAGCTGGACCCACCACACACAAGCAGAAACAAGCAATGCCACAGTCACATCAGCCATGGCACTTCCCTTGCAGGATCGTGCCCCCAACCTGCACTCTGCCAACCTCCATCCAGGTGTGGGGCAGATAACAGTCTGAGTCCCTGTACCCTCCCCATTCACCTTCTTCCCACTAAAAGTGCAGGAAAAGTCACTTCACCACAACTGGAAGGGAAGAGGTGCCATGTGGAGGTGTGCGAGGCTTGGCGGTCTCACTGTTGCACATCCATCAGAAGAGAAAATCCAGGCTCTCTCATCTTTATTTAAGCAGCCAATGCATTGGAAGGCAAATATTCTCTTAATTACTGGGTGACAAAGGAGGGTGTGAAGCATTTCTCGCTAATGTGTTTTGGAAACAGCCACTCCTCTACAAACATTTGCATATTTACACCAAGTGGGCCGTGAACTACTTCTAACGCACAAGGTTCTCCCCGGCGTTATTTCCCTCCCCTTTTCAGTTGTCAGGCAGGGGTGGGGAGGTGCTGATCGACCCTTTGATCTCATGGGAACAGGAGAAACCACGGAAGAGGAAAATGCAGCAGCACTGAGCGAGACCACACGTGTGCATCTGCAGCCGGGATGTGACCGAGCGCCCGCCGGCCCTCGCCCACGACTGGCTCTCTCCCCCACATCTGGCTCTCTCTCCCCCACATCTGGCTCTCTCTCCCCCACATCTGGCTCTCTCCCCCCCACAGCTGTGGCCATGCACAGGGCAGAGCAGGGGCTGCTCGCAGGTAAGCTGCTGGGGGAGGCAGGAAGCCACAGAAGCTGCTTCCATCTCCTCCTCCAGCACGGAAGAACACCAACTCTCCCCACAGAGCTGGGAGGATAAAATCTCTCAGACTTCAGCATCGGTGTGCAGAGCATGGTTATTTTACCAAGCTGTTCAAATAAGAAGCTATTTTAGGGCCATGGGTTAGTTTGCTCAGTGCAATAGCTTCCTCTGACTGTTTTGTTAACTCAAATCGAATAATATTTGAAGCTCGGTTTAAAGCAAAGATTCACACACTCCTGTTGTGGGTATTGGAAGAGACTTCCAGGGGCAAGTTTATTCCTAAAAATCTAAATCTAGGATGGAGTGCTGGACAGAATCCTGGAAAGCCAGTGCAGAGTCCCCAGACAGAGGGCAGCTCTGCCTGTCCTGCAGTGCACTGCCAGCCTCGGCAGGATAACATCTGTATCTCACACAATCGTGCAATTCAAGGACAGCAGGTTCTGACTGAAAGACCAAGCTTCAGCTTCTGGGCTGTTCCTGCTGAAGCACACGAGCAGAGGGCACCGGGGTTCTGAAAGGCTGCTTTGTGCTCTGGCTGCGGAGTTCAAACTGACGTGCCTTTTCCAAGGCAAGGGAGAAAGGGCGTGTGCAGCCCGGAGCCAGGCAGGGAACGGCAGGAGTCAGCAGTGGTTACACTCTGCTACCTGTCACTTTAATTGGCCATAATAGAGACGCCAGACCTCATCACGCACAGGGGCCAGATCCAAGCACTCCTTTTCACAGGTCATTGTTTATGCTCTGAAAGTTTTAACATTAAAAGACTTTAGCAGACTGCTAATTTGATCCTCTAAAGAAAGTTTAAAAACCCCAATAAAACCTCTTCCCTTTACTTTGAAGTTGTGTCCCATCACTCCCTGGGCTGCTTCCCACTGCTGGACTATCATACACTCATCAGCCATCACTGGAGGCTCATCAAAGCAAGGACCATCCCTTTGCAGATAAAAAAAAAAATCCTAATCTGCAGCGTTGGGAAAAAGAGTACATTATCTTCAGCATGAGCAGGGCCAGCACATCAACCACATCATTTGAAACCATGTTCCAACATTGTTCAGGGCACATTTAGTCCTGAGCAGCAAGACAGTTTCCTTTCACTTTCACATCCGTAGTGGTGCAAAGTGTCACCATGCTGGTACACCATGAGCATGTCACTCAAGAAACTCCTAAGGTGTCCACTCCAGCAAGAGCAGAGACGAGACCTAATTACCTGAAAAGTCTCTGGTACCATTTCGACAGCGACTGTGCAATCTGCCAGCCCTCTGCAGACTGATACCAGAGCCCTTCCCACACAGTGAACTGCTGGGACAGCCCACAGCAGGTTTCCCCCTGCCCTGGGACAGGACACCCAAGTCTGGCAGCTCTGTGTTAAAATGAGCTGTGGGTAACTCAGCATCGCCTCTGCAGCATGTGTGGGGGTGCTGCAGACCTCGGCTTATAAAAGCTGGTACGCAACTAAAAAAATTATTCATGTTTGCCTAAAAAGATCCGCACAGCAGATAATATATGTGACATAATTAACCCTCTTGAGAAGCCTTTGCCTTCAGATGAGACAATCTCATTCTATTTTTAAAAAGTCAGAACAGCAGTAACGGGGAGGGAGGACGGGAAACGTCGAACTCTTACCAGGGTTGGCTGCCTGGGACTGATGCTCAGAATTGACCTTGCTGAACCCGTCCCTGCTGAACCTGCCCCTTCAGGGCCAGTGAAGGCAGCTCTGGCACACTGTGGGCAGCAGTATTTACCACTCCTTTGGCATGGGCACTTGGCAGAGTTAGGGAGGCCACTGTGCCCCAAGTGCCAGATGTCACAACATCACTCACACAGCAAACACAGAGCTGCAGCTGATGGTTGAAGGCACCTCAAAGACCCTCAGTACAGGCCAGTCTTAAGACCAAGGGTCAGAGCTACGGCCAGATTACGTTATTTTGAAGCAATGCTACAGGTGAACACCTATACCATGACAGAGAGAGCTGGAGGCTACTTGCAAAGAAATATCTTTCTTTTAAGCCCAAAGCAGAGTCCAGCACTCGCCTCTCGGTTCAGCTCCCTAATTAACCAACTCTGTAGTTACAGGATGCTCTTTGTAACTGGGGTTTGCTGCTCACAAGACAACTCAGCTCACACACCAACATGTTTTCCTTCACAGGCCTCAAGGTCACCCAGTTGGGTGCTCAGTAAATAACAAAAAAGACTTGCACCATCTTTGCCCGGGGGTGCTGCAGGCAATGGGTGAAGAGTCCCTTGAGCTGACTTGGTGCTGCCCAGCCCAGTGGCTGTGTGAGGAGAAGGAGGGTATTCCTGGCACCTCCAGAGCACCATTAGGCACAAACAGCGTGAAGAACAGGAAGAAGCCGTCCCAGGCAGGAACAGTTCTGCCTGTGTCTGAGCTAATTATTTACAGGAACGCCGCTCGAACTCCCTTCCCCCAAAAGAACTTGGCAATTATAATATTCGCATTTCTTTTCTATACCGCTGCAAGTTTGGCCTCCAGCAAGCACAGGGAAATAAAGCCACTTAAAGAAAAACAAAGAAAAAGAGATGTTTGCCTCACAAATCATATTTCTGTCTTGCCACCCACCCGGATTAGATTACACTGCAGTCTCCAGAGGGGAGGGATGCTTGGGGAATGGCAGCAATTTCAGACCCCAAGAGGTAGAGAAACATCTCGAGTTTCCTCAGCACAGTAAGAAATCCAGCCATGCCTGATAATGAGTAGTTTATGTTGGCAAGCAGAGGGAAAGTATTAAGGATGTGGCTTTGCTCTAGTTTATACAGAAACACTTCCCAGAGCTCATTGGTCACTCTGAATGCAGACAGGCCTAAAAGGTGATTTACTTCATGTTTAAGAAATACTGAAGTAGCTCTGAAGAGCCCCTCATTAGGAGGAGGAAGGAGCTGCAGGACCTTGGCTGCTCTTCAGTTGGAGGCTGGGCAAACCACAGGTGAAAGTGTCTCCGCTGCAGGAATAACTGGAACTGCAGCCTTTATCCAGCAAAGATCGTAAGCACTGATTTTAAAAACTATTTTAGTCTCCCTATTTCTAAAAGACATTTTACTTCTTTTTAAAGAAAGGCTCTCACATACCTGCCCTTTTACTTTCTTACAGTGAAGTGAATGCATTAATTGCAGAAGGGCTGCCAAGCACATCAGTCAGCTCGACACGTGACAAACATGAATTGTTTGCCCACTGATCATAAACTCTGGCTCAATCAATAGGCTGTGTTTTTTCACTTATACAGTAAAATACACATAAGGCAGGAGATACTTCTACCCTTGAACCTGCACAGACAAAGCAGAAGGAACAAAAGGAATGACATTATTATGCTGCAATTCAGAATTTAAGGGGTGAGCTACCCAGACATGGCAAGTATTTGAGAACATTTATGTTCGGATACTGGTTGATTTAGCAGAAACTCACCACTAATTTTATAACCATTTAAAATATTTCACTAGGACACTTCAAAAGACTGAGACTTAAGATCCAGCCACGCTCAACACACACAACAGCACTGGTTAATCAATAACTGGAGCAAAGTGATTCCATTCCCCCTGCTATTTTGGCATGGGAAGTGTTTTGTGTTGCAGGCTTTGCACATGCCAGAGAATCCCCAACCACCCTGGTGGTAAGAGCCCTGACAAGGCAAAGCTAAGAAACATCTGCACATCAGGTGGCTTCTGGGAGACTTGCTGCTGTTTGCAGTAATTCTTCAAATAACAAAGTTAAAAGAAGCCCATTAAAAGAGGTTTTAAAGCTGCTTGAAGGCTGCCACATCTAGTGTTGGGTACAGCTCAAGCTCCTCTCAGTTTGGGCGGATGCTGCCAAACAGCCAGTGGAAATTCCAGTCTCTCCTTCTGTACCCAGTCACATGAATAATATTCCCCAGTACTGCACATATCTGCTGGTGACTCCCACGTTATTCCCCACCTCCCCAAAAATCAGAAGGTCCACAGGCAGAAAAATCACAGGACAGGACAATCTAATCCCAACACGGGAGCAACCCCACATTCAGTGTGTCATCTGAGGGCAGTAAGACTGTTTTCAACAGAACCAGTTATGACTGCATGTCAAAAGGGGGCAAAATAATCAGAAATTATACTGGTATAAAGGCCTGGATACAGGTACCACAGAGTCCATCTTCAGGGAGCGTATTCTGAACCCATTTCACAAGTTTTCTCTCCTCTGTGCCTCCTCCTTAACGTAAGTTGATAAAGCAGCCAAATAACTTGAGGATAAATTGTTACCTGTGCCCCCAAAGCCACTAACCTCACAGATCCGCCAGGAGCGATGAAGGTATTGCTACTCATCAAAGCAGCAACATTAAACTGCCACTCCAAAAGCGGCAGTAGCACAATACACGGGGCAAGGACGGCGCCTGCCTGCCCCGAGAGCTCTGTCACAGATCACTTCTGCCTAACAGGAAGGCACAGTTGCCCTTCTCCATTTCAGAGATGCGACGAACAACTCCAGGCCAGGAACCGTTCGCAAAGTCTCGGCTCCCACCGCTGAAAGCTCCAGAGGAACATCTCTGCTGTGAGCTGCTTTCTTGGGGCTGCCGAGCACATCTAACACAGGCCCGTCAGGGCGACACGGGTCCCACACGAGGGCTGCAGGCAGCGTCTGTAGCTCCAGCACAGGCTGTCGTGACAGCCACACACCAACCGCAAATCATTTTTTCCTGCCTATGTCACCGGCATCCCAGAGCCAGCAAATGCATTCAGAGCCACAACTGGGTATTGAAAACATTCAACAGTAAGTAATGGCAATCCAAACACACTGCCAGTGCCACTGAAAATAATTACAGAACGAGCCCCTTGCTCGTGTTCGTCCTTAAAAAGTAGTTCTTTTCCTCCCCTTCCCCTTGTAAAGGTTTAAATCTCAGATATTTGGACATCTCCAGGTGATAGAGCTGAGTGCTATATGAGGCTCAGCTACGCGGGAAGACACCCCTTCTTCCCCAACACCCCCGTTTCACCCCACATGGCTGCTGACAGCCACGTACGGTTTTACATTTTCCCCTATAACAGTATCCCCAGGACCTGCTCACTTCCACTGCGAGCCCAGCCTTTCACCACACACAACTCCGGAGCGAAAAATCCCTCCTTTGGCAAACAAGAAAAAAATCCACCCAGCGGGGCTCCACTTCGCTCTACCTGCAATTCCCCTGCATTTCACGAAAACGCGGATACCGCAGCGAAAAGCTGAGAGACGCTTTTCCCCCCCCGGCTCCTCGATCCCCAGCGGCGCCGAGCGGCCTCTCACGGATCCCCCTCCCACCAGGAATCCTCCCGTCCTGACGCCGCAGCTCCGGAGGGGCAGAGGTAGCGACGTGGAAACACCGCGATCCCCCCCACCCCCCAAAAAAAATGCAACAAAACGCCGCCGCCAACTTGCTCCTCACCCCGCACGGAGACACCGAGCGCCGCTTCTGCCGCTTCTCCCTCCTCCTCTGTGCTGCCCGTACCTGGCGCGGCGCCGGGAGGTCGGTGCGGTGCCCACGCCCCGTCCCCGCCCCGCAGAGGGGGCGGGCGGAGTGCGGGGGGCGGCGGGGCGGGCAACCCTTGGAGCATCCCCGCCCCGCCGTTGCCACGCGACGCGGAGGGTCCGGGCACGGGCGTTTGGTACCCGCGACAGCGGAGTGCGGGGTCCGCCCGTCCGTCCGTCCCCGTCCCCCCACGGGCCGCTCCCGGTTGGGTGTTGTGCTCGGCTGGGAGGGTGCCCGACCTCGCTGGTGGGTTTAGTGGCACCCGGTTTTGCTCAAAAATAATTCGTGATTAAAGAATTCTTCGTAATTAAAATTAGCCATGATTACTAGTGAGAGGGGAAAGCTGCCTGGGGCTCCTGAGAAATGAAGCGTGGCTTAAAACCTCAGTAATTCTATACACATTATATAATTTATATTTATATATAATATGTAATGTTTATATACAAATGTGTTTATAAAATATACATTAATTATATATTTATATGTAATTGATGTGTTTTTATATAAATATGGTGGGCAGAGACCTGTTCTCCGTGGGGAGGAGGTTGCAGTGAGAAGGTCACAGAGCAGATCTGGGTGAGGGCAGGTAAAGCACTGCCTCACTGCAGGCACTGCACCCACCAGCCTCCCCACCCCGGGGTCATGGACGACTTTCCTGCAGGTGGTGAGTCTGCAGGAACAAGCCTGAAACACCAACACAGAAATTTTTAAGGACTAGTTTTGGTTTTCTGATGCCTGGCAAGGGCAGGGGCTGCCCTGGCAGACATGGCTGTCAGGTCCCCAGGCAGGGACAGTCGCTGGGGACATCAGGGTTCACTGGGGATCACCTCACCTGCCCCGTGTTCCCTCGTTCCTACAACAGAGTGGTGATAAAACATAGGTACAGCCTCCCCACTATGGTAGTGCCAGGCTAAAGCACCCTCAGTGTGCTACAAAGCAAAACAGATCCTGTTAGGGAAGTGATGTCTGTTTTGTCCTTGATTTTAATCCCTTTAGTTACAAGATAAAGAGAAGCAAAACAGAAAGGCTGAGAACAGTCACACTGACTTCGCTATTTTACATTCACTTCACTTCTTTGAAGTTGTGTAACTTCCTTTTTTGCAACACCTCCTAAGAACTGTGTTTGCTGTGCTGTCTGTGCTAATGAAGGAAAAAATAAATACAGAAAATCTTTGGACTTCACTGTGTCCAAAGACAGGGTGTTTTCCAGAGAGGCCCAAGAGGTAATTGAAGCAGGGGACAAGGAAATTCTCACAAACAGACCAAAGCAGGCAGACACAAGCCCACCACACAAACCCATCTACCAGCTTAACACCTCGTGTCCCAGGCACTGCCTGAGCCTGCCCTCGTTTTCGTCACAGCCAGTGACTCCTAAGTGTGAAATATTGCTGTTCAAAAAGTGAAAGAAGAGAAAGAAATTCATTAGCCTTGATTCTTACATGCAACGCTTAAAGCGATCGCTGAACTTGACCCTGTACGCAGTTCACTGACGGAAAATGAAAAGAATTCCCTCTCAGCAGAGCAGAGAAGCGTTGCAAGGGTGGGGGATGCCTCAGGTTTGGTGTAACAGCAACAGATGAAAGCGAAGCGCAGCTTCAGCCAGCACAGGCTCTGTCCCCACGTGTCCAGGGAGGTCACTGGGACTCAGCAGGACTCAGCTTGGGGCTGGTCCCTGCACACACAGGGCCCAGCAGACCCCGAGCTCCCTGCGGTGACAGCGGGGCTCCAGACCCTTCCTTTTTGGGAGCTCTCCTGGGAAGCTGATAAGCTGATAATGAACGGTGTAACAGGAATCAAAACCACCTCCCAGACATCCTTCTACTCATTAATCTAAATGAACGGGAAAGCACTTTTTACAAGACAGATCTGGGGACAGACAACTGCACTGCTTATTAAATAGGGCACTTCTAAAATCCGCTTTTCCTTTCAGCATTCAATTTGAAAGAGACAGTTGTGTGTCAGGGGTTCGCTGCAGAATAAACAACAATCTTAAATGAAATAATTACCTGCGCAGTACATTTTGTAATGGTTTCCTGAAAGATGCAAGTCACAAGTGTTTGTATTGTTACAGGGATCAGGCAGTATTACTGATATTGTGAAATGGTTCCTGACACTTACAGAACCATTAACCAACACAGCTCTACTTCCAATAGCTTGTGATGAGCAAAATGTAAAATAAGCATTAAACAGATAAAGCAGCAGCAGTTAAAATGAATATTAAAATAGAGATGTTAAGAACATAAGCACAACTGTGTGGTACACCAGCTGAATGTACTACTCAGTTTTCTACCCAGGGCTTTGCCATTTATCAAACTGAGAAGGCACAAACCTCTCACTGAGAGAAGTGTTCCTCATAAAGGTCCCAGAAAACCTACAGGGTTTAGACAATCACTGCTTATTACGGAACGACTGTATAAAATCTTTATTAAGTAATAACCCTAGCTATAATACAGGTCCATTTCTCACTTCATTAAAGCTAAGCCTGATTAAGTGGAGATTGTTATAAGCTGTCTTTGATCTCCACTGAGACAAACCCCTTATTTTTACATATTTCATGGCAAAGTGACAATCTTCTGTTTAATATGACTTACGATTGGTTTCCTACAAAGGGGAACACAGAGCACGCTGTCACTGGCTTCTCTTGGAGGGACGAGGACTAATTTTGGGAGTGACACAGGCCTTTAAGAGCTGCATGCCCAGGAGCAGCCAGGGTGCAGGTCTGCCCAGGGCAGCAGCCTGGTACCACTGGCAGCTGCACCTCACCTGAGTCAGCGCCCCAGGAGGAGATGTTGCGTGATAACGTTTTTCCCATCTGAGGCTGGAGTCTATTCTCTCCTCATGATTTCGGGCAGCTGAGGGATTTGTGCAGGTTTAGTAATTGCTCAGATGGCCACAGACACTGAAATACGCTCCAGGCTTCATGCCTAGTTTGCGTGAATAGGATCTGCACACCGAGACTCTCCTGAGCGTGGTTATTTGGGTATTCTGGGGCTCCATCAGCAGCAGAATTGCTGCTTTTCAAAGGAAAGCCCTACAGTGGCAGATGTGCTCATCCACTGCATTAACAGCTGGCCCCTGAAAACGGCAGGGCATTGCTTCACACCCATCTTAATTCATCTTTTTTCCCCTAAATCCCACGTGCCATATACCTACTTCTACAAAGAGATATTTGTTAATGCTCTTTGTACACTCTTGACTCTTGTCCAGGATTTTAGGTTGGGTTCCTTAACAATTGCCTGTTAATGGAAAGCAAACTTTATCCCCATTACCACAGGAAAGAGATGGTTACACTGGCAGAAGGATGCTTGGTACTGCCAGATCCCACAGATCATGCTATGCAGAAGCAAGCCAGAGGAAATTTGGGAAACATATTTGTATTTGGGTGCCTAAGAGGAAGATTGCTGAACACACAACTGCCTAAATCATAATCACTGCTGACTCCTTCCCTGGGAAGGGGGAGAGGCATGGCAGGGGGATTGGAATGAGATGATCCTTAAGGCTCCTTCCAACCCAAACCATTCTATGATTCCGTGATCCGATGATTTCCAGCAGCATCCAGTGTCTCTGCTGAAACTAGGGATTCCTGGCCAAGGAACGCTGGGCAGGGTGTGTTGCTGAAAGGGTTTATGGCAGGACAACCTGCTGATCTGGTGCAAAGCACCGCAATTTCTCTGGAGCAATTCTGAACAAAGGCTGCCACCTCCTCTGCTGTTCCAGAGGCAGAATTCCTCCTCTGAATCTCACTAACTCATCACTCACAGGCGAGTCACCCTAATGACAAGAAACTGAAGCTGAAATGTGAAGAACAGAGACTAATTAATAATGAAGATAATGAGATCACTGGAATGTATACACCAAACCTGCATCTTAATTATCTCATGAAAACTGGCAACTCCAATCATGCTTCAAGTGCCTTTAATCATGCTCTCTCTGATGAATATTGGTGGCTATTTTGCAGAGACATATGTAAAAATACCTTTTGTATAGGGTTTTTCCCCTACAATAAGAGCCAGCCAAGTTACTACTGTGTGTAACTGCTCTGCTTCAAAATGAGATATCGCAGACTTGTAATTACAGCTGGCCTGATCTTCATCTCATCTACTCTCAGCTTGTTTTGGAGTGCTTCCTTTGAAGGAAATGCAGCAAGACTGGTGAGAATTACTGCAGTATTATTATGAATCCCTTTTATTACGACAGAATAAACCAAGACTGATCCCTAATTAAGCTAAGAAGTGTCTGCAGAAACACAGGGAGCGTACAGTCCTTGCCCCAAAGACCTTACAATTAGGATAGGCAAAGACAGACTTTGAGGTAGGGAAAAGGGGACAGAGGGAATGCAGAATGAGCTCACTCCAGACTACAATTTGTTCCCATGACTTGTTTGAAGGGGAGGCTGGGAGAAGGCTGAGACAGGATGAGCACAGGACAAGTGCGGAGCTGGGGAAATGCAGACTGTAGAGGGGGAAGAAGCTGCATTCACAGCCAACAGAGCCTCTCCAGAACTTTCTGCAGCTTCCTCCCTGCCCTCCCCATCCCTTCATCCCTGGATGGGGTGAGGAGGTCAGCTCCAAACTACAGCTGCACAGGAACATTGCTCTGGGTGGAGCAGGCTCAGCTCAACCCCTGCTCCCACTCCCGAAAAAGCAAGACCCCAAGTGTCTGGAGAGAGGCTTATTTTAGTAAGGAAGGAAGCAGCTCTCCAGACTCCACACCATGGGGTAGACCGGCGGGGTCTGCTCTCCCTATGACCTTTAACATCAGTGAGAGCAGAGCTCCTGCCTGTGCCCTACCCTGAGGAGCAGGGCAGGCAGCCAGGCACATCAAACAGCTCGGGTCAAACCGGGCTCACAGGAGAAGATCTCTGTGCGAGGCCAGAGCACCAAAGGCAGGATGGGGCTGGCTGAGGGCCCATTAGCATCAATTCCTTGGGCCTCTAATGAGGCTGGACCTGACTCTGTGACATGCAATTACAGCACAAAAGACATTTTGGGGGCCTTTCCCACTGCTCTCTCTAGAGAGGAGCTACTTGTAACCTTTTTGCCATCCGTAGGTTACACTTTAGTTGCTTAATGAGGCTGCGTTTGGAGAGATTTTCTGTGTTCCTCTCCAAAACCCCTCAGAAGGGACAAGTAGTCAAGAACTGTAAGTCAAAAGGCCAGAAAATGGAAGAGGATATGCTTTCCCCTCTGAAAAGCAGTTTATTTTTTGCTCATCACTGCAACTCTACCACTGGCATTTTTTGTATCAAGCTCTGAAGGTGCTTCATAATGGTAGCTGTGAATCCATGGTTAAAGCACCTTTGTCAAAAGCATTAAAAAATATGCCAGACACAAAATCTGTTCTATTTAGCCCTTGTCAAAATGCCCAATAATAAGGAATAAAATAAAACAGTAGGCTATGTGAGCAATTTCAAGTGAAAAACACATAATCTGTCCTTTGGAAATGGGCTGGGAGGGCTCCGCAGGCTGAGGGCACGGACACATTCACTTCACAGGTAAGAGACAGCAAGGGAAGTGTGAGCATCCCTGAGCCACCCCAAGCTTAAAGCAAGGGGGAGCCGAGCAGAAAGATGGAATCACATTTACTCAGCTGTCTCTGCTCTGGAAAATTGACTCTGCTCCTCCGTGGCTCCAGGACTTACTGCCTTGCCTGAGCAAGCAACTGGCCAGGACTCAGGTGAGCCTGGAGCTGTGGATGGAGCTGGGGGTTCTGACAGCCCCTCTGATGGATTCCACTGGATTCTGCTTTGCATGCTGTGCAGGAGACAGGCTGCTACCTGAAGAACACGCCTTTTGGTAGTTTCAGCTCTGAGCACATTTTCACGACGTTTTTAAGCTTTTAGCTTCTACTCTGTATCACACACCTTGTTAGCAGAGGAAAGGAAAAGAATCAGCTGTCCAGGACAAGAATAATTCATGCTCACCAGTGGCTAATATTTCTCTCATGACACATGCTAAGAGCAAGGCTGCAGAACAGAACATCCTGAGCAAGGCAAGGCTGTACCGAGCTCAGGGGTGCAACATTCTGGTCCTGTGGCTTGTCTGCGCTAACACATCTCTTTAATCACACCATCACACGCTACTTCCCACTGGTCTGGACGTGTTCAGGACACAGGCTGGATGGTGCTCAGTTTATCAGCAACTATTCAATATCTGCTTTAGTCTCTTGATCAAAGTGCAGCTTCATGTCTTATTTATGGCTACTACTAACAGCCTGCTCTGTAGACAGAACTATTTACTTCCCCCCAAGCTTTTCTGTGGTGTTCATCACTCTGACATCTGAGTGCTCTGCAACGATTAATTTATCTTCATAGAGTCTCTTCAAAACGAGAGAAGATGGTATTCCCATTTTACAGATCAGGAGCTGTTGCACAGACAGATTGAGGTCAAACATTTCCACTCATGATAGGTCCTAGTCTGAAATGTCTCAGATCTAAATTTTTTTAGGTATCTTCAAACATAATGCCAAAACAAAAATCTTCTGGTCTGTGTGTTCAAACAGAGCTCTGACTGGCTTCTTACAAAGCCAGGTACAAGAACAGGGGAGGAGTAGGGACTGTGAATGCTGGTCACCAGAAAGGATGAAAGCTTTCCAACTTACCAGTCTCAGGAATACTGGAAACCAACACAGATAACTCAGGTGAATGTAAAACACATTATGAGCCTTTGATGAAGCAGCAAAGTATACCTTAAAAAACTACACACATGGGAACCTCCTCCGCCTTTACAACACAGGACCAAATCCCCGAGAGCACAGTTTAAGGCAGGGAGAATTGCAGGTTCTCTCCACTTCTTGGGGTCTGGGCCTATTAAGCATGGAAAAAACCCAGAAAGCTTTGTAGTGTAGAAGACCACCCTGGGAAGGGAAGCTTTTGTTTTATCACTGTGTTAAAAGCATCTGTGGATCAAATGTGCCAGTATCACTTTACAGCATGAAAACGCCGCCCAGGGGACTCTCAAGACTCATCTTTTCAAACGCTGATACTTCTTTGTCAGTTTTAATAAAGGACAGCTACAAAAACAACGTGGGCCATGTGGTCCCAATGAAGCAGACACCGTGGCAATCAATAACAGAAACAATGTGCACTGCCTTGCTGGGAGAATTTGCTTTTAGCAGCCACATCTGTACGACAAGACATCACTCCAGACCTCCCTTCAATTTTTATTTGGACAATGAGCCCACTGTGCCCAAAGCACATCTGTGCTTATGGAGATTTGCAAATCCAGGGCAGTGTTTAGACTGATAACATGACCATGCAACACAGGATGACGGATCACAGCTTGCAGGATATATTTGATCCTCCCTCTTCTATCCTAAAATGGACACTTTTCTACCTCAAAAGAAAACTCCTCTGTCAAAATGCTGACTTTTAGTGCAATACAGGTGTTATTTTTGCTTCATCTCATGATCTCTTCCACAGGAGGCCTCAGAAGTGCCCTCCTGGCTCAGCACACAGATCTGTCCAATACAAGCTCCTGTCTCCAGCCCCAGCTTTTAGAGATGGATGAGGTAGGTGTACAGTAAGGAAAGACAACAAAACTCGGGGAGAGGAGTGATATGGAAGTTCAAAGAGAGCCTTTTTCATTTGTTCTTCCTGAAAGACACCAAACCATGCCATGGGAAATGCTTTTTAGTTGAGAACCCTGATACATCTCAGGCCCCAGACTGTACATGATTTATATCCTTTAAGTTACATTGCAGATCAAAGTTTTATTTGTTTGGAAAATTGCAGCTCAGGTCATTCATCTTTTCTGTCTTATCAACCCAGTGCCATCTTCCTGTAGCACATACCTAGTAACGGGACTCCTTAGGCAGAGCTGGTCCTCCAGTGCCACCAACACCAGGAACTGGCTGTCACCAGGGAAAACACCCATGGGGAACTGTTTGACAGAAGGATGAGAAGGTTGCCAAGTGCAGGAGCTGAACTGCCTGCCGTGTGTGACCCTTTCCACCAGGTTAAGGTGCAGCTCTGCCTGCACTCTGCTTCCTCACAGGGATCTGGCAGTGCCAGCACTGAGCACTGCAGGGCTCTCCCTGCCAGCTGAGCTCCATCCTCCCCTGTCACCTGGTGCCAGCACAGTGTGACAGACCCCAGCATACCAGCCCCTGCAGCCCCTGGGTCTCCATGGATACAAGAGAGACGTGAACTGGTCTGGTTCCTGTGACTCTGCAGTTCACTCAGCTGCTGTGGCGCTGATCTTTCACTTTTTGGCAGATTCCTGGCTCTTTGCCCCACCAAATGAGGAACCAGATGTTTCCACTTCCTTCTGACCAAGAGTCCCTCCCCCAGTTGTGAGCAGAGGAGCTGCCTTGTCAGGGTAAGCACCTTTCAGTAAGTAATATTAATACAATCACTTCAGTCCAAGTTGCAGCTGCTGCACATTTGTATATGCCTGGTTCAGGATTACTTTTGAGTTTAGAATCTTAGGTCATGCAGAATGTCAGGAACAGGCTCCAATCATCAGTTCTATCCCGAAACAGAACTCTCATTCTTTGATATGGCTAAAAAAAATAGTAACCACTAAAATATTAACATATGGATGGAACCCCCCCACTGCTTTCTACAAGTAATGCCTACAAAGCATTTCAGAGCCACGGTTCGATATTACAGAGGGAAGTCCAACCTCAGTAAGAAACATACAGATTTTAATTTAAAAGTCACACATAGACAGTCTTATCATGTGAAACATGAATTCTACCCTTAACTACTCAGTACAGACATCAAACGATCCAATTTCCAACCTGGACCATCCCTAGCACATTCCTTTAGCTCTGTGATTTGTGGTTCCTATTCATCACCCATCCCCTTCATACTGAAATCTAGCAAGTCAGGTACTTCCATCAGCTCTGCACTGCAGTAGGAAGAGACAGCAAGTCAATTTTCTGTGGCATCAGAGAATGACAACTCAATGCTTTCCATGACATTTCATTTTGCTGGATTTTAATCTTGTCTCTGAGAGACAGGAGCTGACAGCCATTTCTGGTTTAGGGTTGGTTTTTTTTTGCAACTCACAGATGCATAATAAGGAGAAGGTCAGTGGGAAGAGAGAAAGAAAACAAGAAAACCACCTTCCACACCTCCAGTGAGACAAAAACAGAGAGAAAAGAAAACATTTTTATCAAACCTTGCAACCAGAACTATGCCTGCTTCCTCCATGCCACCCTTGTCCAGCCATCAGATCCCTCTCCCAGTATTCTGTTCTATAAGCCAAGACCCAGACTGGAGGCTCCTGGGGCAAAAGCACTGAACTGAGATCAACCAGCATGAAAACCTGGAGTTAAGTCAACAGAGTTCAGGGAACATGGAGAGAGTGGGCAGCAAAGGAGACTCACCTAGAAATGGAGCATCTATGAACCCTGAGTTGTCCACAGGGACTAATGGACTCGCTTTGCTCTCCAGGTATTTTCACTTCAAAGGAACATAAAAATGCTTTGAAAACTCTTGTCTTGATACCACAGCAAATTGCTCTACAAGGGCTACGACAAACCAACCACCTAATGCAGATGAGAAGGCAACAGGGATTTTTCTTGTACAGTCATTTCATGTTGTGCCCTTTGCTCTGGCCCAGCCAACTAAAGACAGAGCCTCTCGGGACACAAAAAAAGCCCAAGATCCCAGACCGTAAGACATAAAAACATTTCTGTGCACTGATTGCCTCCTCACAATAACCTCATTATCACAGCTGTCAGTCACCAGCACAAACCAGTCACCAGCATGGGAACTACTGACAGGAGATGCTCACCCTCAAACGCATTCCCTGCCTGGAACAACACGGCTTAAATACCACCACAGGCTCCTCAAAGCCACAGAGGCAGTGTCCTGTCCCTCCCCTGCAAGGGGCTGGAAGGGTCACATGCAGAGATCCCCTCTGGCTCTGTGACACACTACAGGGCTGCAGTTTACAGCCCCTTCCATTCCCCACCGAGCTGGCACTCATGTGAAGATAATTATTTAAGAACCAGATGCACACACTGCCTTTTAGATTCATGTCCCACAACACTGATGTCCTGTGATTAGGCTGAAAAATTTAAGGGCCTTTTTTTCTTATAGATTTCCCAGCACGTAAATCTTGTATTCCCTGTCTTATCCAAAATGACCATTATTAATCATTCACCTCGTACACGATCTCTCTGTTTTATTCAAGTCCT
Source organism: Pseudotriccus pelzelni (assembly GCA_035584735.1). Taxonomy (NCBI): domain Eukaryota; kingdom Metazoa; phylum Chordata; class Aves; order Passeriformes; family Tyrannidae; genus Pseudotriccus; species Pseudotriccus pelzelni. The sequence goes on from JAWMRA010000042.1 coordinate 4,142,270, forward strand.
TGATGTACTGATAAGAGGAGGCTAAATTCCTGACTGAATATGCTGATATAAGGCTGGATTCATCACTCATGCCCAGTTCTGATCTCACTGCTCCTCAGCCACTGCTCGATACAGTGGGTGTTACAGTGAGAATTTGGTCCTGATGTATTGACCTGAACAAGTGAAGTGTTTTTAACAAACTTCAGAAAAACGCTGCCATCATTTTAAAATCAGCAAAAAAAATCTTCCCCAAGGCAGAGATTTTTAGAAACCTGCCAGATCCCCTGAGCATACAGTGCCTGAATCAGAAACTGCAACAGATGGAACCGGAGGGCTTTTTTAGTATTGTCTATTAATAAGTGCAAATGTTCACAATGACAAATGCAATGTATTTTTAGTCTGCTCTGGGACAGCAGCCTGGTCTTAATCAGCACTTTTTGTCAAACTTCCCACTTTGACACAAACCCACAATACTCCAGGCTGAGCGTGCAGATACAGAGTCACCAGTTCTTTCAGCCCCATGTTCCTGTTCCTGAGTGAGGTCTGTAAACACTCACACTGGTCTGACTACCTGCCAGGGGGGCCTGTCCTTCCACCTTCCCTTATTTCTCTCCCAGGATTCAACAATATTTTTATAACTGATTGCTCCATGGTTGTACCTCAGTTAACCTGGAATTACTCCAGTGTAAATCAGCTCAGAATCAGGCTTTGCTTCTGAAATGACTGGACTGAGTCACAATACAGTTCAGTAGGAGGACCTGGCTCCGTACTATAAACATCACAAATGCAAATGTCTTTAATAAAGTCAACTCTTTAGTTGTTATTTTTCACAGTAAAAACTGGGCAGCAGTGAGGAGGGAAGGGGTGGCTTTAAGCAATGTAAGCCTCAGGAGCACAGACCAACACGTGCAGGGGGTCCCAGTCACCTTCTCTTTGCCATGTCTTTAATTCTCTATACCAACACCTCCAACAGCCCAACGCAGTGAAATGCCCTTGCCATGCTGTGAAACTTGGCTGTAAGCAATGCAAATATTTTGAATCTGAGTCTCGTGGCCTTTTCCCCAGGTTACACATCCAATCTTAATGGTTCCCAAAAGAACGCTGTGGCAAACATAAACTGTGACAGGTTTGACAAATGCCAGCTGACGTAAAAGGGACCTGCCGAGTGTGTTTAACTGGAAGCAGTCGGAGTGTCACGTCTGGGGTTTGTGGTTCCTTCTGGGATCGACGCAGTAGTTTCTACATACCATGAGTTTATTCCAACAGGAGCTCAATTTTCATACAGAGAGCACCGGAATGGACATGGGGAAACCTGGGGTTATTGCAGAGGGAGCCTGCACAGCTGGCTCTGTGCTGCTCACCTGCAGCGCTGCTGTTCCGTGGATAAACAGCTGCACCGATCTCCCAAAATCACCCAGGAGAATCTTTGCTCAGTGACTGGCCTTTTGGAGGAGCTCTCTGGGGCTGCAGGGCAGACACAGGAGAACAAGGGAGGAAGATTCAGAGCAACACAGCTTGGACACTATTAGTGTTATTTCATAACACCTGCATGAAAAGGAAGAGCAGCTACTGCTATTTCAGTGCAAAAAAATCTGACAGAGAGAGGCTGTGCTTTTAAAGGTGTTTACAGCCACAGCCCTGCGAGAAAGAAATATTTTGGTATTGGAGCAGTTAATAGAGGCACAAAGCTGGAAAGCCGGGCAGGCAGAACAAGTGCCTTGAGTAACAAACCCCACAGCTACTGCAAAACCTCCTGAAAGGTTCTGAGCAGGAAACAATCCATGACCTAATTAGGTGCCACTGTTACTGGAGAATAGAGGAAGGAACAGAAAGAAAGGAGGGGGAAGATAAAGGCAAGAGAGACAGAGAGGCCCAAAGACTCATCAGGTGAGTCCAAGCTGGAGCTGCCCAACACTGAGGCTTTATTTAACACACACAAGCACGTTCCATGAGAGAGAAGGGAGGTACAGAGGGAAGGAGACTTGCTCCCCTCTCTCTGGGACATGTTCCGGGTGTGTTCCAGGGGTGTTCTGAGTGTCTTCTGTGGGTTTTCCAGGTGTGTCTGAATGTGCCTGGAACAGCTCGGATCCTCTCAGTGTAATTTCCTACCGCTTGCATGAAAAGGAAGTGTCTGCTGCCACTGCACTGCAAAGAACTCTGACAGGGAGAGGCTGTGCTTTTAAAGGTGTTCAGACACCTTCTTCCCACCTTTTAATTGCTTCTGTTTCATGAGCATCTCTGTTGGTTTAATCAACCTGTGCCCTGCCTGGGGACAGTGCTGACCATGTGAGTTCCTCCAGGGAGGCGGAATGTCCCTCCAAGGCTGGGACACGAGGCTGGAAACTTCTGGAGCCCTGATGTCCTACCAGACCACTTAGCTCCTACAACTTTCTGAATGCTGCCAACTCCTCCTTGCCAGGAATAACTTCTGTCCTCCAGGCTCACAGAGAACAAATGGCCTTTCTGCATTTTGGCATTTTCATGCACTGGTGAGTAGACACAGAGCAAATGTTTCAGATCGGTGGCTGAGTGTGAGCTCTGCCAGAAGAGTTGGCATTTGTACCTGTCCTGCAGACACAACTGCTCTGCCTGGAAACGGCATGGAAGCTGCAAGTCTGGTGGAAGATCTCATGCAAGTCTCAGGGGAAAAGTGTCCTTCACTCCAAAGATAAACCTGTCCTCCCTCTCCTCCACCCCCCTTGCAGAGCTGGCCCCAAGGATGCTCAGACCAGCCTTTCATGTCCATCTTCCAGACCTTTTCAATTCTCCCATGTTTTAATTGCTTCTGTTTCACATTTGGGTGACCAGAGCACAAAAGAAAGGAGTTCAAAGGCTTTCTCAAATCACAGTAAAACAGTAGGTGGTGTCCCCCCCCCCCATGGCAATCACACATCTTACAATCAGACAAAAAGGAAAATGAAGGAAATAATTGCAGTGTCCCTATAGGGCCCCTGCTGTCAATTATCCCTGATGCGGGGTGGCTGCTCCCTGTTTCCTTCCCGGTGGCACAGCCCCAGGCAGGCAGAAGCTACACTGACAGCCCAAGGATGGATCAGTCATCTGTCACTCCCACCTGGTGTCCAGCGGGACTGAATGGCTTCAGCTTCCTGAACACAGACATTTAATGCCACTCTCAAACCCCAGCACAGCCCAGGCAATCACACAGATGCGGCACAGCCCCTCCAGGAGACCATTTCCACACAGCAGCGCCACACAACCATGGGCACAGGCAGCCAGGAGACAGGGGCTGCAGCCGAGAAGAGACACATCCTCCACGGGGGCTGCAGCACAGGGGCCCTCCTGGCAACTTGGCCCCAAAGCTCTGTGTGAGATGGGAGCACCAGCTCACCACCCAGCTGCAGTTTGCTGGGCTTCTCAGGCTGCCTGAGCACCTGGAGCTAAAGGTACCCCCGTCAGAGCCTTCACACCTGAGCAGGCTCAGAGCTCCCCTCAGTCCCTTCTGGAAAGTGCAACAACTGCTGTTTCCCCACCCCAAACCCAGAGGAACGCCAAAGATCCAGGGGACCCTCCTTTGAGGCTGCAGACACTGCAGGAACCCACCTGGGAACGCCCCAAAGGCCACACAGCTCCTCTCAGGACAGTTATTGGGTTACTGCTTCGGGCTCAGTGCTTTATGCTTTAGGCTCTGTCAGGCCTGTTCAATCAGCTGGTAATGTGACACTTCCTTCTATAAAGCCCTGAGATCTGCTTCCCTGGCAGCATGCCTTTTCCTCCAGGAGGTCAGCCTGCGTCCCTGATTTCTCATGTGCTGCTGGCAGATGGGACAGGGAGATGAAGCAGAAAAAAAGGTAAAATTATCAAGACAGTTGTTATTTCCATGTAAGCCTGACAGGATGTCCTGCTCAAAAAGGGTACCTCAAGGAGTTCCTGAGGCTGGACCATTTCAACTTCAGACAGCAGGAGAGGCTGAACTCAAAACCCCTGACTTGCTCCAAATGCCCACTGGCTTTAAGTGCTTGAGCTGATTAAGGAATGAGAAGTGAATCTCAAAAAAAAATCAGAGGTGACACAACAAACCTTGGACACAAATGTGAACAGAAACACACCACAAAACAGGTGTTATCTCCTAGTCCAGGAAGTTTACTGAATAAGCTACCTGGAGAGATTTCTGGAGACCGGAGTGGTGCTCAGATCCGGGACATCCTAAGTGCCGTGAGAAACCGTCCCCCAATTTAGATTTATCTCCTTTACTTTTTATGCAGCTTTCTCATCTCCCTCATCCATTTCCCACCTTCCAGCATCTCCGAGCCACATTTAGCAAGCAATGGCAAAAAATGTCACAGGAAATAAGTCAGGCAAGATGGTCCCTCCACAGTCATATGTGACCTTCACTTTGAAAAGCGTTACACAACATTCCAGGTGAAACATTTACTCAGGCACCACCATCTCACCTGGATGCGCTGGTACCTTGCTTGGTGAAGGAGCTGGAAGCACCACCTGCCCCTCTTTTACACAGCAGAATGAAGATTTCTGGACAGTCTCTAATGCAGCAAATGACCAGGCAAAGCCAGTCCTGGCATTTCCAGTGTGAAAGTTCTGTTGCCACCAATTGCTACGAAAATGCTTTAGCTGGGCATGAATGAAAGGCAATGACTAGAACATTGTATGAAATCCATTTAATAAGGTTCAATGATTGAAACAGGAAAGATTTCCCTTAACAAATTGTTACGGGAAAGATTCAGTCACTGTGACCAGCTCTGCCGTCAGCCTAATTGAAATCTGAGCAGTAAGGGGGCAACAGCCTTTGCTCTCAATTAACTCTGAAGAAAAGTGGAAATCTTTTTAATCATTCTGAATTATCAGCCTTTCTTTCATCTGTTTGGGTTTTTTTCCCAATGTCTGGGTATTTATACAACTGTTAGGAATATTCACAACCGTAATTTCAGACCATATAGAGAACTGCTTGTTCCAAAGGTAGGATTAGAGAACAGGAGACAATCGGTATTTTCAAGGGAAGGAGGCAGGAATCTCCTACAAATACCCGCTGCATCTAGTCCCAGCCCATCCTCTCACAGACTCCTGGCTGCAGATTGAATTGGGTGTATCTGGTGCTTCCTAGATTTTGGTTAGAGATACAAAAAAACCCAATTCTGCCAGTCCCGCCCCTGAAAGCAGCACCGTGTGTGCTGTTACCCAGATGTGGATCCCAACAGCTTGTGCCAGCAGGAGGCTGTGCTTGGGCTCCAGGGAGGAGCAGCAGCTGAGGCTGCAGGCGGCTTCATGTGAGAATCTTCTTCTCACGAAAATAGTCTTATTAATAAAACAGTAGGGAATGCAGAAAAGCAGATTCATCTCAGAGTAAAATGTTTCTCTGGGAGCTCCCCGAGGAGTCAGTAGCAGCTTGTTATGGAACTAACGTGGCTTTTACTGCCACAGCCCTGTGAGTAAGAAATATTTCGGTATTAGAGCAGTTAATAGAGGCACAAAGCTGGAAAGCCGGGCAGGCAGAACAAGTGCCTTGGGTAACAAACCCCACAGCTACTGCAAAACCTCCTGAAAGGTTCTGAGCAGGAAACAATCCATGACCTAATTAGGTGCCACTGTTACTGGAGAATAGAGGAAGGAACAGAAAGAAAGGAGGGGGAAGATAAAGGCGAGAGAGACAAGGGAGGCCCAAACACTCATCAAATGAGTCCAAGCTGGAGCTGCCCAACACTGAGGCTTTATTTAACACCCACAAGCACGTTCCATGAGGGAGGAGCAGAGGAAAGCGGACTTGCTCCCTGCTTGTGGACAGTCTCCCCATGGAGCACATTTGCTGAGATAAATGAGAGAATCAAACAGGAAACACCACATTTTGTGGGGACCTGGAATGAACAAGTAATATCCCATGCTGCTTTCTGTTACTTAAATATCACATTTTTCTCTTAGGTGAAAAAATGGCTTAGTCTTGTAGGAAACAAGTATCACAGCAAATTGGGCAGTGAGATGTGTTCTGGTCTAGGTAGGTTCCAGGTGTGTTCCAGGTGAGTTCCACACATGTCCCAGATCCAGATGTGTTTGAACATGCCTGGAAACATGTTCCAGTCTAGGCAGGTTCCAGGTGTGTTTCAGCTGTGTTCCAGGTACGTGTGTTCCTATGTTCCAGGTGGGGTTTAGGTGTGTTCCAGGTGTGTTGTAGATGTGTTTCTGTTATGTTCTGGTTGTGTTCCAGGCATGTTCAAGGTGTTCCGGGTGTGTCTCAGGTATGCTCCAGGTGTTTGAACACGCCTGGAAACACGTTCCAGGTGCTAACACTTCCTTCCCAGGAGTCTGCTCCTTGGCAGGATGTGCCCTGTCTGTGCCCTGAGTGCCGCAATACCTGCAGTGGCTGCTGTTTGCATCACAGGCACGGGGAGAGGTTGCCATGAGCACCAGACCAGCCAGTCATGCCCACCCACGCTGGGCCAGCCCACGCAGGGACGTCACATGCCGGGGAGAGAAGGCTCTGAGTGGGCTCCTTTAACAGCGCACAGCGAGATCAGCTCCTTCCCTGAGGCCACGCTGAGGGGCTGTGACAGAGGCTGGAGATGGACTCAGACACCCCTACCCTAAACCAGACATAGAGCCACAATGTACCCCCCCTCTGGCTCGCAATACCTCTCCAGGTATCCCACGGTCACGTTTTTTCACTCCACTAAAGGCAAACACAAACACCTGAGAAAGCGGAAAACCCTCAGAGGGGACAAGACCTCACGGCACACACAGCCCACTTCTGCATAAGGAAACAGACATCTCAGGATAAACCAGAACGGCTCAGCTCAAAGTTCTCATCTTCAAACCTGCCTTATCACAGGCTCTGCCTTCGGAGCACAGGGAGTGGGAAGGGCTCCCTGTTGCATCAGCCGTGCAGGGATTGCTGCCGAGCCCACAGCGCCAGCCCCGCTCTGCTGTAGGTAGCACTGCACACACAATGCCGACAAAGGGGGAAGGCTCAGCCTCTGCTTTCCCAGCCTATAACGTTTTCTAAAAACTCACCTCCTTCAATCCCACACCACCTAATTAATGGCTGGTTAGAGCAGTTTCACACTAACTGAAAGCAGACTTCTGAATATTTTAACTTTTAGCCTGATTTGCGTCCCTGATCTACAGCCACGCGTAAACAAAAGACGACTTCTGAGGCAAGAAAACTCAGCATCCCTTAATTTAAAATTCTACTTACTGAGAACTGGGGCTGTGGAGTTCTCTGAGGGAACTGCAGTGTCTCCAAAGCCCGTCCCCGGCAGCAGCAAAGTTTTCCCTCTTGCCGTGCACAAGTGGGATGTGAAGCCAGACCTGGGACACGCTGTGTCTGTGCTGATGAGGGCTCTCAACTGTGTATCGTTGCCAGGACACCCCGGGCAGACTCCAAAACCTCCAGATCTCGCCCTGGCCAAGGCATTCCTAATCAAATGCTCCTTTCAGCAGGGCCACGGGCATCACAGAGAGCTGCAAACAGCACCAGTTCCTTTGATTCAGGTAAAGATAAACCTCCATGAAGTGCTCTCATCAGTCTGGAATATTGCTTGTTAACGCAACATTTTCTATCTGGAATTGTAACCAGCTCTCTATGTTAATTTTTTTGAGATAAATGAGTTTTCTGTCTCACCCTCAGCTGCTCCAAGATCACAGAAACAATGGCAGGACTGAAGCCTGAAGTGGAATCGGTTATTTCTGAGCAACTGTAACAATCTGCTACGCCAAAATTTTATCATCTGTAGTTGATGGAAACACAGGGAATTCACAGAATCAGCTGCTGCTGCAGCAACACACATGATTTAACTTTTGCATTATGGCAACAGGTCCTGGACAGCCAGGTCTCATGATGCCAAGGTCTATCCCAAAGGTCTCACAGTCCATAATACAAGATGTCTGCAGTTGCAGAGAGCAAGAAATAGGAGGAAAATCGAAGTCTCGAGTGCAGCAGAAGCCAAAGTGTCTATCTGAAAACACTCCACCTCCATGGTGCCTCTCAAACCAGTACAACTGGTGTCATTTCGGGCTCTCACCCTTTCGAATTCGTTGTCCCTTTCAAAACTGGTTAATTGTGCTAATGGCTATTCCATATCTCAGAGGTGTTAGGATGGAAAAGGTTCACAGAGCTCACACAAGCCTGTGCAAAACCAGAAGAGATGAATAGGCATTTAAGAATCCCATTTTCCATTGCTCCTCTGTTACAGCTAAATGCACTCCACCTTCCTTGTTCTACATTAATCTTTGCTTCTACAGGTAAGTGGATTTCAATAAAAATGTTTACATTGTGGAAGTCAGATCAAAGCATTTTAAAATTGTCAGTATGACTCATCTGGCAGATTTTTTTCTCCTTTTTTCCTATAGCTCACAAGCAGTTCTGAAAATCACTTCTTGAGTTAGGGTAGGCAAGATTTTTCAGTATCTTTCAATTTTTAATGGTACAATAACAACACTTCCTGCCCTTTTCTATTAGTTAATCATAAACTAGATGAACTCAACATTCAGATTTCTGCAATAATGGAAATCTATGAACCCTTCATTTTGTTGATGAGTTTTGCATCTCAAAGTGGGAAGGGTGAAATGTTTAAAAGATCGGAGTTTTCAGGGATGATATACTTTTAATCCTCCTCTTTCTTCCTACAGTTACCATTACGGGTGTGGAAGTAACTTAAAATTAACTCCTCATACAAGACCGGGTGTAGTGTGGCTGAAGCAAACCACTTAAATACACCTTCCCAGTAGGGCCTGACTTCAAACAGCAGTGTTGTAAGGGAGGCTGGGAAGCAAAAGGAGACAATGAGGTCACAGAATTAGTGAGAGAAGATAACTCTGGTTTTGCATCTGAGTTTTCACGCTTCTCTGTACTCCCAGAAACACATTTCGAAAGGAGAACAAACTGCTCCTCTGGCTGCCCCTGGCACTGCATTTGCATTGAGCCCTGGGGTGTGCAGCCTTCAACCAGCTTCATCACTCAGCCCTCAAGAGATTAAGCACAAACAGTTCTGCCAAAAAGACGATCATCTGTCTCTCCATAAAATTTAGGAATACAGTAGCGTGTACAGTTTCTTAATTCAGCAGCTCTGCATTTGGAACTTGCCTGGAGAGATCTAAACCCAAAGAAATGTTATTTCTCACTGCTCAGCAGGCTGAGACAGAGGATGGGTCTGGCACTGACTGTCCCCCAGGCCAGGGCAGGAGGCAGTTCTCCCCTGGAGTTAGGATGGGATGTGCCTGGGTGTGAACCCAGAGGCAAGGGCTCCACACTCCACGGCAAAGACTGGCAGAGATTACAGTTAAATAAGCTGAGCAAGATTAAAAATGTATTTCTCCCATTCACAATTTCCATGAATCTTTCAGAAGGTGTAAATCTGAGAAGGTAAATTAACTCCTTATCTGTTCACACTTTAAAAAGCAGGCCAGAAGTCTGGAATAAATTCAGCAGGCAGCAATCTCTCGGCCTTACATGGGAACATTTGCTTAATGAAACACCACGGTTTTATCAGACTGTTTCCTTCTGTTTCCTTTCTGGTGGGTAATGGAAGTTACACCCACTACTTGGTTTTGACGTGTGTAACCCAGAAAAGCCTCAGTTCACTGTGAAAACGCCAAGTGATACGTTTCTTTGTTAGAAGACGCCTCGGGGCTCTTGTCGAGTTCTTCTAAACACGTCAGGAAAAACTAAATGCATTGTTAACAGCCAGTGGAAAAGCACCACACATTAGTCACCCGTCTTCCGAGTGGAAAAGAACAATTTCTGATGAAATATAGTTCCCATATATTCCTAGACTACTTTGTTGGGTAGCTTGCCCTGTCTTTCGACAGCCCCGGGGCTACAAATAGGAATTCTGAAAGAGAAATTTTGATACTCTCGAAAATAATGAAAGGAAAACGTGGAAATTATCACTAGCAGGATTTTTTTAAAAGCCGGGGTCGATCAGTTCCCTTTAAGCGTTTGTTAAATGTTTATGTTGTGATTAAACATATCTGTTAAAAATCCAGCCAAAATGAAACCGAAGCTTTCTACTCTTGAAAGGCATCAAAGTGAGATGCTCTGAAATTTACACATAATTTCCTTTTCCCTGAGCCAAGCTGTCAAAATCAGCATTTTATGGACATTTCAAGGCTGACAGAGAACAGCTTCACCGCTGAGTTTGGCACTCTACTAAGTGTCTCAGCTAGAAATGCCGTCACTAAACCAGAAGCTGAGAAACACCCTGAGGAAAAGCACGCCCAGGTGGAGAGCACAGGTGAGGTCCAGGGTTGCTCCAGAGCCCTGTGACAGGTCAGTCCCCGCTCCTGGAGTGGCACTGTGGCTGTGGGACTGCCGTGTCCTGTTCCAAACCAGTGCGTGCGGCTCTGGAGAGCCTCGGGATACATCTGGGATCAGCTACTCCCGCCTAGCCGGGGCTGCTGGCCCTAATGCTGCTTTTGTGGCCCAGCATTGTCCAGCAGAAAGGCTTGGGCTGCTCCTCAATGCCTGTCAGAGCACACTACGGCTGCTCTATAGCTGAAGCCTCGCCTGGTGCCGCGGCAAAACCGCAGCTATTTATGCGCCGTCTCATTTCCAGCTCGCGCTTCTTCCGAGTAGGAGGCACAAAGAGACGTATAAATGGCAATTAAATCAACCACAATAGGTTGTGTTAACTGCTGGTAACTAAGAAGCCACCTTGATCCCTCTCTGCATCTCAGACATTCACCACACGACACTGAGGCCTCGGCTCACAAAGACTTTTCAATTTGGGATTAAACATGTTGCATTGGAAAGAGCTCCGGTAACCCCCGGGAGCAGATTATAGCTGGCAAAGAGGGGAGAATGAATGGCTGAGGCAAGACAGGAGGGGATAAGCATTTGCACTGGAAGAAGGGGTGCAAAGGGAACTCACTGTTTTTTTAAGTCTTCCCACCTTGCCGTGTTTCTGGGAACTGCCTGACCACGGAGAAAGGGAGAGATTCCCTGGACTGGCCGTTCTAACAAAGCTTGATTCCACTTGCTGGAGTTCCAGTTCTTGAAACATGATCAAAATCTGGGAGAAGAATCCCATCCTGAGAGACACTTAGCCAAAAACTTCACCAGTGAGAATGAGACTGAGCCTCAGCATAACCAGAGAAGGCAGAGCCCGGGAAGGGAGTGGAGTCCCCAACAGCACATGCTGGAAGTGGCAGTTTTTCATGGGAAGACTGTTTGCTTCCAGCTTCCTTGATTGCTTCTGAAAGCTTGGCCTCCTCCTTTCAGGATTTTCTTGCAGAAACTTTTGCCAGTTGCTCTCCAGATGATTCACATTTAGCCTCAGAGACTATTTTTAGCTGCTTTTATTTCAGCACATGTTCCTGGAGAGTCCCCGCTATTTATGTGGCCCACACTTCCCTCCTCTTGGCTTCTCTGGGGAGAAGCTCCACGAGGCATCCTCTGGGAGCATCGTTCCTCCTTTTGTGTCTTCTTCCACACAGCAAAGCCAGGGAACTTCTGAGGTCAACAGCAGCATTCTTTACCGCCATGAAGACAGATAATGGTAAGCAAACAAGCCAAGGAAAATCAAACACCCTCCAGTTCCTCAGAGCGTTTGTAGGGCCGCTCTCAGGCTGGTTTGGGCAAAGGTCTGGTCACCTGGACACTGAAGGTGTAATCACGCAGCAAATACATCCAGAGGCAGCTGGGTACGAGTGAGCAGTAAAAAGCACGAGAGAATTGCTGCAGTTTGTCTGGGGCAAACCTGACACCAAGACATGAAGTCATCTCTTTGTTGGGGTCACACGGCTTTAAAAAATGGGAGATACTAAATTATCAGTGTGTCCACAGCCAGCATCGTGAGAGGTGTACACGTGTTTGAGCTGGGCACTGATGTCTTGAGGATTAGTTTTATAGCTTGGACGCAGATATTATGAGATATAGCTAACAACAACCCAAAACACATGTACCTAAATAATGTTTCCAACCCAAGAGGCAGCTCTGCAAGTGGGAAAGTGCCTTATATTGGCTTTCACTCATTTCTTTCCCATATGAGAATGGTGATGAAACACTAAATCATGTTTTACACTGGTAAAGCCACACCACTGAAGGCCTGTCTTGCTTTAACTATCCCTATACAAAAGCCTATTTTTATGAAGCATCAGAGATTAATATCGTGAAGTTCCTGCTGCTCTTCCAAATGTAGTTAAAATTTTTGAATGAGTGTAGATTTTTGGCTGGACAGAACTGGGACTCACACAGGCACTCACACGCATACAGTCAGGACACACCACAAACATTGGGAAACCCAAGAGGTGAAAACAATCTCAAGATACGAATGTCAAGCAATTGTAATTTTTATCTTTGCTGTCTTCCCTGGCTTACAAGTAAATCTCTACCACGGAGACATTCAGCACGCTCTTGTACATCGGTCCCCAAAGTATGGCCCAATCTCATTAGTTTATAATCTGCTGGGTTAGGAAGAGCTCATGGGGAGCCAACATATGGATGTTCTGAGCAGCTCAGCCCACGGCACTGAGCAGTGCAGCTGGGCACACCCTTTCCTCATTGCCAATATGGCAACAATTAGGGCTGCTGGGTGGCTCTGTAGACTAAAGGAACTGGGGGACCAAATTAATCCCAGGAGTAATTCAAGGAAGACAGAGGAGTTACACCAGGAGTCACAGCCCTCTGTGTTCCACTCCTTAAAACCATTGCTTGAAAATATTAGTTATTTGCAAACTGGAGTCTGAGCTATTAAATAGTAATTAGGCAGCTACATGGGCAAGAATTACCTGATTACGAGATGACTAATTAGTGTTCTGTCAAGATATGATTATCCTGGATCTAGGGAATACACTGCATTTGTTCTTTGCTCCTTACAAGACGCTGATGGCAGCATAAAGCACTTCTGCCCTAAATCCCTACACGAGCACAGACAAGAGCACTCTCAGTACCCAGGGATTTAATGAAGGTAGAAATATGCAGGACAGACTGACAGCCCTGTCCTGTCACAGTAGGCCAAGAATAGACAAGGAAACAGCTTCACAAAGAGCAAGAACCAAGTTAGACCCTACCTGCAAATCCCTCAAATCCCCTCAGTGCATCGCTCCTGACAACAAGGAGCCTTACAGGGGGAGAGAAGCAATCTCTGACCCCTCTGTTTGGCAGTGCAGGTACCACACTTTGGGAGCATCAGCTCCAAATCAAGCCTTGCAATTTTACAGATGCCTTCAGGGACTGGAGGGGAACAGCACATGAGACACCAGGAACGGGCAGAAAGGCCGATGTGACAGGGAGAGGGCAAGACTTCCAGCACTAGCTCCTTCTGGCAGAACACAGCCTGACATAATCAGTTAGAACACGCCTTTTGTACAAGGGTGCAGCAAACTTATAATGCCACCCTTGTCTGTTTTTATAAAGTAGATTTGACACCCACCAACCTTGCCAGGCCAGCAGCTTCCTAACCTAGTGCAGGTAAGCAAGAGAGGCACGTGCCTTCAGCACCATCCCAACCAGAGCTTTGATCCTTTCCCTGACTGAGGCAAGGGAGCCCTGCTCTGCTCTGCCTTTCATTTGGGTGGATTCTGCAGACAGAGGAACAAGGAAAAGCACTCTGGGAAATTATCAGCCTGTGAAATTTGGTATCAAATTCCACCGACATGCAAAAAAAAGGACTGCTGAATGTCATAGATGCTCAAATATAAAAGCTGGGCCAGCAGACAGGCCACCAGCTGAGACACAGGTACCTGTTCCCACTCGATGATGGGCATCTGTGACCTCAGTGGTATGCAGTCACCCGGCTCTTCTGGAAATCAGTCTGACTCTGCCACCAACCTGGGCCTTATCACTGAACAGCTCAATTTATCTTCTTCAGACTTGGGTGAATAACAATTTTCTAGCTCCCAGAGAAGCTGCAACAGGAATTCACTAGAGCCTGGGAAGCGCTTTGGTAGTATAATAACAGAATAAGTATTGGAAATAGTTTTTATGCTAATTCCTTCACCTACCTAACTGTGGCCACAGCCTCCAGGAATTTAACAGACATGTGGAATAAATCTTGGAAGTTACAAGCCTCCGAGGTACCAAGTTTGCAGACCATTTCCACACATCTCCCCACCCGTGCAGGGGCCCACCCTACACTTGTCCCTCCAGGACAGGGCAGAGCAGCCTGCTGCGAGATGACGCTGCGTGAGAGCCCCAGTGCACAGAGCGTGGGAGCTGTGCTGCTTCACACATCTCTGGGACCAGCCTCAGGGGGAAACCACGGGGGTGGCAACCCTTTAAAAATCCCCTGATGACAAAGGCCATGCCCACCCAGCTCTCTGGGATGGAGGTGTATGGGCAGGCTTTCCTTGGCTGGCCCACTGTTCCAACCGGTGTCTTCCTACTCCTGTACGTGAATGTCATTAGTGCTTCTCACATTCCAACCCTCCCGCTGGGCCAGATCCTGTCAAACCCTTAACTCCAGATAAGCCAAACACCCAGGTGACCAGGCCCTTTGGAAGCAACAGGAATAAAGTTTCTGTGCATACTGGTGCCTCCTGGGTCTCCTGGCCACCACCTCCCTGGGAATGCTCAGCGTTGCAGCCTGGGGCGCTGAGCACTCTGTGCTGAACTTTGCCTCTGTGTTACCCCTTAACTAGACAGCTCCCAATTAACAACTTTGTGTGGGCCCAACCAGCTCTAGACAATATTTTCAAATCTGACCACTGTGAAAGGGGAAAAAAAAAAATAGGTCAAGAGGATTATGCAGGGTGAGTAATGATTGCTGCATGCTGGGCTGAGATGTGAAGTCTGGCTGTGTTTTCAAAGGTGCATAATAATATGTCCTTGTCTGACCTGTGGTGCTGTTGACACTTTTTTCTGAGTTGATGCCTTCTCACAAATCCCCATTAGGCTGGAAGCTTGAACGCCCACCATGAATGATTCCAGCAGACTGGAAGGGCTATCAAACTTTGCAGAACTCCCATTTAAGTTTCACTTCATTTCTTAAAAGCCAGACAGCAGAGGCAATTATTGAACTGTCAAGGCCTTTTGGAGTTGTTTGCTGAGGGATGTGGCTGCTGTTCTCAAGACTGTGGGGCAGGACGTGTTAATTCCATGACAATTCTCTGGAGCTGGCCCAGAGATGAGAGGGATGCTCTGCTCAGTACAGCTGGCACACAGAGTCAGGGGAATGTGCCCTGCCACTCAGTTTACCATCCAGGCAGCCAGAACTAATAGTTTTATCCTTATTTTACTGATAGGGAGGACAACACGGTGCGATGCAGGTCATGGTTCAGCTGCCCTTCCCAAAAATCACAGGAGGTTTGTAGCACTAGGACAATGAATTCAGCTGTTTTCTCTCCTGGTCCTGTGTTTAGCATTATAGTCCCTCCACGCACACCTTTCATTAACAGGGAAGATGGAATTAATTTTTCTTAGCTGACAAATGTTCATTAGCCAAGCATTTGTATCAGTCTCTCCATCCTTGTCACAGAAACGTGTCCCTCCCTAGCTACAGAAACTGGAAGAGAAGGCAACTCAGCTATAGAGGAACTCTGGGGCAACAAGCATTGCAGGAGCACCAGAGAATCACATAAAAACAAGCCTTTTGTTTCTATCACAGTCCCCTCGTGGCTAAGACTGTAAATATAACAAACGCTAACATACCAGGAGAAACATAACCTCTGGTTCAGCTTCACTGTGAGGAGGATCTGAGAGACACTTGGTGCCAGACAGCAGGGCCCAGCCCTTGCATATGGGCCGTTGGCAGCCTGGCAAAAGCCGGGTGTGATGGCGATAGACTGGGTGACACTGGGCCCCAGACAGGGAGCAGGGAACAGCAGGTGCAGATCTGCCGTAGGAGGCAAGACACCTTCAGCTCCCGCGGCGTTTTGTCAGAACGCCGCGGGGAAAACTCCCGTTCTTCGGGAGGAACAGAGCTGGCCGACAAAGCTCGCCGGTGTGGGCAAAGCTGTGACAATACTAGCACCATCCAGACCTTCCTGAGACACCATCACGTTGATTTTTCTACTGCTTTTGGGTGATGTTCACATTTACGTAAGTCATGGGGGAGGGCAGCACGTATATTCATCCCACAGTTGCCTTTAAAATAAGGTCAGTTTTAATTCCCAGGCAATCCCACTCTGGCAGAGGGTCAGAAATTCCTTGCTATGGCAAGGGCAGACCACTGTGACTGAAATGGTACCGCCCAGGAAAGGCCCCTCGCTGGAGTCCCACTAAGGCATTGCAAACTCCAGGCTGCAGAGGCTGGAGCTCCTCGTCACTCTCCAGGTACAGCACAGAACGTAACACAGGACCCATTTCTGTCCCATTGTTACATCTCTGCAATCACAGACTGAGGGGAACGATTTTGTACAGAATCCTTGATTTAGCTCAACCCAAAAGCGACCAGAATACTTTTGTTGCTTTTCAAAGAAAAGCTCACCGGAGCTGAGGGACTGATTGTTCCACAAATCAATTTCTTTCCCAAGTGTAACATCTCCACTTGCTCATTCCCCATTTTTCATCCTAATTAAATTGTGATGTGAAGTAATCAGAAGTATTGTCAGTGACTCTGGTGCTACACAGATATTTCTGAATACACAATATTAGAGGGAACCGAAGCCAATGAAGAAGATTCCCACCCAGCAGCTGCACCAAGACCAGCAGCTCAGGCTGGAAACATCCACTGAAAAGCAGAACAGCCCAGGGGCCTGCAGTGCCCCCGTCCTGCAAAGAACAGGCCATGGAAGGGGCTCTCCCCCTGATAAATGTGACCTGGCTTTCAGCAGGGAGCAAACTACCTCCAGTTACTGTTCACATTCTATTTCCATCATCTGTTCAGATAAAAATACTGAACTACTCTTAAACACCGATTCCTGCCCTTGACACTCCCCTCTCCCTTCTAATTAATCACGTTCGGTATGGAAATGTTCAGATGCCATGAGAAAAGAGGTCCTGTGAGGCAGAGAGTTGTCAGCAGGAGGGAAGCTTTGAGACCCCACGTCAACTCAGAAGCGGTTACAGATGGAGAACTACCCCAGGAAACAGAAACCCGTGTGGTCCATGTGGTTCTTGTTACCCACTGGCTCTCGTGGAAGCAGCAGGAGCGCGAAGGCAGCCCCGGCCTCCTGGGAAGTGGGAGCTGGGGAAGGGATGTTGTGGCTCCCCAGGTGGCACATGGCAGTGCCACAGAGCTGTGCTAACAGAGATGGGCCCAGAGCAGGTCACAGGGGATATCCTAACAAAGTCTGAGCTCCTGGGAGCTTATTCAGGAGAGTCCTTCCTCTCTTGAGTATCAATTCCTTCATAAGACAGAAGACACTGCAGGTGAAGGTGAGTCCATACAGAATACCAGTATCTAAGTCAAACTAAATATTACCATTTCATTCAGTAAATATTGAGTTACTCCTCCTAGTGCGGGTTTCTTCACCTTCCAATCTCTTCCTTCTAAAATGAAGTGGTCCTGTCCTCACAAGGGGAGAGGCAAAGAAAGGGCCCCACATGTGAGGCATTATAGAAACACAATTGAGAGAGACTGCCTCTTCCTGTAAAGGTTTTTGATCTAGTAAGACTACACACAGGCTAGAGGAAAAGAGGAAAAGCATGTCCCTCAGCAGCACAGCAAGTAATGCCCTGGCCCTAAGTCAGGAAACATCTGACACCTTGTTTACGGGGAAAAATTAGTAACTGCCAATAACTGAAGAGAAAGTGCTGCAGGACTTTCCCCAGCCCCAGGACTCTGCTTCGTGAAGCACGTGGGTCACTGTTATTCAGTCCATTTCACTGCTAAAACTCCTCTTTGTAGACCAGCAGGAGATCAGTGACTCTTGGCAGGGCATCCTCTGTGATATCCGAGTACAAACTCTTTCCCCTTTGATTCGAGAACCACGACAAGGGATGTCTCCTGATTGCAGTGTTTTGTCATGGTGCAGTAATCTGAGAAGTCTTACTCAGAGTTTCTTTACAGGCAAGGAATTGTACCTGACAACAGTTGAAATCTGAATTTACTGTACAAAACTCCCTCTTATAATTCCCCTGTAATATCTCACCATTGGCTTGGCAATGAGACAGACAGAAAGATTTTAAGCGCAGCTTCAAAAAGCAGCGGAAGGAGAAAGCTGGTGATTTACTCTTTCACTTAACTGACAGGTTCCCAGGTGAGAAACCTGTGTCAGCTCCCGCAGCTACACAACCCTGCAAATTGTGATTCATAATGGGATGGTTGTTGATCCTTGTGCTGAAGAGTTCAGAGGTATGAAAGGCAATATTTATCCATTAGTCTCACAAAATTTCCATAAAAATCAGATCTCAGAGGTGCAGTGAAATACTGACTTCATTCATTATTCAGGTCCCCCTCCTCCCTTTTTCACATTAACTAGACTATGAAATATTCTGAGGAGAGTAACAAGAATTCAGTGGAGCAAAGATCCCAAGAAATACATTAGTCCAAAATGTACAGTTTTATGGCAGAGACCTTTTAGAGTTCTAACTATGACAGGCCATTTAAAATTCTGAAACACAAAAGAGAACTCTGGCAAAGGTGAAGCCGTAAGAGCTGGAAGGAGGAATATATATGGGAAAAGCTCCTACTGGAACAGTCTCAAAAGCTTCCAAGATGGGGAAAAAACCCCAACCAACCCAGTATGAATATAGACTTGTTTCCTTTACATTCTTAAGTTGATTTTCATCATCCGTGTATCTCACCAACAGTTCTTAACACCCCTGCCCATTCTGGACAGGCTCCCATCTTCCATGCTCTAGACCTTTCCAGGAGTGTGCCTTAGGGCATTGTAACCATATGGTCCATCTCCTGATGACAGACACGTGCCCCAGCTCCCCCCACAAATGCATCCTCAATGACATTGACCTTCAAGGACACAGAAATTGAAAACTCATCGAAGCCACAAACATCCATAACTTTTTCAACATACACATGCCAGCAATAAGTGCAGAACAGTTACAGATCCAGGAAACTTGTTGTGGAGAATATATACAAATACTCGAGGTTCTGTCTGTTACCAAAACAAGCCAAACATCCTCTCTGCTGCTGGAAGCAGGTGGCAGCAGATTCAGTATGTGTCAGTTGAGACATTCCCCCCATTTTAAACTAGATCAGGTTTTGTTTACAGTGCTATGAATAAATTCCTACCACGGCAAGAGTTTACCTGAGTATTGCACTATCCTATAAAAACGGATGGCCAAAGCTCTACAGTATTTACACCATCTTTATGTATTTGATGTACCTATGAAAGGGTGAAGAATCTGCAAATTTTCTCTCCTCCAGTCCTTATCCTGCTTGGCTCTAAGTGGTGCTGCACAAACACACACTGAGAAAGCCTCTTCCCCAGACAGTGTCCTGAAAGACCAGAGGTAACAAACCAGCAGGATTCCCACCAGGGCTGTCTCCTGCAGACTCTGGGGCTCCACAGCTCAGGACAAATCAAAGTCTCCTGCAAAGTCAAACAGTTTGTTATCACAGCCCTATTTGCACAGGCTGGCACAAGCTCCAAGGAATCACCCTTTTGGATACACCCTTTTCTGCTTTATGCATTCCCTCTCCTAAGCCTTCCCAGGCGTGGTGGATGGAGACTGAGCTGCCAGGTTTACACTGTCAGCCCAAAACCCTCATCAGCATTTGCGTCAGCCCTGTATCAACACTGCCATGGTTATATTGTTGTTCCAACTGAACCCTCCTCGAGGCTTTATCATAACACTGAGTACCAAAACAAGCCTGGGGTCCAGTGTTCACATCCACCCAAACAAGCTGCTCTGTCTCATGGCCCGTTCCCCAAGTGATTCTGGAGTCAACTGGGTAATTACAGTATCAGCCTGGGAAAAAAGGTGAGCCAAATAGCAAATCTGGCAAATTAACTCCTAATTAACACGGCCTCTCAGGGGCCTAATTCATCTTTCCTGGATATCTGTAAACTTGGGAAATGTGACAATTGACAGTTTATTTCCTGTTTCTCATCTGTTTGGACTGCAGCTGTCGGAGCAAGGACTGTTTGGCTCTACCATAACCTGTCCTGTACCTGGTGTCACTGTGCCACCAGCACCAAAACCAGGCTGGACCACGTCAAACGGAAGGAAATGATCCCTCTGTTCCACTGAGCTCAGGATGAACTTTCAGGAGCCTCTTGCTGGCACATAATCGCTCAACAGAAGCTACATTTCTCTGCATCCCCGTTCCAGGCAGGGCCTCTGTGTCCCTGACTGAAAGAAGGTCAAATAGCCCATATCTCTTCTTAATTTTTAATCGCAATTTCATGCTGTTATTTCAGCTGCTGGAGGCAGTGTAGCACAAATCCCCCAGGAGTAATTCCTAGATACTCTCTTGTAGGCTGGCCTACTTTTTCTTCCTGTTCAGTTACAAATTGCTTCTCATAGCCCAGATGTGTGGCAGTACTGGCAAAGCTGCCTCCTCCCAGACAAATAAATTCTCCACCGCAGCATGTAAAAATAAAATAAAAAAAAAAGTCACATTTTGATTTTTCTCCAGTTTCTAAAAACAGACAAGATAATCGAGATACCATTTTTAGCTCTGTGAGCCCAGCTGAGTAGGATTGTTTAATTTTAAACAGTTAATTTTAATCAGTTGCCTCTGATAGATGACAATGCCACGGTCCCCCCTGTGATACCTGAGTGGGGCCAAATCCCTGCCAGGAGAACCAGGGGCAGACACCTGAGCGGGCAGGACAAAGACCACATGGTTTTGCGGGATTTTGGGCATGGCAAGAGCTGGGTGTGACCTGAGAGATGAAGGACAGGGGAGAGGTGTCCCGGAGCTTCCATAACCGGGAAAATCACCGGGCAATGCCATAAGCTGCACGGGTCACTTTGGTGGCAGTTCTTGAGGCTACTGGAATAACTCATTTAACACTAAAACACTGTGCCAGTACAGCAAGAGCTGCGTGGCAGAAATGACTCCTGTAAGATTTCACCTATGGAGGAATGGTTTTACGTAACGGGAACATTTTGTGCAGCTCTTTTGTTTCGAAAAAAAACCAAGAGAAGCTGCCTCCAAAAAACTACACTGCTCTCAGTTTGATCAGAGAGTAGAAGGCAGAAAAGAAGCAATCAAATTCTTTTTGTTTGCTTGTGCAGTGAGGGATTTCACTGGTTTTATTAGCTAGAACATCCCTTTGTGGTTGACTTTCTCTTTACAGTTTCATAGTAACCTGGAATCTTGGCTTTACAAACCAGTTTTCACACGTTTACACAGAACTTTCTTCTTCTGAAAAAACAAAGCAAACCCACAAACAAATAAAAAGAAAACAACCTATTTAAACCAATGCTAAGAGTTCCTTATATTTCAGTGTCACAGCCTTCCCACTGAAAACAATCCAACAATACTATGTGTCCCACAGTCTTCCATGAACGCAGCACAAATTTCCCCAAGCAGCAAGGAGAAGAGATACGAAACAGAATGGGAATTTAAAAGAGAAATAAAAATCAAGAAAGAGCGAGCCAGTGTCAGTTTATGAACTGGAGGGCACAGATTTCCCAGTCACACGAGTGCCAAGAAACCCACTGAACGCTGTGTGTGCCCTGCCCTTATGCAGCTACTTTTATTACAGATATTTTGGTATTCCCCAAATCACAGTCAGGATTCCTTCACCACCCTCTGACTGAGCAGTTGCTTTTCTTTCACAGGAACACAGTACAAGGCGAGTGCTTTCATAATATTCCTTTTGCTTGTGTTGTTAAGAACGCTGAATTCGAAACACCACAAATAAAAGTGGACAGATTTTCAGCAGGTCCAACAAAAGGCAAAAAGCACTAAACCACAAAGCCATGCTTACCTGAAGGATTAAATCAATAGGGATGTGACTTCCTTGATCAAAAGAGCCCAACTTTTGCTTTCAGTCCTTTCACAGCTTCTACCTAAAGACCAAGCCACAGCCTAAATTGGTTTATCCAGGGAGAGGAATATTTTGCCATGGCAACTGACAATTTCAGAAAAAAACACCCCCAAAACTGTGCTCTGTAAGGAAATCAGCAGATTAGAATGCCTCAGAAATAAAAACTTGGGATGAGACAGAAAATGTCTATTGAACAGCGGTTCTGTCAAAGAGGTGGGTGACAAGCTTTACAATAAAGCTTCTGAGTGCTTCACAAAACCCCACCTGGGCCACAGAACAGAAAGAAATACCCCAAAAAAGAGCCCCAGATAACAATAAATGCACAAAATTACTTTCCTGTGGATGTCTGGAAGGACAATCCTCTTGGAACTTCATCTCTGTTGCTGAGTCACAGCAAGGATGGCTGAACAGGCCAGTCTCAAACCACCCAGCCAAGCACAGCCCTAAGAAACGGTAAATTTTGACTCAGACAAGACCCTGTGGGAAGGGAATAATCCTCGGTCTCTCACCGATTTACACTTCTGTTACAGGGGGGCAAGCAGGTGCTTAAAATTTAAACCAGCTTAATGGGCAGAGTTTGGACAAAACCACTGACACACATAAGCTCAGCCTGGCTTACAACTCCAAAAGGGGAACTGAACCAGCTCTGAGACAACTCCACTCTGAAGGCCATGGCACCACCTCTGCCAGGGCACCCCCCAGCCCTGGGCTGTCTCCTGCTGGCCTCAAGCACTGGGATTGCATTTGGGGTATTATGGCAAGAACTGAGTGGGCAAACATTTCTCCCAGCCTGCAGGCTCTTAGATTCCAAAGGATTTCCATGGCCCAGCTCAGAATCAGGTCAAAACCTCAGATTTTTCCTCAAAAGAAAATCCAAAACACATTTTGAGAAGTACTTTTTTAACCAGGCCAGAGTGTTTCACTTCTTTCGTGTTATTTTAATGTGTGTTTTATACCACAGCTCAGAGAAAACAAGTCAGGGAGAAGTAATTTCCCCTTTAAAAATGCCAGTGTGTGACGTTCCACCAAATCAAAAATTCCACCCGGTTTTGAAAAAGAAAATAATCCTCAATCTCTCTTATGGGTGTTTTTGGAGGAGCTGGCACTTGTTTTGTTGGAAGATGCCTACCTTGCCCTGAGTGCAGAACTGCTCATTCTCAGGGCAGCATTTTGGAATCAGCTTGAGCAGCCAGAGAGGCAGTTTGTTTTTATGCAGGTGTTTTGTACCAAGGACACTTCCTTTCGCAGGTATGCACAAACATAAAAAATACAATTCAGAATACTGCCAGGTGAAATCAGGCAATTTCCATGTAAATGAGTCCCAAATGGGGGCACACTGTGCTCTTCATTGCTCTTGGTAATGGCTCGCTGGGGGTTTCTTGGCTGTTGTAGTTCATGTTGCTTTTTGATGCTTCCAAGTATATATAGGAATAAAAACAGGAAAAAATATATAAGAATAAGATAGGAAAAAAGTGAATTACTGCCTCTAGACAGTCCCTTGCCTATGTAAAATCCTACCTAGTCCTACCCAGGAACAGGACCTTCCCCCTCCAGCAAGGGATTCTGGCAACAACCACCTCAGGAACAACCCAAGGTGTTGATCAAACACCTGCCAGGGTCTAACAAGTCTTTTCTACTGATTTCAGCAGGAGCTGGGATCAGTCCTTAGGCTGGACCTTCCAAAAGGTTTATACTGAACATACTTATTTCCCAGGGGAGGCAGCAGAAGCTGAAAGGAAGGACAACCTGGCAGATTTAGGACCACCAAATATAAAACAGACTTCTAGATTAGACTAGGAAACCCAGGGAAAACCTCCTGCTTCCCTTGGCCTACCCAAGGGAGACAGAACATTCCGATTTGCAAACATGCACCGCGTGATCACCGAGTGCCACCAACACCCTGAGAGTGTCAAGCACAGGGAGAGGAGCCTTCACACACAACAGACACGGAGCATCTGCAGAGCTGAAAACACAATGGGAGCCAAGAATGACTGAGAGCATGTGGGCGGTGAAGAAAACTGGGGGCTGATAAAAAGAAGGAGAAGAAAAAAGCTTCAATTTGCTGTGTTTAATCTTGCTGCTTCTTACTGCACAGGCTGTTTTTTCTCTTGGCTACGGGTTGAAAAGGTATTTCCACTTTAAGCAGTGGTGCTACCTTGATAGAATCATAGAATCAGATGGGTTGGAAAGGACCTCTGAGATCATCAAGTGCAACCCTTGATCCACTACCACCACAGTTACTAGATCATGGCACTCAGTGCCACATCCAGTCTCTTCTTAAACACCTCCAGGGACGGCGAATCCACCACCTCCCTGGGCAGTCCATTCCAATGCCTGATTATCCTCTCTGTAAAGAATTTCTTCCTAACGTCCAACCTAAACCTCCCCTGGCAGAAGGGCTGAAGGGCTGCATTAGCTTGTGGTGTCAGGTTAGTACTATGGATAACTCTCATTGTCCTGGTGGTGGACACCACCCCAGACTGGGCAGAACCAGCTTCTGGAACACCAGAAGTGATAAGTCAGGTGTTTCTTGGGCTCAGGTAAGATTTGATGTCTTTGCTGGCTCCTCTCTAATGTAGTGACCCAGAGGGGTTGGTTCACTAGCAAACTGGCATTGCTGCAGCTGCTGGGGTGGCTGGTGAAAGGGATGGCCTCAGTGCGGAAAAACAAAAGGACAGCTTGGTTTAAGAGATAAACAAGAAGAGAACAGCAGGTCTGAGTTCAATAAAACAGTCAATGCTTTCCTGGACTTTGCTTTTCAATAAACAGCAGGAGATGGCACGACCAGAGATAACAACTGCCATCCCAGACTATCAAAGGAGACCTGTGCAAACCTCTCCTCAGTGCAGCTGTGTCTCACCTCCTGCCACAGCCTCATGAAACACCCACTTGGATCAGTCTTTTCCCAGTGCAGAAGGACTCCCCCAGCTCTGCCCTGACACAGGTGTTAGCAGAGATCCTTGTGCAGCCAGTGAAGAAGAAAAGCTTTTTTTTTTTTCAGAAGCCGGTGGGGGACTCCTAATTGCCACTGAAAATATTTCCAAAGCAGCAGATCAGCTAGCAGCCCCAGCTCCATCCCAGAGGCAAACACAATTTATTTGTCATGTTTCAACAATTTTTCTGCTGTTCATACAGCGTAATTAATCACTTGGCAGGCAGGGGAACACACACACACAGGACTGGAAAGGCAGCTCATTCTCTGACATGCAGCAATCGTCCTGTACTTTGTTAAGAGGCAGATTCACTCTCTTATTTATAGATGAGAGCAGGGAAAAAAAAAAGGTAAGTGGCAACTCAGTACAGCAACAGTGAATAAGAAACAAAACCAGCTTTATTTAAAACAAGGGCCCTGCCATTATTGTACCTCACAATGTGCTCTTCCACTGGGTTTGCCTGTGTGGCTTTTGGGCACTGATTTCAGAGGAAAAGGCAACCACTCACATGTAAAAATACACGGTTTGTCCCTTCACAAGCAGCTACTCAAGTAGGGACCCTGCCAGCTGGTGGTGAGCTGTCACTTCACCCCCTCTTTTGTCATCTCTCGGGGTGCTCTGGAGTCAGGCTCCCTGTAAGTCTGAGCAGACAAAATACATCAGGTGAAGAGCAGAACAAGGAGCTCCTGTTGCTGCCTCCCTTTTCCCTCCGGGGTGCTCAGACAGACGAGCACCTAGACCCAGGTCTCTGCTGCTCTGCCACGCAAATCTTGGCCAGGGAGCTGCAGCTGCAGCCAGCCCGATTCCCTCCGAGTCCTGTGGCTAGTGCTCCCAGCTGGCCAGGAGCCCGGGAAGGCCCGGAGCCAGCCATTTGGAAATCCTAGACACAGGCACTCTGCTTTGTTTGAGCTGGCTGAATCTGGGCCTGGGCTTTCACACACATACTTCAGCTCTGGACTTTGTGTGGGTTACCATCTTCAAAAGGCTATCCAAGGGCTCTGAAGTGCCACCAGATGCCCGTCACAAAGCAAACTGGACTAGGGAGACTTTTATCTCCCTTCAAACCGAAGCCAAAACAAGAACTGGGGCTGTAGCAGCAAACGCTGTGAGAGGAATTCAGGACTGATAAACTGGCTTCTGGCAAATTCAGAGCATTTCTATTATGTCTCTAAAGGCTGTGAGAGACAGAAATTATACTAATAAACAGCACTTGACTGAAGCAGTGCCTCAAACGGAGCACAGTCCAGACCTTGACCAAATCAACAGACTCTGAATTCACAGACAGATGGGGCAGGTTTATTTGCAGGTCCTGGAGCCGAGGGGCTCTGCCACTGCTGACTCTTAACTGCAACGCCATCCCCCTAAATTCCTTTGGACCAGTCTTTCCTGGTCCAAAGAGAAAACATACATACTCTTTGCAGGCTGAATCATTGCTGATGGAAATCAGTGGGAGAGGTCTCACTGAATGTAGAGTCATGTAGTAACTAAGTGCTGCTCTTTTCATTTGCATATCACACCTTATCAGACTTGAGCTCAAAGGAAGAGCTCTCCATTTACCTGACATATCACTCACACAGCCTCTCAATGTAGACCATTTGGAACCTTCCATGGAATGGTCTTTGCATTTTGAATTGCAGATATAATAGTAATTTTTTTTCACCATTTTTAGCCCAAGTTTTCAGACATTAGAAGTTTGGCAGCTTTTGCTCTTGTTCTCACTGAAAAAAAAAACCAAACCCAAAAAGTAAAAGCAGACCATTTAGAAAGTGTCAAATGAAATGACCCAAGCTCCTGGTATCAGGGGATTTTATATATCAATTTAAATTAATTGCACCCTGTTGGTTGCAATTAAAGGCTGGAGACTCGGCAGTTTCTTCTTCCCCATCTGACTCAACGTATATAAAAACAGCTGGATCAGTGCAGCCCCTTCCTGTGGCTCCTGCCACTTCATCCCACTGCTTGGGAATACCTTCACCTCTTCAGTTTGCTGCCTTTGGGCTTCAGAAAGCTACAACAGCGGGAGTGGGCATTTGGGAGGGGAAGGAAAAGTGAAAGCAGGGGACAGAGGGAGTAACACAGCACAAGGATAAATCTCCCCTTCTCAAATCACCGTGTGAATACAGAGGCAGCATAACAATGAACCAGCTCAGTACCTGCCTTTGTGCAAGCACAACCCCCTGGGAGGAATAAAAAAGGATGCATTCCCTTTTAAAGTATCTATTTGTGCCATCACAGCAGTTGTATCCTTCTGCTACCTGAGAATTTGACCTCACCTGGGAATTAGACAGACATGCAAAGGGTATAATGGGATGAAAATCAGATCAGACAGGCAACTACCATTTGTGCCATTGGGAGCCGTCCATAAACTCGACTACAGCACCAGGAATTCGCACTCAGTAAGGTCTGGGAGATGCAAGGACAGCTCGTATGTTTTCAGTCCGTGTTTCCTTCATAAAGGAGAACAACTGTCAGGAATGTTGATCATCTCAATTCCACCTGCCCTTCAGTTCTCCCGTTTCGTGAGACTGAAAACTCCAACATCCTGCTATAGCAGAGAATCCTCCAGCCTTTTCCCGGTCTTCAGCTGACATCTAGCGAGCGTTTCCCAAAGTGCAGCTGGAGGACCTGGGGATGGGAGGCGGCCCGAGCCCCTCTGCAGGGCAGCGGTGCAGAGCTGTGGGATAAGCACGGGCTGTGCAACAACGTGCACTGTGCCCTGTCCTCTCCCCACCAGGACAGATCACCCTGTGGGAAGGTGGGGAAGGACCTGGTTCTGCTCCCAGGCTCCACAAATCCCGCTTTTCCCCAATTAAAGCGGGCAAACACCGCACTGACTCCACCGCAGTGGTGCCCCTGAGCACAGGGACCGTACAGGGGGCTGGTGGACATCGGGAGGAGGGATCAGCAAGGCTTCCACCACAACAGCTCTTGCTGATCAGGGAGGGTCACCCTCTGCCCACTGCCTCTCCCAGAATCAAAAATCCAGCACTCGAACAGAAAACTCATCAGCTGCAATCGGGATTAGCAACCTCAATTCCCCCCTCAGGCTCTCCTGGAGGACAGCCGGCAGGAGAGGTGCAGTTTGCAGCCAATCTCAAGTTTGTCTACAAGAACTCTCTCTCCCCAGCACATCTTTGGGTGACAGCAGACGTGAAATCCCTGAGGAATAACAACCCAACACCCGCACCAGCTGACTTCAAAGAGCGTCAGAACCAGCCTGCAACGTCTGCACAGCAACAGGGGAACACCAAGAGTGTGCAGAGAGCCCAGTTTCATTTTATAGCCTCTATCAGCTACTGCAGAAGAGGGAATTTGGTTTATGGTATCTATTAAGGTAACCAAGCAACAGCATGGTGGGTATCTATGCCATCAGTTACAAAAACCCAGGGGTTTACAAACAAGCAGAGTGCTGATGGACACTGAGGGGAAGGAAATGTCTCTGTGCTTTTTGTCTGAACACTGGAAACCATTCTGCGTAACACCACGGAGTGGTGAAACACCAGCATGCTCATCACGTCCTTTTCCACAACACCTGAGTACTGTTCTCACACTTCGCCACCTGCGAAGGTAAAATGCTTCCCCTACAGACTTCAGGATCACTCGCAGTCTCATAACACCACTGACACACAATCCTTGTCTGAGTGGAAAATGCACTTTTAATCTTCAGGATTTATGTGGGTGGAGGTGATTGAAACCAAAGTGAAGGAGAGACAAAGAGATGCTTAAAGGAAAATTTCAGACTGCTTTTCCTGTTAGACTGCACAGACACTGTCAAATTAAGGACAGAGATGAAGACATTTAATGGTTTGAAAATACGTTACTCCCAAACTTCCAAAGGTGTATTGTTTGTGCTTCCCAACAGCTGTTGAGTCCCTGTTTATTGTCTGTAGAAGGACCCTGAGGCCTTGTTCACCTATGAAGTTTGACTGATCTAATTAGACACAAATCAGTGTTTTGCACTTGTGAGGTGCCAGCAAGCTCATACCGGTATCTCCCTTCACAGCCAAGGGGCCTGCAGGAGAATCAATCCAAATGCTAAACACTCTCACAGCTACCCCGTGTTAAATGCAAGATAAACCAGAATGGAGGGTTTGCTAACAGCGCTGAATCTGGGAGGGAAGAGTTAACAGGCCAAGTAAAACAACAGCATTTACAATAACACAACTACACATCACTCCAGAGGCTTCCTCAGCCCACTATTGTGAAACAGAATTAGTGCTTCTCTTACCTGGTAATAGTAATCAACATACTGTGGCTCATAGTGTTGAGGCTCAGAGTTTTCAGGAGACAGGACATCCTTCAGTAAGTCTTCACAGCCTGGCAAAGAGAAATGACAGCAAATGGTCAGGTGAAGAGTTTATCTTCCCAGACACTGCATGGACAATGGAGGAAGAAACACAGGTTTGTAGCCAATCTGCATGTACTTGGAAGCCATCTCTGGGATGTATTTAAATAGCTGTAACAAAGCTCTGCCCAGCACATATTCAGTGTGTAGCACTTAGAGACGCGCAATGACACTAATGCCAGCTCTCAGCACAGATACACTACACAGCAATGAAACCAGGAGCTGGACATTGCTTGGCTTGGTGAGCCATCCTGCAGGAGAGAAACCAGCCCTGACCACCCCAAACTCTGAAGTCAACCCCTGGATTTGCAGGCTTGGCATGAGCCAGTGACTATTGCACTGGTGAAAAGGTGAGCAGAGAGGCAGGAAGCCTAAAACCGGGGATCACTGTGTTGTCCCTGTCTCCCACACACAGGCATATGCTGCAGGCAGCACCTGGTGATTGAAGCCACCACGGAGATCTGAGGAGTGTCACCTGGACAACAGGCAGAAGGACTCGTTCCCTTTTCCAGCTTCTGCAGCAAAGTGAGATTCTCCCATGGTACTGAACAGAGAATAAATGAAGCTGTTCAATGCACACTTTGCTGGAGAAGTTTGTGGGCAAAGAACGGTGTGTCAGGGTCACTTCCCAACGAGGAGCTCATCTGGGACTAACAATCTATTGTCTGATAGACACCAGATGTTAAACTTGTTTGCCTAGAGAGGGCATCTGTCTACATAATCTGCCCTGCCCGTGACTCTCACATTTCCCACCCAGCCACGACCCTTTTCTTTCCCTTGGCTTTACCATTAAGTGTTCAGCCTGTGCCTGGCTGAGGTTATTCTCTAGTCCTCTCGCAGAGAATTCAATTTATTGTTTGTACCTTTTGACATTAATAACCCACGCTTATTACTCATCAAACTGCCTTGTGCCAGCACCCACTGTGAGAGTCATTACATATATGAACTGCTTTGCTAAAAGGTCTCTGCATGATACAGAGCAGCTACTCGTTAAAGTGAGCTATCCCCAGCAAAAGAAAATAAATGCCAAGGGCTGCCCAGTAATGGATGTAGATTAGTGTAATGGAGGAAACATATTTACACCGTTCTAAAATTTCTCAACAACTACTTCTGCAGCCGTAATTCCAAGCTTTATTTTCCTCATGCAGTTGTGCTCACAACAGTGCTCCCAGTTAAAGACCTCTCAGCAGCCAATCTTCATTTGAGCCTGTTAGGTGAGCACCTCCCCAACCTTTTTTTTTTTGGTGGGGAAAAGCCATGAAGGCTGTGGGGCTTCAAAGAAAGATTTAACTACCCAAAACGACGGGTGCGAGATGCTTCTCCTTTGCCTCCTTTCAAAAGGCCAGCCAGACTGGTCTGTTAGAGACAAACAGATCCCAGACCTCCAGGGTCCCAAATCTAGAGTTTAGCTGCAAGGTCTTCTGTGTCCCCTCTTTTTGCTGTTCAGTTCTTACCTAAGATTCCTCCTGATCACATTCTTTCATTTTCCTTGTCCATCAGGGTGGATCACCTCATGATAGCCCTCGGCCGTTTAAATTCAAGCCTGTCATTTATTCAGTAAGCACACTGGGGAGAAAAGCATTCCCTCCTTTGTACCCAACCAGCTCAGAGGAAGCTCTCACCACTTCTTCACAAGAGCCTCCTGGCACAGGCTTTTACTGCCTCATCCAGAACCACAATAATCAAGCCTTTGACCCATTTCCAGAACATCATCAGGCATTTAATCCAATTTGTTTACCTTGCTGCACCGCTGAAAATGGCAAAAGAAGCCAAATCTTGCTTTTACTGAAGTCACAGGCCAAGTTTCTCTTGGCACTGACAGGATATAAGTTCATCTGAGACTATCTCCTCCTGCAAAGGTGACTTTTTGGTGGGGAGATGTCTGAGTGTGCAGCAGGCAGTGTCCCCTGGGCACTGCTTGGCACAGAAGCTGGCATGACAGCTTGGATCTCCTCATCATCCAGGGAAGGTCTGCGTGTTTTATACTCCATAAAAAAGGGAAGAGAAGGAAATGCGGAGAGGCCATTTCCCCCTGAGATTACTAAACCACATCAATGCTACCCTGCAGACATCTGAACCTGTCCCAACATCCATCAAATCAATGGAAAAATGGCCACTGGGTTCAAGAATCTTAGAGTTGTGCACTGGTTTTATTCCTGTTAAGAAGTGAGTTTAAAGAATAAGTTCTCCATTGCTCTCCTTCCCTGTGAAGGCACAAACAGGGATCTCTTCCCCCTGCAGGACTGTGGTGCTGGTGTTTTCCTTGGGCCACTCCTTCTCACCAGGAAGGTGGGTTTGGGCACAGTTGGGCAATACACCAGCTTTCTCACTCGGTGTTTTTCTGCAGCAGTGCCAATACACCTCACTTTTTCCTTCCCTAGGCTAAATACAATTTGAATTTTCCAGGTACTCCCGAGAGGTTTACACAAGGAGCAAAGAGGGAACACTGGAGTGACTCAAATACTGTGCATATTCTTATCACCAGAACACATTTCGGCTCGCTGGGAAATGCCAGGGAGCTAAATTAGTGTGTCACAGCCCAGACAGAAAACAGCAATGAATCAAGGTTTACTCTGGCAAATCCCGACGTGGAAATACGGACAAAAAGGGGGCAGAGATTTGTAGAGGGAGCAGCCTGGTCTGGAACACGGAGTGCTCTGTGCTACCAGAACCACTCCTGAGCACAAACATCGTGCTGAGGCTGCAGAGCTGCCACGCTGGATATTTCAAGCTGTGCAGCACTGAGCACCCGAGGCTACAATCTGTCCAAAAATAACCCACTGCAAAGGAGGAAAGGAATCCTGCACTAAGATGCCCCATTATTTCTATAACTTCATTTCCCAGGAAAAGGTAGAACTGAAAGCCACTTACATGGCTGATTAGAGACAGTTCATTTGGGTGTACTACCTGCCCCATGAGATATTAATGTCCTTGATGTTCTCTCTCTCCTTTGCTATGGTTGGGAAAATTTCCCCATCTACATTTTGGGGCAGCATTTGGTCAGTCAAAATGATCTGAGCCTAACCCTATTTATCCCAATACCTCAAATGCATAAGCAACCACCATCCATTTGGCCAGAACAGGGTCGATCTTTAGCCCTAAGCCAAGACGATGAGAGCGTTTTACAAGTCACTGAAGGGGAAGACATGAACCTTTAACTTTTTCAGGTCACTCAGGTTGCTAGACATGATTACCTCGTGAGATAATTTTTCAAATTTACATTCAGTTTCATAAAAAAAAAAAAAAAATTGGTTTTCACACCCTAACAAACAGTCAGTTTGCAAACAGACATTCTGGCCACAAATAAACTCGATTTTAGCAAAGCTGTTTCCTGCAAATGCTCCAAGAAGGAGATTTAACCCATACCACATCAAGCAATTTTCACAGGCAATTAAGCAATTTTAATACTATAGGAAATCAAATTGGTTACCTAATTGAATGTAGTTGGTTTCTGGCATTTTTCCTAACAGCAATGGCTTTTTACCTTATCTCCCCTTGGATCTTTAACGGTGTATTAGACTCATTTATGGTTTCAGGCTGTACTTAGTAAAATTTAGTTTAAAACTCTCAAGTACTTTTAGGAGTAACCAACTTCAGTTCATTGAA
The DNA here is from genome assembly GCA_035584735.1 of Pseudotriccus pelzelni. Classification (NCBI taxonomy): domain Eukaryota; kingdom Metazoa; phylum Chordata; class Aves; order Passeriformes; family Tyrannidae; genus Pseudotriccus; species Pseudotriccus pelzelni. Next base: position 4,174,883 of record JAWMRA010000042.1, read on the forward strand.
CAGCTACAGCTTAATTTACAACAGGAGAGCTCAGCTCTTCCCATTTACTGACAGTCCTCCTCCCTGGAGCCAGCCCAAGCACCTCTCCTGTCAGTAAGTTATTCTTAATAAAATGGATAGAACCATCAGCTCATCTCCAGTTACGGCCAACTGTGAAGCCTGAGATCTACAGCACGAGCCTAAACGGGTTCATCAGGACTTTGGGGTTTTCTGCAGTGCTTTACTGAAATTCCCAGTGCAGCTGCCCTGATCTTAGGTATTGGTGCATAATACAAATATTGGTGTCTGGCAAATAAACGCCCTTTTACATAACTGCAACACAACCATCTCTTACTCCATGCTGGATCTTCAGGGCAAGGCTGGTACAACACTTTTCTCAGCTGTGGGACTGCAAATTAGATTTTAATTTGAGTTGAAAGAGATGGTCAGAACTTGGCAGTGGTTTTGTGAGAAAAATGTTTGTTTGGAGCATCTGAATGAAACCATGAGAGCATAATAAAAAGAAAAAAAATCTCCAGTGAAACAGAAGGGCAGAAATACTCTGCTTTGGAAAACTTTGTTTTGAAAAAGCCCCATCAAATGTCATACTTTACTATTTTCATGTTCTTTTACAATCCGAATAACCTGTGACAGTCTGAGCTGCCAGGGCAGCCAACATCCCTTCTGGAACAGTTCTTTAAAACTTTGGGTAAATCTGTATCCTTGGAATTTTCATCAAAATTGCTAGGAACTCACAGAGAAAGATCTACTTTTTAACTTTCATCTGCTCACATAAAGCCTGCTTCTAGAAGCTTTCCAGCCAGCTGCAGTAATTAGCTGCCTAAGGATCTGGGGAGGCTCAGAGATGGATTTTTGAAGGCACATAATGGTCTGTGTTACTATTTTGAAGATTCAAGGGTTGCTCTTGCTGCAGGTGGGGAAATGTATAAATTCACAGCTGTGCTTCTTCCACCCTGCTCATGAATATGAAGGAGCTCCTACAATTCTCCATTTTCAAATACTGTGACAGAGCAAAACTTAAATGCCCTTAAAACTTCCACAAGATGAGGGAAAGACTCTTGTGCTCTGGGAGGAAAACAGGCTGTATGGTTTCATCTGAAAAACCAGACTGGCTCAGTCTCTCCTGTTACAAAACTCCCCAATTGCTACACAGTCACTGCTGTTTTCATGGTTAAAATAAGCTACAGAGTCAGAATGCATCTACCTTTAAATTTTAATTCTGCTTTGTGTTTGTACCGCACTCTCATCTCTGCGAGCTGCAACACCAAGGGCAGCAGGGGGAGCTCCCCCTTTATTTGTCAAGGTCTGGGTGTTTTTAAGCAGAGTATCAAAGCAAAGAGACTGCTGGAAAGACAACAGAAATCTCGAAATACAAGGAATAGGTCAGACTTAATCAGAGCCTGTTAAACATAGCAAGAGCCTGGTCCTGCAAACGTTTGAGTGTAGAACCCAACAGCCCACAGAGCACTTCAGAATTAACAGCTCCACTCAAGCCTTTAAGTATTACAAGTGGCAGAAAATATTTACTGGATCAGTACAATAAATTCAGCACAGCAAAACCAGCCATTGGCTCTGCTGAGCAAACAGTAATGGATCCCATGCTGACCCTGCTGAAATTAATGGGCATTCAGCCTCTGAGTGATGTTCTGGCTGCTCTTGGTGTGTCTGAGCAGACCCACTTCTTAGGCTGTACTGGATTTGACACAGCAGCTCGGTAAGAGGTTACAGGTGTTATTTCATGGCAATTGCTCTCCAGACAGACACAGTTATTAGAAATAAAGCCCTGCAGTGAGCAGATAAAGAGGGCAGCTTCAGCAGGAGCAAAACCTTCATATTCTGGCATTCCAATGAAATTGCTGCAAAGCTTTAAATTTGATGGCAAGTCTGCCCCTGGCTCTGGCAGAGCCTAATTGCTCGGGGAAAGCAGCCTAGACAGCAGGGGCTCAGCACAGATGCTGAGGCAAAGTCCTTTAATCCACAAAAACCAGCAAAACGAAGCAAAGCTTTCCATAAATAGCAAACACCATGCCTGTCTAGTATTCCACCCCCAGAGACACACTCCTCCTCTCTAGCATATTCACCTCCACTTGAAAAAGTCCCCTCCAGCACTTCCAGGGGTCCCCACCACGGGTGAGACTCCTCAGCTCATCCTTCCCCACAGCTCCTGCTACTCAGCAGCTGAAGAAAATCAACTCTCTTTTACACCTGATGGTCCCATCAGCTGCTGTGGAGGTTACCTGACTCCTCTGTCACGAGGTTTACCCAGCTCTGAAGCACCAAGAAGGAGCCAAGGCTCGATGTCCACTTGTAGAGGAACACAACACTTTTCATTTGCACCGTGCAAGAGTGAACAGTGCCCTGGTTTATGGAGGAGAGAGGCCAAGCAGCAGATTTTAGATCCAGGGGCAGGAGTTTCTCCTTGCAGCAAGAGCTGCTACCAACCAGTTACAGAGCAGGCATTAAACACTCTGATGCTTGGGATTTTTTCAGGTTCCAACATTTAGCTTTTTGCTAAGATCCATCCCTGGATATGAAATACTCAAACCAACATCATCAGTAGTCAACTCTGATTTGAATCCGTTGTTCTAGATGCCTAAACCCTCATGATTTAAATAAATTCAAGGCACTGAACTACCACAAAAAACCTTGACAGTATATCACCTCTGGCCAGCAAACAATTTCTTCAGCACACTACAAAGGAAAGCATCTATAAGACAAATTAATTTCAAGTCTCATAAATAAGAAATACAGCAAAGCATTAGGATAGTAAAATTTGAATATTTGGCTTCCAGTGCTAAGAATAGCACAGCTTCATACTCCATTACCGAAAAACCCACTGGATTTACAGTTGCATCTCATTTTGCTCTATTAATCTGATTGCCCCAAGCCATTGTAATAGGCTGAGATGTCAAAGAATCATATTTATAATCTGTTGCTGCCAAGACAAATTGCTTTTGTTTGATAACAAGCCCGATGCTACCCCTGGGATGTGGCTGCACTGAAAAAAAACGAGAGGTAACAACACGGTGGAGGCTTTCCCTTCTGAAAGGCAGACATACCCTCTCTGAACTTTCACATGAGCAATTTCAGTTTTAAGGAAAGCATGGCTGGTAGCCAAAGCCCAATAAAATCTCCGTGCTGTGAGGTGAGAGCAATGGAACCAGCTGTTCTGAAGAGGTGCTGTGAAAACACGGAGCACGGAGTCTTATCAGAAGCAGTCAGAGCTGCTGCTGGGAGGAAACACACTTATCACTGACACTGTGGGAGTGCTGAAATGCTATAATGATGTGCAAAGGGCGCTCTGGGTGGTGCTGCAGGATTGGGTGGTTTCACTGCATCTGTTTACACATACACCTCCACCCCAATAACCATCGCACAAATGATCTGGACCCTACTGATAATTTGCTCAGTGGAAGAGCTTTAAGCTATTCATAAACTTGGAGTACAAGGTATTCCAGAGAGTTTGGTTCAGTCACATCTTCGCAGGACTTGGCCTTAGGATAGGAATACATGAATCAGTTCCCACAAGGGGAGCAAGGATGAGAACTCCCAGGGCACCACCACTCTCTGGTACCTGTCAATATGCCACACTGTCCCTCACAGTAAAGGAAACACAGCTGCCCACTCCATCCCTGAGGGAACTGCCCACCACGGACAAGGGCACAGTTCTCACAGAAGAGATGTTCTGGGTCACTTCTGTCCCTTCCTGATCATGTTTTGTGCATTTGTGCACATCTTCACACTGTGAATTAGATGACTACCAGATGATTTACAGAGCCTGTGTCCTCCTTAACCTAAAATTCAGTTTGCCACAGCATTTCCTGCTCAAGGAAAACCTCCAGCACAGACTTTAGAGTCTATGCACTGAGGTATTAGCTTTCCTTCTGGGCTTTCTCTTGCCTTCTTTTCAAACACATCAGTGTCACCTTGGATGGTGTCTCCAAGAACATGGACGAGAGCAGCTTCTTGCTGTAATTTTACCTAATTATGCCCTGTCTTTGGCTGCCATAAACTTTAATTAAAATTGCTGTGGTGTTACGGTCCTGCATCCTTATGGCTTCATAATAATCTCATCATAGCAGAGTCTCCAGAGGCCTCTCCCAGCATCACACCACGCTCGCTGTGACATTCACCTGTCCCCGAAGCGAAGCCTCTGGGCCGTGACAGCACTCCAACACTTCACAAAGGACACCCCATGTGCCTGGAAGAGGACAGGTGGATTATTCCACTATGGGAAGTCAGGAAACTAATCAGCAGCCAAAGTGCCTCTTCCCTGTTTTCTTTGCTGCCCTTTGGCTAAGCTGTAGAGCACAGCAATGTCTGTGTGTTCTGTCCAGGACTGTGTTTCCTTGCAAAGGAGGTGACTTGATCCACATGGTCTCTATCCTCAGAGCTTGCATGGCCAACCTGTAATTAACCCTTTTCATTCCAATACGCGACCACAAGTACTCTGAAAACGTTAATTAACTACAGATACCTGAAGAAGAGTATAATAGTCTTAAATTTCCTGGAAGAGAAACTAAAGCCCGAGGGGGTCTCTAACTTCCTGAGGTAAATCAACAGCAGAACCAGATGAGAACCTGGAAGTATCAGAGCTGGACACTGCCTGCTAACCACAAAGCTACTCTTTCTTCTGCTGTATTTGTCTTTAAACCACATCACACTTATTTTGACAAAAATTAATAGTGAACCAATGCACGAGCACCAGTGGATGAAGGAACCGCAGCACTGCTCACCATTAACACATGAGACGCACAAAAAGGAAAAATATCCTGGCTCTGTTCCCAGAGCTGCTCTACTGTCACTACAAATAACCAGAGTCAGAAGAGAGGATGTCTTTGATCATTACATTTTCTGCAACCAGAGAAACATTAGTGGAACTGAAGGGGATTATTTTTAAGAAGTATGCACGTACCTTTGATAGCAAAAACTCCGTGACAGAAGTCCTTAAAATTGATTCTTCCCAAATCATTCGGGTCCAAGTACTTTGCCAGTTTTTCCACCTAGAAGAAAAGATCAGAAAATATGTGTTGAGCTTGGTGTATCATCTGTTGCTCAGATATAGCCTGAATCTCCTCCAGAAGACCACAAGTGGAAGAATACCAGTAGTTTTCACTTGAATAAGCCAACAAATCATTCTGCAAGGAGAAATAATGTCTTTACCTGAGTAAGGTGTGCTCTGACCAAAACTTCTTCAGCTGGGACTCAATACTCTCCTATGTGGGTCTCAAAACCTTAATTAGGGGTCTCATCTCAGAGCAGGGTGCCAACAGAATCTCCTTCCCTGGGAGCTCTTGCTGTGCATGGAGCTCCCAAGAACTTAAAACCTTAGTGACCACCATCCCTCTTATCAGAAGTTCTTGGGGAAGGAGAGACAAAAATGTGCACAACCCAAAGCAGTCTCATTCCCTGAAAAATCAAGATTATAGCAGAGAAAACTCACTGGGCATTTGGGATAAAACAAAACTTCTCTGATGCAGCAGAGATTACAATTTTTGTATAGGAAAATCAGCAGTCCAAAAATATATTCATGTGATAAGACAGAGAACGGTTGTGTTCACTACACTATGCAAGCAAGCAATGTACTTACTGCTGACAATCTCAGCTTCACAGTTTATCCTTTCTGATCACTGCTCATCATAAAATGAGATTATACTGAATTTAAACGCAGCCACAGAATTGGCATTTGCCCCAGAAAAGGTCTGTCTGGAAGATTTTTCAGGAGGGTTTTGGGATAGAGGGAGAAAAGCAGCCCAGATTGGAGAGGCTGTTGTGTGCTGTGCTGTCTGGAAAAAAAGAAACGGGGTAACAAGTAGCTGAAAAAGAAGAAGTGAGAGGCAGAACAGTCCAGGGAGGTGGGGGCAGTGCTGACCCTCCAACTGGCTGTTCTCTCTGTGACAAGTGAGTCCCCTCGTGTGCCTGTGGCTTTGCCCGTGGTACCCAGCAGGGACCCTCTGGCTGCTCTAAGAGCTCAGAACGAGCTGCAGCACAACCCTGATGTTGATCTGGGCCCTGCAGACACCCAGGAGAACGAACAGCACGAGTGCAGGAGGCAGGGAGAGCAGGCACACAGGATCCTGCACAGTCCTGGTGCAGCACCATCCATGTGAGCTCAGATATGTCAGCCTGAGCAGCAACAAAAGCCCAGCTGGAAAGATGCAGCAAATGAATCCAGATGACCCAGTTTCTCGGTTTTCTGGTGTGGTGGTTTTTTTTTCCCCCCACATGCTATAAAAAGCCAGCAGTTTCTCAAAGCCCTGCAGATAATGACTAATGTGTGCGCATGACACTCCTTCCTTCAGATTCTCTCGGTGCTTATAAATTCCCGCCGTGCCAGTAAATGCCATGATAAGCCAAAGGGCTCATTTAGAACGAGCAAATCTGGATGAGAAAATGACAACATTTTTACTCCCCTGCAAAATTCTATGTTGAATGAGAAGGGCACGATCTGATCCTTACATGGAATCCTTTCCCTTTCCTTTTCTTAGGGAAAATAAAAAAATCCGCTCATGTAGGCAGGGCAACTAAGGAGCTATATGATGAGCTCAGAGCCTAGGACAAGTTAGAAATCTTCTTAAAACTTCCATACTGCAGAAGACTTCAAGAACTGCAGCCCTGCCTGCCGGGCAGCAGAGCCCAGATGTTACTGTGTGACTCGCGACCAAACTCCTACCCCTGGTATCACAAGAGATGACTGTAGCCCCATTAATTTATAGCAGCAGAAGACATGTCTCTTTTCCCAAAACACAGCCACCTCACCAGAAACTGCAGTGTGTGGTTAATGCACCCCAGACTGGCTGGAAATCCTGACTGAAACCAGTGGAGACACACTTGATACGGAAAAGCCGGGTCAGTGTTATCCCTGCTCACCCTCACCAGCAACAGCGATGCTACAGAAGGATGAAGCGGTGGCAGAAATGTCCTTCTTCAGGCAATTTGGTGGTGCATTCAAAGCAGTAGAGTCAAACAGGCTGCTGAGGCTGGGAGCAGCATGATTGTGCAGCTGAAAATCTTCCTGACCGCTGCAGTAGCTTAAACATGTGGCAGACGTGTCACCTGGTGTAACTCGGGCTTGGATGAAGACCCTGGTGTGGCCACCAGCTGAACATCTGTCCCCTCATGGACACAGCAGTGGGATCTAATCACACACCGGTCTTCTGGGTTACAGGGTCAGCCTCTAACTCTCTGACACAGGGCAAGCTCCCATCACTGTAATGTCAGTAAACACCATTTCAGATGCTTGCAGGGTTGCTTCAGACATTTCCATTCCCTGTAGGTCTTTTGCTAAGAGGCAACAAATTGTGTTGTAGGTTTTAATGTACAGATTCCTCCAACCAGCTGGGAAGCCTCTACACTAATGTTGTGCTATATAACACAGGGTGTTCCCAGTGAATCTGGCACATTAAGTTTATTTCTCAAAGTTGATCCAATGATTTTAGTCTACCTTGTTGCTCAGACATACACAATTACACTTTTCAAATCAAATTAAATAAGATGTTGTGTGCCCGGGGGTGTGTGTTATGGAGGAACAGAGAATATGTTCACATTGAGGTCTAAGCAATGTCTTAACAGTAAATGAAATTATCACCTGAGCAAAGTGCTTCAGTCTCCAGTTTCACCTAAATCTAATTTGCAGGTTTTCAATTAGATTTTATAATGCAAATAACTGACATCAGTGCAGGAGATGACGAAGAATTTACAGAACAGGCTGATGGAATCGATGCCAGCAGTGCTCAGATCTTCAGCCAGGGCTAATCACCACAGCTCCCAGCACAGGTCAGTGGCTGTAAGATTTTGATCAACTGGGCCTACATTTGGGTGGATACATGCACAGAGTTTGTGCATTAATATATACACATAGATAAATCCCTGCATATTTGAGTTTTGAGCCTGCAGTGCACTTGACTGTGCATTTTTACCAGCAGCTTTCTGGGATAAGGCAAGAAGCTCTTCCTAGTCAATTCCAGACTGAAGGCATTACTTAAAATTAACCTCAAGTTTCAATGTGTGGCCAAATGAACTGCTGATCCCATTGCGAGGGACACAGGACTGCAAAACCAACTGCTGCCAAAATCCAGAGCTGAAATGAGTGTGTGATTCTTGTGGTACCTGCAGGTAGCACAGGGAACACACCATGTGCTCCAGAGCTTAACATCATGAGCCATCAGGATGAGCTAGAGGTGGTGTTTTGGGCTGGGGACAGACACTGCACAGAGCAGTCCCCCACCCTGTGGTTCACTCACCACCAAGGTCTGGATTGCAAACCAATTCTGCATTGTAGGAAGCAGACAAGGACAGAAAAAACGAGCTGCAGGCTCAATAATCCAGCTGGTTCTTTTGGCAGCTGCAGAGGTCTCTCTAATGAACCCCTCAGTACACATCCAATAGTCTCAGAGAGAAGACATAAATCATTTTTGCTTTGGGAAACAATTGGAGAAAGCCAAACCTCTGCCTGTATTGTTTCACTTGCCTGGATGAATGGTGATTATCCTTTCAATGCAAACATGTTTCTCCATTGTAATAACAGCTCCCTTCAGCCAAAGCATTTCCCTCATCTCTGCTGGGTTTCCCAGCTATCCTGACTGCCCTGGGAACGGGTGTTTGCCCCGTGCTGCCTTCTGACACATCAAAGGAGGCTGGGAACACTTTAAAGAGAAGAACAGAAGGGATGTTCGTAGCAGAGGGAGTGGAGGAAGGGGAGAGAGGAGGAGAAGTCAGTGACAGACCTCAGAAGAGATTTATTGGAACTAATCTTCTCCTGCAAGTGAGTTCAATACAGGTATTGAATAGCCAAGGAACCCTCCCTGGATTCCTGGCCAGCTCTTGTACCGATGCTGCCAAAGCAGCCAGGCACTTTTCCCAGCAAAGATTTTCTGACAGGAACTAAATCCTGCTTCCATTTCCAGGAAAGAAGAAACTCGAACCTCTACTGACCTCACTTAATTTTCTTCCAAAACTGACCAGCACAGAAGAGATTTTGTTAACACACAGATATTTGTAAGATTTAGATGTAACTGAGATCGGAGGGACCCCACACTGGCTCGATCCACTGAAATCCTGCAGCAGGAGCCAAATCCCAGCCAGAAGATGCCATTTGAAATAAACACCTCGTCTCAGCAGTTTGCCTTCATAGTGCAGGAGCCTGCGAGCACGTCTCACCCTGAAGTGCAAGCAGGGAGCACCTGGGAGCTGTGACAATGGCAAGACAAGCACTTGCAGGAAAGGTCAGGCCGTGCTGCGGCAGCGACAGTTGGGCAGGACCTCCCGAGGCATTTGTGAGAAACCTCAAAAAACAGCAAAAGGAGATTAAATATGTAACTGCTGCAGGCTGGAATTAAGAGAGCTTCCAACATGATTTATACAGGGAGCTGCAGAATTGCACTCGATCTGATTTCAACAGAAATCTTCTGGGGAAGTGGTGTCATTTTACACCTTCATGGCGCAAAAATGCAGAGGCAGGACCTGTTCCAGCTGAGCAGGGCCAGGCAGTGCAGCCACCACGTGTGCCAAGATCCACCCCTGGCTCTTGAAACACCCCTGGGTGTCCTGAGCATTAATGTGGCCCTGGATGCTGGAGCTCTTCAGACAGTAGAGCCATCTTTTGATGAGCTGGGATTTACACATGGAGGGGAAAGGAATGAGACTTCTTTGTGACATTCTGGCATTTCAGGGAAGCAGTGCGAGATGAGGGGGGTTATTTTACATTGCAGTGGAGGAACAAACACTCCCACAGTTGTGGTACCCACTGTCATAAGAGATGCTGAAAACCCAGACAGGTTGCAGAGAACTGACATACAATTCACATGCTGTGGAAACACCTTATGCAACCAAACAAAGAGAGTTTATGCTGTTTAATCTGGCAAAAGGGGAACCAAGTGGTGATTTGTTACTAGGTATAAAGACTTCTGAAAGCAGGGAATTGCAGGTTCTAAAAGACTCTCTAGTCTAGTAGAGGAAAGCCATAAAGAACCATTATCTGCAAAATTAAACTGAACAAATTACAATTAAAAGCAAAGCACAATTTTTATATCAGCATGATTGTTTACCCATCAGAACTATAAAACAGGAGGGGTCTGGGACTATAAAAAGGAAATGGAGTTCCTCATCTGAGGCTCTTTGAGAAGACAGTGAGATACACCTGGAAGATTTACCCAGCCCAGAGTGAGTGGGTTAAACGCTCTGCTGTCACCAGCTGAGGATGTCACACTAAATAACCTGATGCTCTCCCTGAACCTGACCCTCAAGCACACAAAGGACCATGTTCCCAGTCACATGTGTAAGGGGTGGAAGAGCAGCATTTAGGCACCAGGAGCCCAACAAACTGCCTGCCCTTGCCACTTGGATCTGGCACAGACTGTGTATGTAAATAATTCATACCCGGGCGAACAGCATCATGAATTTCCATCAGCTGCTGTCTGATCCCAAAGCATGCAGGGACATACATCGTTGCTGGAAACAATGGCTTTGAATTTTGATTTCAAGCATCAGTCACTGCCCCTTTATCTGCAGGCTTCAAGCCTGACAGGTGGGTTCCCTGTAAGCTTTGTGTAAACAGAAGTGATTGCTTCGCTTTCTGCTTTAACTGTGCACGCCCAATTCACCAGAGGGCAGATTTTGGGACCCTATCCTAAATGACACAAGCAAATTTGTTGAATAATCCTGGCCTTGGCTTCGAGCAAATTCCCAAATCTGTCAAATCCATCATTTACTAATGGTTCCAATACCAAAAATCTCATCAAATTCAAGGGAGCCCATTCACTGTCTTTCCTGGGTTTAGCATCAACATGTGGAATTGCATCTTCTTCCACACCTGAACTGTGTCCTTGGGGCCTTGGTCCAGCAGGAGAAAAATATCCACCAGTCACCCAGACGGAGAAAACATCCACAATGCGGCATTTTGATGAGCGTGTGAAGTGTATCAGTGAATTACAAAGGCACAGAAGGAAAGAGGTGGTTCCAGAGGCTTTGCAGGTGGCTGAGGGCATTCAGAGGAAAAAGGGAAGCTTCTGCTGTTCATGTGTTATTAATGCTCTGTGTAAGCATCACCTGGGCTCAGGTGGGCAACAGATGGTGAGTGCAGCTGAACTGCTGCATCAGGAATGGTGTATCAGTAACCTGTGCTGTGCTGCAGTGAAACTTGCCCCACTGGGCAGACCTTTATCATCATCATCATTTTATTATCTCCTGAAAAAAAACTGAGCCTCATGGTACTGCACAGGGAGAACACATGAGGGATGAGTTTGTTTAAAACACTCTGATATGCTAAATGAGCTCTTAGGAGAACATAATACTCTGTGTACCTCAGTGAATGTTTGTGTGAAACAGAAATCCAGCCATTGCTAGGAAAAGTGATGCTATGGTTTCTGTTCCCTACTGAGAAATCACCTGCAGTGTTTAATACACACGATGACACAAACCTAATTTGGGATAACAACAAATACAATTGTTGCCATATTACATACCTTGCAGTCAGAATCTCTAACCACAGCTGAGATCCAAAAGTCACTACACCTGAGAAACCCCTTCTCTCACACCACACACCTCACTGGATATACTCCTCTGCTCACAGAACAAAATCACAGACCATCACCAGTACACTTTCATAAAGAGTGCACTGAATAGCTCTGAATCTGACCCCACTTGGGAAAGGATCATTGCCTGGAATTAAGTATTCAGAACTTCCGCAGAGCACCCAGTTCACAGCTACAGAAACTACTTTTCCCCATCCTTTCTGCAAGCCAGAGACCACCAAAATCCTGGTGAGTTTTTCCTCTACCATCTAAACCTTTGGATGCATCAACTGTTTACACAGGCAACACCACTAGAACAGCAGTTCACATTTATTTTGTCCCTCCTGACTTAATGTAGCAGCTGACAATGAGCAAGCACCAGAATCACAAGACCAAGATCTCTCTACAGTCTCCCCCATCATCTATGATTATGTGAGAGCCTTTCATTTAGTTACTTAAACAGAGCTGATTTGAAGAGGATTCCGTTTCCCTCCTTCCCTCTGATGCTGTGTTGCAAAACAAGACATTTGGCTGGGCCCACCAATCTTACAACAGTCTATGGGGAATCCCACACAGTCTGGAATACCATGGGAACAGAGAGCAAGGCTAAAAATATGCCAGGCCATCTGTTCACTCTACAGAGATTTTTTTGTATCGCTCTGGAAACAAAGGGTTAACAAGCTGAACTGTTTCCCTAAAACCACTGATTCACCCACTTGCTAAAACAAGCAGGGCTGCATTAACACCTTCTCCTCCACAGCTCCCAGAACTGCAACCAAGGCTTCCTGGAAAACAAGGCTGTTAGGAAAAACTGTGACAAGCTGAAATGAGGCACGGCCCATTATTGTCTCCATTAGCATAAGCCAAGCAACAAAAAATAGCCAGATCTCCAGAGGTACATGAGGCAACCGGTCATGTGGGTGCAGCCCGTTTGCCTTTAAACAAGGAGGAAAATGTTTGGATAACGTCAGGCTTATCCACAAGTGCTGCTGCAAGGATTCCTTTTCAGTGAAAATATTCCTCTCTGCAGCTTGTGGTGTGTGTGATCGTTCTAATCTACACATAAAGGGAACTTACACAGAATGATGTTTCTCCTGGCTTTCAGTTGTGAGACATCAGCCAGATGGGATCTACTCTCAGAACAAAATTATCATTTTTGGAAGTAAAACTGGGGAGAGAGGTGGGGCACACAGTGCCAGAAAACACTTTCTTGTCGCCTTCCCCGCTGGCACATCTGCAGTCACATTTTAATTGAGGTGTTATCATATGCAAAGAACAAGCAAAATACCAAAGACCAGCAGGAAGGAGATGAAGAGAGTGGGGAGAACAGAGCAAGTGTGAGCCATGACCGGGAGGTAGGTCACAGCGCGCAGCTCAGACATCAGGGGGTGTCCAGGGATATACCAGGGAAAACACAGTGCCCAGAGCCAAATGGAACCTGCAGAAAATTCACCAAACCAGAGCCCAAAGCCAGTGCCACTGCTATGGGCGTGATCCAGGCTGGTGCTGCAATCCAGGCAGCGGCTGCAGACTGCAGGGCTGACACAAAACCAGGACAAGGCACTTTTCTGCCAGCACTTCACTTGTTCATTTCTGATTCACAGGTCAAAACCACCTCTAAGTGCAGCAGCAGACTCAGGAGATGCCGGATCACCCCACTTTGTCAGCAAATCCAAACAGGCTGGATTTCCAGCCTCAAAGATAGCACGGCAAGTGTTACACTTCAGACAGTCGCTGCTCTTGACTTTGTGTGCTTTGGTGTTACATTCTCTCCCTAATGCACAAAACTAATCCAACAATATGCGACCAGCACACAGCGCTGTGTCTCAGGCATAACAACTACACCCAAAAACAATTTAGTGGCCTAAGAGCCAGCCAGAGACCTGCCCAGGGCAGTACAATTTGGGCATCCTCAGCTCTCTCAGCCTGGTCTCCTGGAACCAGTTCTGAACCCAGCTGTTAAAAGGGAATGTGGCTTTTGGCATTCTCACAGAGCCAGAGCGTGAAATGTAGGTCTTGAGATCTGATCTCAAATGAAAGAGCCTGAGCAGCAGTCCTGAAATTAAACTGAATGAAAGAAATTTCACGGCAAATTAATGCCCTGACACAAATCCTGGGAGGAATGAGTATGGGATGAATCCAGCTCAGGGAGACACACATTAGTTAAGATGACAAACATCAGGCAGAAAGGTATGATTAAAGGAACAATCTTGCATTTAGCTGAAGAGAAAGATCTTAACCTTTAGAAAAGTGTGGCTGGGAGATAACGTCCTTCCCCAAAGAACAGAGGAGGAAATGAGCAGTAAGTACCACTCACTGTGGTGAGATAATTACCAAGTCTGGAATGAGGCTGACAGGTTTGAACAGCAGCTGACTCCTCTGACGTCAAGCCTAGGGAAGCTCGGATAAGAAGGATGTGACAGCAGTGGATGAATTGGGAATGCTAATGCTGAAAGGGGACAGCAAGGAACCCCCAGCCAAGAGCTACCAGGGGCTGAGGGAAGGAGGGAGTCCTTGGTCTTCCTGACCAGAGCACTCACACAGTGTTCATCTTCTGTAATTGCCCTGTGCCTTGTTTCAGCTGGCAGCTCCAGGCAATGCAGCAGCCCAGAAGTCCCCTCATCCCTCCTGCTCCCGTGTCATGAGCAATTCCCCCCTGGAGAAACGCGTCATTCAAACCGCAGCGGAGATTTTCACTGTATAAAAGCACACGTAGAAATCCACACTGCTCTTTGATCTCCACGGGGAAAGGCTTTAGAGGGAACGATAATTAGCTGGCATTTTTGTGTAGGAAGGGACAGATGAAGTACAAAGCCTGTGTGCATAGAAAATGAGTGCTCTTCACAGCCTCAGAAGCTGTACAAGGGTGCTCCATGTTACAGGGCTGCCTACACCGTGCCTACATCCTTATTAGCCTGGTCAACGTTAGTACTTCTTAATGGTTACAAGGCTGAACGGAAGACAGATCCAAAGCCCAACACAAAAGGAAACAAAATAAAGGTGCACAGCTGCAATGGGATTGTACTTTTGTGTTTAAAAAGTGTGCCCAGTTCATCTGGTATCAATTAGTGTTGGTATTGTAAGAATCTCAGCGAGGGACTGGACCCAGTATTCTCAGCTCACTGTACGCTCTACTGCAAAGATAATATCTTGTCACAAAGGTAATTTTCTCTACTGACATGTGATTTTGCCTTCTCTTCTTATCCAGAAACAGATGGACTGCGAAGTGTGCTGGGCCCAGGGACGAAGTAGGAAAGGCAGATTTTGAAAAGGAGATTTGGGTAATGATGTGATGACTTCCATCAGCTGAAAAACCACATCTCCCAGGCTCAGGTAAGCAGGTCACTGTTCCCAGTCCAGCTGTTAATCAACATAATAGTCACCAGAGAGACATTTCTGTCCAGCTGTCTGTGGGAGTGTGACTGCTCATGCCTGTATGTGTGGCACAGAAGTCCACAAGGCTGCTCCTGTTGTGTGAAATTATTTCCTCCTGAAGCCTTTTTAAGGAGTTACTGTTTTGATCTTTCTCACTTCTACCACTGCCTTTTTCAGTGCCTTTTAGTAGGAATGTAGCTCGCCTTTTCTGTCAACTTGTATTTATTTATCATCTCTCTGTGGGATACGCTGATTTATTTTTGATATCTGTTGATGCTTCATGTATCAGGATGTGAATTCACTTTCCCCCACATTAAAATCAAACCAAGCAGCCTGACCAAAAACGTAGTCATTTTGATTTTTCCAGCTAATCTAAGTCCCCTCTAGTTATTGTGACAATGTGTCACCACAGGGCCATAGACAGTGAAAATGAATTGCTGGGAAAGCAAAACCAACCAACCCTTTCACTGTCAAAACAGAACAGGTCCTGTTTAAGGGAATCAGGAGAGCTCCTCCTAAAAGGACCCCCAGATATAAGGTAAGAATTGATCACTGGAGGTCAAAATATCATCTCTGGTGTAGAACATCCCCTGCCCACTGCCAATCAGTCTACGTGCAGTTCTGCTTTGGAGCAGAGTGGACTGAACTAGTGGACTAGTTATTATTTCTGAAGTAGCTGAGCCCCTTTAAAAATCAGAAGAAACTTACAACCCCATCTTGGCCTTTCTTTGCTTCACAGTTACCACTTTAAACACTCCTGACAATTTACTGATCCCCTGGGAAATCCCTAATGGCTAAAATCTGATTATTTTGTACTGGACAGACCTTCCACAGTGCAATGTCTCTCAAATACTCAGAGCTCCTGCTGCTGCTGCCTTCTCTCAACCTGCCAAAACTGTGCTTGCGTTTATTTTCCTCCAACATAAAGATGCCTTGTAGAAGTTACAATCGAGAGGTGAGAGAATGCAGAAATCACAATAGATTTATACTGCAGGGCCCTCACCCAGCTGCATTTCTCTGCAGTGCTGGATGTGAGAAGCCAATTCACTAATTCCTGGACATGTACCAGGGCCACAGGTTACTGGCTGTGCATTTCCAGTCTCTGCTGTGCTTTATCTGCAGGTGCTCAGGAGGTCCCTGGTACAGCAGCAAGGCTGTAATTCACCCTTCAGTGATAAGGCTCAGCAAAGCAGAGACTGCTTATGAAACATGAGGTGGGGTGCTGAGAGCCTGGAAGAACAAAAGGAACCTTCTGGAACACCTTTCACTGGACCAGTTCAATGAACAAATCCGTACTGGGCACGGGGAGGTTTCCTCACCACGGAGAGAAGCAGTTTTGTGCTTTGTAACCATCCTGAGTTCAACACAGACATTTTTACATCTGTTCGTCTGCCCTGTCTGAGCACGGAGGGCTCCCCGCAGAGAGGGCTGATGGACTGACTCTGCCTAACGTGCTCATGGGCTGGGTGCCTTTTTGTGCGTATTTTCTTAAAATCCCTCTATGAAGAGTCTGACTGCAGGGGGTGATGAACCTCAGGGCTGCACCTTGGTCAGTGTGTGAGGGGAAATGCTGAAGGAAAAACGAGCTGGTCTCAAAACACAGCGTTGGTGCCTCAGTAGGAGAAGGGAGGCACTTCGACCCCACTGCAAACTTCACCCTAGAGTGACCTGCTGAAGAGCCAGCAGCTCCCATATCTCTTAACTGTGCTGGTTTGGATGGGATCCATGCGCTTCCTGTAAGATTAGGAATAACAACCTGGCGGGGAAGGTGCACAGCTCTGAAATTCAGAGAAGGGCACCCCGCCAGCGCTGGCTCTTGGAGGCACCAGAGACAAACACAACGTGCTGGACAGATTGCACTGTGTTCCCCCTCAGCTGGACAGCTCTCTGCAGGCCTGTGGTGGGCTCGAGCTGTGGTGGGACTGCCAAACACGGGAAAGGTGGAAGTGGTCCTGGAGACGCTTCGTGGTGCTCTGGGAGCAGCCTGGATGAAGGTGATCTAGAACAAAGCAACTGCCACTCAAGTACAAACATCTAAACTGAGTCACGGTGA
Organism: Pseudotriccus pelzelni; assembly: GCA_035584735.1. NCBI lineage: Eukaryota > Metazoa > Chordata > Aves > Passeriformes > Tyrannidae > Pseudotriccus > Pseudotriccus pelzelni. Next base: position 4,191,821 of record JAWMRA010000042.1, read on the forward strand.
ACCTGACAAGAGCTCAGCCCTGCTGCTGTTCCTAGGTGTGAGTCCACATTCCTCACAAATAAATATTGATGCATTTTTATTAAATGACCAAGTGCTGCCCAGGCAGGGGAACAGCAAGGAGGATACAGAGGTAGTGAGGCAGCCATAGAACCATCACATGCTCACAGGACAGGGTTAACAAGGAGAGGGGGAAACAACTCCCTGAGCATCACACTGAACCTGACCTTGAACAAAGCCAGAAGCAAGAACGTGATGCAGGAACCACTTGTACTGTATTACACAGTGAAAGTCATGCTAGGAGAACTTAATGGCCATAAAATCCATAAATCACCAAAACCACAGGGAGCTTTTTGACTTTAAAAAGTGCTCTTGCAATAGATTTCTAAACCTTGGCAAACACTTAGCCCCTTCTTTGAGAGATGCTGGAAGGCATCATTATGATGTGGGACTTAAATCAGACCTGTCTCACACCAGCACTTTGACCTTCTCCAGATGGATGCCACTTTCCAGTGGCCCACCATCCTTCAGATACGGTCCAGCAGTCAGGACTCCCTATCCCACAGGACATACTCCACCTTCATTGGTCCAGAACAAACCTCTTTATAGCCAGGTCTGCCAAAGCCTCATTAGGCAGGACCAGTACAGATATGAAGTGCTGAGAATTACGAACAGGAACCCGTTTTGAAGCTTCATACCTGCTGGTCTCAGCAGCTGTGTGTTTCTGCCCAGGGCACTCTTGGGTTTGGACTGTCTGTCATCCCAGAGTTCAGAAATGCTGTGCAGACTGTTGCTCTAAACCTGCATGCCAAGGGTATCTTTCCACACATCTCATGAACCAGAAATTCATCACCTCCACTGCTTTGCAGACTTAGATGGGATGAGAAGCCCTAGAACAGGACACATTACTTCTTGCCCGGAGTTTAAAAAATGGTTTTTTTCTCTTCACTATAATAGGGATTATCTCTGGAAAGGGATCAGTGGGAAAGCCTTGCAAATGCCTCTCAAAACAGAGCAACCAAATCAGAGCCTGTCCAATACAACTCTGTGCAGATATCCTTGGTCTCCTGCTGAACCCTCCCTGCATACAGGGAGTCTCCATGTCTCTTTGAACAGCATCAGCACAGCTCTTTCATGTAGTTTGCATCCAGCAGTGAGGTCAGGGGAAGCACCAAGGCTCCACAAAAAGGAGTATTTTCTCAGCGAAAAAAAAAAAAAGGGTACCATCTATCTGGCCAACAGTCAGAGCCATGAGCTGGCAAAGGAGGCAAATTCCCTGCTCCAGGGTGCTTTGGATCTTGATGATAAACTCTTGTGGCTGAATTGCTTCTGGCTCCCATCACGTGGCTCAGTGCTCCCTGTTTATTTACACTGCTGCACTGGTGAGAATTACAGAAAGCTGCAATAACTGAATTACTGCTGCACTTGCAGGTAATGACAGCAAGGCCTTACAAAGGCTGCTGCCCTGGCATGTGCTTTGTCTGGGATAAAAATGAAGAAATAATAATTAAACAAAAGAAGAATCTAAGAGCATGGTGCCCACTGACTGGTGCACCTTGGAATGGCAGCACCAACACCAGCCAGAGGTCAGACTCTGTACCAAAGAAACAGGAGGCAACATCCATAAAAGGGGAAGAAATATTAGGAGGTAATGTTTGTGTCCTTGCTATTATCAATCTTATGGAATGTAGGTGAACAAAGGACTCAGGAAGATGAATGGCAAGTGTTGAGCTCAGGGGAAGCTGCAGAGTCTTTCCCTATCACACTGGATACTCTGTTTCTTGGACATTTTCTTCCTACAGTAGATCTCTTAAGTAAATTTTGCATTCTTGTATACTTGACTAAACTCTAGCCCTTCTCATCCGGTTTTCAAGCATCTTCCAGGTGCCCATATTCCAGGATCAATTACTTGGCCAACTCCAGCAGGAAAAGCTACACTTGCTCCAAAAGACACTTGCTTTGTGAGCTATTAATATCTTACTGGACATATAATATAGACATAAATTCAGTGCTAATTCAGTGTGCTGAGTTAAAGCCTTGCAGTCCAAAGCCTTAAGAGCACCTAAGAGCACCTCAGGTGCAGTCAACAGCTTTTCAAAGTTTCTCATCCTGGCCATTCAAACCTAAGACAGCAACCTCTGAGATGTGGTCTGATGCTTCACTTTATGCCTGGATACCCTACATATTGACAGCAGAGGGAATCTGTGGCAACCACAGCTAAATCCAAGTTGCAGGGTAGTGCCTCAGACAGACAAGACAATCTGTCACTCCTTGAATAAATTATTTGCTCAGAGAAGAATATAATACGATGCTGTTCTCAAGAAATCACTCTCCCTTCCTGTTGTCCTTTCATGGTAGTTTAAGCTGCATCCACCGACTGCTCATCTGTGGAAGTTTGCAAACACAGCTGAGGCATTTACTGCCCCAGGGTCTGCCTTCTTCATCATGCAAAACCACTCTGACACCAACGACTTCTTACAGAAGAGACAAGAAACATCATTCGAGTCCATAATGCCACGAACATGCCCCTGGAGGGAGGGTGAGGCTTTGGAGCTTTAAGAGCAAAGGGATGGGAAATAAAAGTGGGAAGAGGAGAGGAAGTTCTCCTTCTGAAAGACACAGCAACACAAAATGAAGTCAGATCTCATCTGTACTCACTCTGCATCCATTCAGCAGGCTGCTCCAAGCTTCTTCAATCTGTGACACTGGAAAAATACCTCCAGAGAATAAGAGTTTTCCACACAACTCTTGATGTGTTTTTCTCTAGTCCTTGCTGAACTTAGAACAAACCTCTGTCTTTAACAGAAACAGAATTTTTTTTGATGTTTTTTTCAGAATGCTGATGTTGTCCTCACTGAGTCAGAACTCTCAAAGTGCTTATAAAACACCCAATGGCAAGGATGGAAAAAGTCTGTGCCTCGTCTGAAAGGCCGTGGTTTAGCCTGGGCAGGAGCTGCTGGCCCTGCTCCAGAGGGAACATAACTGGTATAAAGGGAATTCTGCCTGAAAAAAGAGCTGAAGATTGAACTCCTCGGGAAAGCCAACTCAGATTGTTTGAATATATTCAAGGAGGTCAAATGTTAAGTAAACACTCAATTAAGGAAGTAATTAGTAAGGCTAATTCTGTGCTGGAATGGTCTGGCTGGCACACACACACACACTCACCCCCAGCACCTCCTTCCACACAAAATGTGTCTCAGTTCTTGAAAGAGCAGCTCAGCTTTGAGGAGACCAGTGTTAAACGACAGCTCTGCCCCAGGCTTGGTGTTCTCATCATGGACAGGTCATTAGTTTCATTGCATGCCCACTCCCCAAACCCCCAGAACAGAGATAATAAGCACGTACCAAATGAGACACTCGGACACCACGGCAGTGGACCCAAATCTGGGAGCATACATAGGTTTGTATATATTAAAGTAAGTACTTGGGGCAATTACAGCACTCCAAGAACTCTCAGAGGTTAGGCAAATGCTTCTCCATCCCTAGATCTATCCTTAAAATAAATCCTGAGTGAAGGAATCTCATTACTGAAAAATAAAATGTTATTCCACTTCAGGCACTGCAACAATACCACAGAGGGCAGCTGACATATATCATGAGCACGTGAAAAGGAACAAATGCCTTATGCAGGGTTATATAAAAACCATTAGAAACACTGAGCTTGGGTGGTTTGAACCTATTTGGCCTTTACTCTCATCTTCTGCAACACAACTGACATGCAGAGGTGGAGAGATTCTAAAAATAACCACTGCAGGGAAAGGGAGAGGAGCACGAGGAAGAAAATGGTTCTTTGGCCTGGCCGTGGATCAGGCAGCAGCTCACAGTGCCCAAGGAACACTTGGTTCCACTTCTGCTCTGTCAGAAACCCTGCACTCCCTAAAGTCTTGGTGGCAGACCATTTATGGAAACTTCACATGGCCTAAATACATATTTAAGACATGCAAGAAGGGATTTTCTCAGCCTGAGGACAGGCCAGAAACTGTCACAAAAGAGAGCTCTGACACAAGACAAAATCAAGCTGTCAGAGAACTGATGCAGGACATCACCCTGACGCTAAGTCAAATATACAATATGCTGCTAATTCAATCACAGCAATCTAGTCCCCAGCCTGTTTAGCTAGAGGTGCCTTCTATGAGCTGTACAACTGGATTTAATAAACCCAACCAAATATATTCTCGTGTGCGAGCTTTCCTCTCCTCTGGATGCTATTCCAGGGCTCTGACTTGAGTCCCGGTCACAATTATTCTGGCATGCTGGGAAAAAACACTGTTCTGCCCCATTTCCCAATCCCATTCTCACTTGACTACAGCATATCCCAATTCTTGCCCAGCTGGTGCTGCATAACTGAAAAAGGCTTCCTGTGAAGTCCTAGGGGCGATGATTAAAGCAATGCAATTGGTCTGTGCAGGTTAATGGTCCTGGCACACACAGCACAGCCCACGTGGAACCACGGAGCTAAATCACAACACCTGGGGACAACCTGCAAGCAGACACAACACCCAGATTTCATCTAACACTTTCAAGTGCTTTGTGTTCTATCACTGACATTGACTTCAAGTCACTGCTGAGAGATGGGCAGATACGGAGAGAGCAGGAGATCAGGCACAAGATACCAGCAAAGCTGGCACGAGGTGTGCTGCATCCCAAATTCTGCCCTTGCAAGCTGAGTGTGTCCTGATGGAGCTACAACCACAGAGAGAAGTCTGGCTTGCTGTGCGGATCTTCTCCAGCCACCCACTAGAGTAAGACCTGAAACACAACAGCAACACTCCCAACACTGTGCAGTTATACCAGATGTAAGATTTAACACTGACTAGACAGGATAACAGCAAGCAACAACAAATTTTACTTCCTTCCCTGTAATTAAAGATTTTCTTGTAGTCCTTGTGTTGTTTTTCCCCTAGTGAAAGCATTCAGAGCTATGCTGGAGTAATAGAGGACAGAGAGCCTGTAGCTCTCATATAATTATCAGTTGTCTACTCATCTGAAAGACATCCAGAAAGGCTCCTGCTGTGTCAGATGTACAATTAACTTGTTCTTCTCTAGCAAGGGCACTGAATGAGTGAGAGGGTTTGGAGGCTTTTCTTTCTCCCAACAAACACATGACAAAACCGTGCTCTCAGCTCAAACCTGGGAACAGCTCCAACTGTTTTTACCCAATCTCAGTCCATCAGTGTTGCTGTCACTGATTTGGATGGAAAATCAGTTGCTATCCCACAGCCTTAGACTGTGGTTGGTGCTGCAGCTCTGTGGATTTACACACACCTCAACCCCAGCCTCAGGCAGACTGTGCAGGGTAAACTGAGCTGTGCCTCTCCCCATATCCAGTGTGTGGATGCCCCACTCGGACTCCCAGGTTTCTGCAGTCCTCCATTCACAAGACAGCACGATCAAGCACACACAGAAACGTCGAATCGTGCAGTCACAAACGCTGGCACTACATAATTTGGTTTAATCCCACCTCACCACGGCACACAACGAGCACAAGTTGGCTTATATGATGTAGCAAACACCATATTGCTCCTGCAGCTGATCTGTCAGTGCTGTCATTTCAGAGGCTCCTGAGAAGTCCCTGTGGGCTTAGATGCCACTGAGTGGCTCTCCAGAGTATCCCAGTGCACGGCAGATTAATGCCCCATACTTGTCCAACACATGAGACCAACATCCACATCCAGCACCTGGACTGCCCAGCACATGGACTCAGCACTGACGTGGAGTTTGCCCTTTCCAGCTTTTGGAACTGAGAGAGGGAAGCAGAGGCAGAGGATGTGGCAAACTCATGGCCTGTTTAAAGCACGTAATGAAGGGTGAAGTGTAAGAAACCAAGGAGAATGGAATATTCAGAGGGTCAGGTGGCAGCAGTAAAACATCACATCCTGCATGACTGTTGAACAGAACAATTTACCAGACGCTGGTAGTGCTGGTTACACTTCCCCACCTCGGAAATAAGCTGGTGTCACACACCAAGTGCTGAGCAGAGAGGTACCTACAGCCAGTGCCAAAGCTACCCTACATCAGCTGCTCCTGGTCTCCAAAAGGACAAGATTTACACGCTAGACAGTGTCAAGATAAAGCACTAATTAAATAAAAGTGAAAGTCCCAGAAAATTCTGCTTAGCATTTTTCACTTCATAAAGAGGATGGAATAAATTCAGGACCTGCCAAAAGGAGAAAGGAAATAGGCCAAAGAAATCACCACCCAGCAAGCTCAAATTCTGACAGCAGAAAAGAGGCAGGAGCAAATCCTGTGCAAATAACTCACCAATAAAGATCTGGTATGAGGGAAAAGACTTAAGCCATGAGCTGCTGAAGTCGAGCACAGGCAGGGATCAGTGACACTAAAATCCTGGAACTAATGTAAAATATTTACCCTCAGAAGCGGGAAAAAAAATGATAAATAGAGCTCTAAAAGTGCTGAGTATTTCTAAAGCACGGGACAGCTGATGCAAACTGAATATTGGGGGAGCCAGGTCAGAGCACACCTCTGTCCCTGTCCCTCAGCCAGAGGTTCCTGCTCTGCTCACCCACCAGCAGAGCTGATCCCACCAGTGCTCCCACTGCCCACTGCAGTGCTGAAAAACATTACTGGGTCTTGATGTCTGTGAAGAGCCAGGGAGCTGCAAAATGCACGGGAAAACCTCTGCCAGAACTGATGCTAGAGTGGCAGTTCATCCTCCTTCCACCCCGGCACTGGAGCCCAAATTCCACGTTCAGCAGGGATCACAAAGCACGGGAGGAAGCACTCTGAGCACACCTGGGAAGATGTCCCTGGAGCTGCTGCTTTCACACATAGCCAGGAAAGCAGGAGCGTGAACGAAGCAAAGCTCAGGACCCCCAGTTAGGGAGGAGGCGGCCCAGGACGTGACCAAAACAACAGCGATCACCGAAGGATTCTGAAGGATTTCTGACACACACACACTGTTTTCTCCTGTGCAGGACTGCCATCCACCCCTTTCTCTGCCTCCTGTGTACAAAAAGAGGGAAATTCCTGGCCAGGCAGAGAGATTGGGCAGTTTTTCCACAACAGCTGTTCGTACCTGCATCTCTAAGAAGCAAGATAAAGAGATCTGTAAATGTTTAAAACGGCATTTATTAATCACTTCCTTGTTTCTTCTGTATAAATGTTACATAACTGCTTTGGGAATAGGGCTCCTGGGTTTTAAGCATAAACTGGTACAGCTGCTTTTACTCTAACAGAACCATCGCAGCTCTGATTCCATCAATCAGCAATTCATTAACGCTCAGTTACACCAGTGCAAGAGTAATGGAAAACAGAGTTAGACCCCTGAAATGTCCTTCAATCTAAAGGAATAAAAAATCCCAAACAGAACTCACTCATCTGTATTAACAGGCAAACAGAAATTCTAATTTTTTTCTAGGTGGTTTTCCACGAGGTCACTAAAGCCTCTGTTTTCTTTTGTTCATGTTGCAGTCTTCTTCAGAGTGCTAGAGGACAGACAGGTTCTCCCTCTTGTTATCTCTTTCATGCCAATAGAAAACAGAATATGAGGCTTCTGGGATTTTCAGCAGTAAAGACCAAAGATAGTCAGTATAAGATGAAACATCTTTGCTTTTGTTTGAAAAGATCAGTGCAATCTTACCACAAGGACAGAGGTGGAGAAGATTTAAACAAGTGCTCTGTTTGCATTTAGAAGTTTTAATTCAGAGCTCACAGGCATTTTAGTCGAGGTTTGGCTGAGCCCAGCTCAGGGGAAATGGTGAATCTTTCATACAATCAGACCTGTACCTTCCCTCACTGCCTGTAAAAATGCAGATTTGAGCTAGGGGTAAGTTTTTGTTCTTCCCGAGCAAGACGTTAAATCAGGAACAAGAAGATCTGCATTTAAGCAGCTGGTAGAGGTTACAAGTAACGGTTGTCACTGGTGAGAAAAAGTGAACGCTGCAGGAAGACATGTACAATGGGTCCAGTGGTCAGCTCATTAATCTTTTGCATTTGGTACTGCAGAGAAATCTGCTGATAGCCTTTGAGGCAATTTCCATCCTTCTCCCTTCTGTGTTCACCACAACTCATCCATTAACATTTCTGCTGAGTGCCCTTTAGCTGATTTGAAAGTGTCAGGACTGATTGTTTGCTGAGTCTCTCCCATCATTTTAAAATCCAAGCACAATTTAAACACACTGAACAGGCACCAGGAAAGGTACCTTGTTCTCTTCTATTCTGTTCCAATGATTCTGAGGCTTATTAATTTTCTTTGCATCTATTTTCAGCTCTGTTCTGACCACCATGACCCTCAACAAAGGATGCTCTTCCCCTCTTCTTCAATGTACTTGTAGCAAATAAGTGAGGCTCTGCTCTGGCATCCTCTGAGGACGTGGGGAGCCCTCCTGAAGCCACACAAAGGCTGTGGCAGATGACCACACCATCTTTCTCTAACTTTACAGGTTGGTTTCCAGGCAGCTGGTCAAGCTCTGTTCATGAACACTCAGGACAGAGAGGGAAATGGAAAAGCAACTCCTGTCCCCTTCAGCAATGTGCACTCAGTCCTTTCAGGACAGGACGCCACGTTTCAGGCTGCAGCTTCTGACAACACCCCATCTTTGATTTAGGAAGAAGACAGCATGGGGAAAATGGATATAAGAAAAAGCTATTTAAAGGCAACAGGAGTCCTGAGAGTTACAGGTAATTTGGCCAATTTCCTGCCAGATACAGGTCTGACATTTTCCCGTGACATGCTGCTGTGCTGACTTGATGCATCACTGCAACAAACTGTCACATCACGGTGACAGACCTTCACCAGTGAACAGGAACCTGTTTGTTTGATTGTTAATCTTCCCACTGTAAACCAGCTTCGTGGAATTGTACAAGTCCTTTTGTTCCCAATGCACAGATTACTCAGCATCCACACAGGGCCCCAGCTCAAGGATGCTGTCTAAGTGGTGGAGGTGTTTTCTCAGGTCCAGAGGAGCAAGCTGTTCATACTTTGGAGCCCCAGCATCTGAGCTCCATCTGAAATTCCACAGAAGGCAGAAATTCCATTAAATGTGCCAAACCTAGCTAGGAAAGATTTAAGGGCAGAAAGGTATAGGACAAGAGTCACTGGAAAGGCTGCTGTTCCTACAGGAAAGAGCGTAAATCCTGCCAAGGGCCTCAAGCCAGGGCTACCGGCAGCAAAAAAAAAAAAGAGAGTGACACAGAAATAGCAAACAGACAGGAGAGGAAACAAACAATGAAGGAAAATACCAGCAACATGCTTAGTATATTTTTTTACTCTGTATGAACCGCTTCACACACACCAGGAAGATTGTTCAGTGTCTCAGGACTCTGCCCTAAAGTCAGCAAGACTTTACTACCCAGGTAGGACACACAGTCTGTATACCTGGGTGAGCCAGCAGAGATCTTCCTGCATATGATTTCCTCTTTCTCAGTTATTTTTGACTCACCTGATTGCTCTTCACTGCCAAGAGCAGGGCTCTCAGCAAACCAGAAGTGTATATGAGGCTCATCTTAAGTGTGACGTGTTCAAGCACTTTTCCTGCACCTGGGTTATTCTAAAAGGTCAGATCTAATTGCAAAGTGTAGATGGAGGGGACCTGCATCAAAACCCTTGTCTTGAACATTTGATTTTGTGGCACGTGTATGTGAGCTTCCTTACTGCTGTCTGGGATTCAGGTGGAGCTCAGAGATCCTTCACAAAGCCACAAAGCACTTCAGCTTTCCAAATAAAAAGATGATTCCTATCTTTCACTTGAATTTATTTAAATATCTGAATGTTTTATGCCAAACAGGAGGAGTCAACGGCTTGAGTCACAGTGGCTAACACTGGGCTGTTGGCAACTAGAGCCCTCAGATTAATCAGAAATCCCTGCCAAGGAACAGACAGTGTTTGTTCCCAGACCAAGTAGGTTGTCAGAATATTTTGTGTTATCATTTAGTCTGACAGCATTATCTCAAAGTGTTGACTCAGACCTGCCTTGAAGATGCACTTTGCAACATCTTGATCAGCAAAGTCATTTCCTCCCCAGCCCGGCTCTGCTATTCAGACTCTCACCTTGCAGGAGTGCTGAGCAGTTTAGCCCCAATTCAGCACTTTGCTCTCCTCACAGATAATAGAATCAAACAATAAATTAACCTCCTTATTGAAAAAAAAACCTGTAGCAGTGAATGGAAACGATAGATTTCTACTCTGCTGGTAGAATTTAAGAATGAAATGTACTTTTGCTGCAGAAATCTGCAGCATGGTTAAAACCTTAGAAAGCTGTCAGCTTTTACATCCCTCACGCTTTCGGATTAATTTCCAGAGAATCCTGTTAAAAAGGATGCCCCAAACCATACAGAACTTCCTGAGGGGGAAAAAAATAAGGCTTAAGTTCAACAAATCCCTGCTACGCGCATTCAACTTGAAACTTTTATTCAGCTCCACTCCTGTTGAACAGAAACCATCAATGCTTTTGTCTTCATACCCCCAGACCCTACTAACATCCCTGCCTCAGTGCCTGCCTTTATCAATGGTGTAAGTTCTGCAGTTGTTGAGATCTCCCCCTGCCTTTCAGAAACCGATCACCTTTTATTTTGTTTTACTTCTGTTTGTTGGAACTGATGGATTTTCAGCAGGAGTAACGGAGCTCATCAATCCTCGTCGGCATCACGAACCCTGCAAGTGCACACCGGAATATCAGTGAGACTCCTGAAGCTCCTGGTGGCACATGGATCATCAGCTCAGCTTTCTTAACTAACGTGTTCCTCATTTTTCCCTACTTGAGGAAGTGCTGACCATCAGCAGCATTCCCAGGGCTGCTGAGACTACACAGCGTTGCCATGGCAGGTTAGTACAAGCCACACCTAAACCTGACACGTTCCAGATGGGCCCTGTCACCTCCTCCCCTTCATCATCACCTCTGATTCACTCCTGGCACATGCAAGGCAGCAAAAGGCTGTACCCAAAACTCTGCCGAGGTGCTCTACAGACCCTTTTTGATTAAAGATTTTCGCAGAACTGCCAAATCCTTTTTTCTTATTCAGCTGCCTTGAACTCAAGATTTTCAAACCAGTTCCACCGAGAGCTCTGGCAAGAAATCTCTATTGCAAGCAAAAATATCAAACTTCAAACACTTCGTAGTCATGTTGTAGGCTATTCTTAACTCGCAAAGGTTTGCACCAGCATCTTTATTTCCTTTCCCCACTACTCTTGTGAATAGTATTTCAAAAAGTAACGAATTAGGAATTCCTACAGGATGCTGAGTCACTCCACAGGGCCCAGGGAAGTCTGACGCATATCTTGTCTGCTTCCTGCAGGAGCAGGGGCTCTACCCTGCAAATCAATGCCCTGACTCTCACTGAAGCAGGTTTTTTACCACCTCAAAGCTTTTATCCCATCCTAAAACCCCAGGGGAGCCGTCTTCTTCAGCATGAACTTAGCTGATAAGTGTTCCACTGAATACTTCCTGTTACTGCACAGATTTTGGCGCTGGGGAACCAGCAAAGATCATCCCTCTTTGCAAGACAGCACAAAAATGTGTGTGGGAGACAGTTTTCCCAGAAACCAAGTGGACTTATTGTTTATTGTTTGCCTGTGTTTGTGTCAAGAGGTTCTAGAGGACAGTCCATCCCAGGCTGTACAAAAGCAGAATAAAACTCCCCTCACCCTTAAGAACCCAACTACCCAAATCACATACAGAAAGACTATACCCATGCCCAAGCGGAGACACAATCCTGAACTTCTCAGGGGTCATTTCCAATTCTGGGTATGCTGAACCAGAAATTTAAGAGAACTGAGTTTCAGGATGGGTGTTGCTCCCAGAATTGCTCCCAGATTCTTCTGCAAGTCACTGAGGCGTTTCAAATCCCCTTCCCCGACACCCATTCAACCCCATTTGATGCCTACAAACAGTGCTAAGAGGACAAGCTTTGAGCGCTATAAAACCTGTCCTTTAAAGTCACCAGTTAGTGTATTGCACTGTTGCATTCCTGTTAGGAACAGCAAGGAGGGAAAACAAGGGAAAACAAGGGATGAGAGTAGCTAGTAGTGCTAGCTACCACTCCAAGACACTCCTTTGCAACAACACTTGCTGACTGAGAGCCAAGGCTATAGGAATCTTAAGCCCTCATTTTAGATCTCCTACCATGTGGCAGACCCTGAATATTCATTACCTATTAAAAGCTTTGAAAGTGTAAATTCATCCCACAATCAAGTGAACTGATTTATTCACACAGCTGAGTCACACTCATTTACAGTCTGTGACCTAAATCTACTAATCCGGCACCAAAAAAACCCCCCGAACAGCCTATTTTATTATTTTATTTTGGTAATGTTAGTTAAGCAAAGATGAATATTTTAAAATCCTGTGGGGTGTCTCTTTCCAGCGGTGCTGACACACAGCTCAGCACTGTTCTGAGCCTGCCTCCCTTGCTGGTCCCAAGGAGCGCTGCAGACGCTGCTCACGTTCTCTGGCATGGGCTGACCCATTTAACAGAGCCTTCACAGAATCTTCATGGGAATCACATCAGCCCTTTAATAAGAGTCTCTGAAGTGCCAAGCAGCAGATCTCATGGAAACCTCACCTAAAGAGAACTGTAACTCCCTCATTAATAACAGAAAGTACAACAGCCAGTTCTGACAGCGGGGAAAATTGCTCTGTGGAGAGCAATGCAATATTGGGTCTAACACCTCCTGAGTCTTTTCCTAGGGCCAAGGTAAAATTTTACTAAGTCTCTGCTGTACTTGGGGAAATAAAATCACATTTTCAATAATGACTGGAGCATTTCAGAGCCACTGACTTTCAGCAGAACTAGAGAATCATTAAATACAGCGTGGAGGCTTACATTTAAAATGCCATCAAAATTTAATCTTTTGATAGCTTCTCCTTTCCTCCCCATCTGATAGCCTGTGACATTCCCTGAGTTCACTGCTGATATCATAAATAGCCCCGTGAGCTCCTGAAGAAAGATTAAGTTTTAAAAAGGCTGAAGTTCAGTCCTGTGCTGAAACTGCAATCACAATCTAATTACAGTGTGCTCTGAGCACATACTACAGGTCTTAAAATCAATTTCCATTCCAGGCTGACAGTTTACTCCTCGAAATTACTTATTGCACGTGGGTATTAAGATACACACAGATACTCAAACGCTGATACTGTTTCACACGCTGGAGAACTTCACCACTATTTCGTTTGTGTTCATTCACTGCTGTCCATCTGTTTGCAATCCATCTGAAGAGAAACATCCTTCTTCCTCCTCCCCATCGGGATCCTTCTGCCCAACTCGTTTAGAAAGAACACAAGCTGGTGCTGCTGATGACACACAGTCAGTGTTCACCCAAGTTAAGCTGACAGAATGACTAAAAGACTGATTGTAAAACGGGTAAGGTTCTATCAGCAGCAAGAGGGAGAGAAAACACAAGAGGGAAAAAAAAAGGAGAAAATAAAGTTGAAATAGTTTTTGGCTAATCAGAGAAATACCCTCTGTGACCAGCACACCTGGTATTCAGTGAATAAAGACACTGTGAGATGTAAAGTGTGAAAAGGGAAAGGAAGGAACCATTGTACCAGCTCAGGCAGGTCCCATCACACAGGCACCTTCAAAGGACTCAAGGAACGCCCTTCTCTGTACAAAATCCCGCAAACAAAAAAGGCCAGTTCTGCATCTTTGCTCTGAGCTCAGGGTGCTCAGCCTGGTGTCCCTGCGGGCTCAGGAACCATCTCTGGAAGCCAACAACAGTAAATACCAGTGTCCCCTCAGCCATCCAGAAGTCTGGAAAGATAAACCTGATCCCATCACAGAACAAAGTAAAAGGGGGTGAGGGGTGTGTGTGTGTTAAATCAGACCTAATGTTTCACAACTGTTACCCATGGCAACACTTCCTCCTGTAAAAAAGGTACTTGAAATGTGCCTCTTCACACTTCTTCCCCCAAAATAGAGACCGGAGCAATTTCTTGCTATAAGAGGAGTCCACCCTCCTACTCTCTTCACCCTGGACCATAAATCCAGGGAATCAGCTCTGCAGAATAGTGCAACATCTACAAAAAGCAAGCAATGTCAGGCACTGAATGAGGAGAAGTGCCACTGAACAGAACATATTGCTAAAGAGCCGCTGAGGCAGCCAACTGCAATAAACCCAAAGGTAATTTATAGCCATATTATTCCACCAACTCAATCAAGCAAGCTTTTCACCAGAAACGCTGTGTAAATCATTTGTGTTTATAACCACTTAGCCCAACTCCTCCAGAGCTCCATTCCCTTCCAAACAGGAGCTAATCTGCTGTAACATAACTAGAGCTGACTGACCACCACCATTTAAACAGGAGCCACACAGCAAAAACCACCAGCAAAGGCGAGTCCCAAACTGAAGCTGGCCCTGAAGAAGGAAGGAATAAACTGGGAGAACAACATGATGAGGCCAGAACACTGTGCATTACTTCAAATAGTCTCCAGCAGAAAACAGCACCCAGGCAGAGCTGTGGAATGACAGTGGGAATTACTGTCTGTTCAGGACGAGACCCTTGAGGCATCATCGATCCTCACACATTAAATATCCCTTGCCCTCCTCCTCCTCACACCATCCTGTGGCCCCAGGCAGCAGACTGAGAGCAGCAATTTGGCCTTGAATGGACAGAATATTCAGAGCCCACCCCACAGAAACAGCCGATGCAGAGGATCACCAGCCTCCACCAGCCGCCCCACCCGCTCAGGGAGCAGCAGGGTTCATTCACACTGAGCCAAGATGATGCCTCCACACACCAGGGTTGTCAAGTTTCTAAAAATGTTATTTAGAATGCCACAGGGGAAGGGAAAATATTTGCTGGGAAAAGAAATGTAGTTCACAACAGTCAGACCAGGTTTACAAGAAAAATACAGTAAGAGGAATCACGTGGGGCTACGCACATAAAAAAAAAGCAATCTGTGCCATGGACCTCTGGCAAAACGCAAGCAACTTGTGAATGTTTTACCTTTTCCTGAGGTTACCTGGGTGACTGTCTAAATCAAGAAACAAATGACCTGCATCTGCCAGCACTGGCACCAGGACAGTAACTTGACCTGTGCCAAATTCACTGCACATAGCAAATTATCTTTTCACCCACTGGAAAGACATCATGAGCTTGGTTAGAGCCAAAGCTTCCAATCTGGCTGACAGATACCCAGAAATCCTCTGGAGTACCAGCAGAGCCATCAGGCAAGGTCACTACTAGGACATTGGTGAGGTGGTAGGTTATTGATAAGGACCTGCCACCCCCAAAGTCACACCGGCACTGAGAGATGTACTGACCTTCAAATTTAGACCTTCCCAAACGACAGTCGTCAACAGCAGACGGTTCAGACCAATTTCATGCTCTAAACAAGACACCTTGGACTGTCTGATTGGAAGCAAAATATCACAGCACTTTCCAGTAAAGGCATCAGACCGTGCAGAGGAGTTTGCATTTGGCAAAGGGCACTGAATTCCCAGGTGAGAGAAGGCAAGATGCAGCTTTTTCCTCAGTGGAAACTTCCATGCCTTGTAATTGCTCGGCAAGAAAAGCAAAACTGACATTATCAAAGCTCCTTTGAAGACGGGTCCCAAAGCACTCCTCAATTCTTTATTTTCAAGCAAGCCCAAAGAGAACTGAGGAACGGAACACACAAGTCACTCTTCATGCTGGAGGATGAAAATGCCCAAGTTTTACCAGGGTGTGGCCGAAGTAAATGAAGTCAGGCTTCACTTGCACAAGGCCCAGGCCTGATAAGGTAACTGTGGTCACAAGTTGTGAAAACCAATAGCCAAAAATAAAAATATTCATGTCTCAAATCCTGCCTTCTCTTGTACCACTCTTTAAAGCTGCTCCTGCTTCCTGCAACAACTTGATTTTTCAGCTTTCTCGCCATGTAGAGAAAATCAAAATCATGTTTTCTTTTCCATGTTTCTCAGAAGGAAACAGGGAAAATGCTTTGTGTTGAGCAAAATCTTATGTTTTGGAGCACCTTCACCTGTTGGTTGCCAAATATTCCAATTTAAGTTTTGTCAATAAAAAGCTAGCTTCAAGTGAACTCAGTCAAGATATCATACTTATAACCCCTCCCCCAAAAGGTGAGGTTATGCTCCTGCCTCTTTTAGGCAACAATGACATGCCAAACTCGTACAACAATTGTTATGGAGGCTGCATAAAGCCTGAAATAGCGCTGTAAAAGCTACATTGCCATGAAATCCATTTCTGTGGCACGGGATGGCTTTGCTGCCCTTCCAACACACAACTGCCCTCGTGACCCTCACAGTTCTACCAGCGGGGCCACCCCAGCCTGGCAAGTCTCGTGGCAACAGCACTGATCAGAACAGCTGCCCAGCAAGGCAACCAGGGCCCTCGAGAGCAAAATGGTCTTAAAACCTGAATTAAAGCAGCCACAACACCAAGTCAAAGTGACTACAGGCTCCCACCCTCTCCAGGCTGGATGCAAAAGGGGTCTGGTCTGTCCCACTGGCCACAAGCTGCTGCTTGGGCTGCTGCACGATGAACATCAAATAAAGAACCAAAACCAGAGCCAGTCTTTACTACAAGGCTGCAAATCCTATTTGCAGCCCTTATTCCCTCACCACACCCAAGGGTCATACCACTGAATGCGACGGCACCAGGATTCCTGGGGTCAAAATGCCAAATCTGCTCTCATGGGTGCTGCTTGTAATCCCAGAGAGAAAGAACAGCAGAATCTCTCTCTTTACTACATTCCTTTCCCTTTCATTAGCACCCCTATCCCTACGAGTTCCACGGTTGCCTTTAAACCCCTCCTGAGCAGACTATTGTATTTTGACACAATACCACATCGGTCCAACGCACAAGAAACCCCTGCAACAAAATTCTCCTAATGAGAACCCTACAGCTTTCCTCCTGTTCCCAGTAGTTAACAACACCAAAAAAAGTGCTGAGAAAGTGCTATTACCAGGGGATTTTGTCCTATTTTAGGGTGACAGAATATGCAACTGAACAGGACAAAAGGGTAAGGGCCAACAGTGACAAATGTTCTCCCCGTTGACATCTCTGTAGCATTTCACTTTCTGAATTGCTGTTACCTACTGTACCCTAACACACACATCATAAATCTTAGGTTTAAAACTGATCCTACAGTCACTTGCCACAAAAACAGCAAAATCACCAATATTTTAGGACAGTTTCTCAAATCTATTTATACCTTGCAAGCATATGGACAAAGCTGTTTGCCTCTGCACATTTGTTTGGGTTTTTTATCATAACAACAGAAGTGTCACTGGAAAATAATATCCCACGTTCCAAAAGCCATCTGGATCCCACTGGGGAGGGTCAGTTCATCTGGAGGTGATGGAGCACCACCAGAATGTCCCCAAAGATGGGAAAAAAATGCAGTTTGACAATGCAGGTATATGTGTGATGTTAGAACATTTGAGAAAACCCACCTGTGAGCATCGAAATGTAGGTAATTTTAAAACTGACACCACTCCAGAGGAAGAAATTGGTTTGGCTGACACCTCTCATTCCACCAGGCCAACAGCCCCTCCACTCTAGAACACACCATTCCAGTGCCTTTCTTTCTAATTTCAGGAATCCTAACAGACAAAAGTCTCTACTCTTTCCAAGCTTTTCACTTGACCCCCTAAAACCATAACTCTACACCCAAACTAAACTGTCAGAGCAGCTTTAAAACCTGAGTACACTGCAGTTTTTTCAGACCCCTGTGCACTGGCCTTGTCTCCCTTGCACCATTTTGACCCCACAGGTCACTCCTGTCCCTCACTCTAGGGCTGAGCATCCTGCAGGACTGAACTGGATGCCAGGCTTAGGAAGGGGCCCTGCTATTTTTGGTTCTAACTGCACACAAAACGTGAAAACCGCGTTCATAGATCTCCAGGAACATTTGCACTCTCTCCAAGCGAGGCCCTTCAATTATATCTGGAGAAAGAAGGAGCTGAGAGGTATTACACAGTGCTTTGTTTACACTCACACTGCTGTTGTAAAACCATATGTTAGAGTACTAGTGACTGTGTCTGACGCTCTCTTTTATCATTCATGTGCTTAATCACACCCTGCACTGAGTTAACTGCACAGGATGGGTGTTTACTCAGCAGCCTATGCGAGTATCTAGGTCTGAGATCACGTGTGTGTCCCCAAATACTGCGTATTTTAAGAACTGTTACAACTCCTGAGCAGACGGTCTGATGCAAAAATCAGATCAGGGATTTTAAAATGTTTGCGAATATCAGCATTACAATCAGATAGAATTAATAGGAAACTATGTTGTCAACTACACGGAGAATAAAAACATTAAACATTAGAAGGCAATTGGTTTTTTCCCCTTTGTTGCTATAAAAGCTCTGCTGCTGAGTATGAGTCAATTGTGCTAAATTGTAGGTAACAGTGCAATTTAGAAGCCAAGAAAAAAATCTGTACTGGGGATCACACCCACAAATACTAGATGGCAGTGGCTTGTTCTCCCTCCAAGACTTACTCTCCCTTGCAGCAATTTTGTTTAAGTCACTTTTCAAAGCTTAATCACGTTAGAGGAATAAAATCAATAAGCGCGAGAAATCTGAAATCCTCCCTAGGATTTGCAAGAGCAAATTTCTGCACAACGTGCAGGCATGTCACAGACAAAGAACACCGATTTTACGACTTAGCAGCACGGACTGAATCAGGCATGGAGGGAGAAAAATTTACATAGAAAGTAGCTGGTCTTGCCTGGCAGCTGAATGTTTTTACTTCACCAGCTACATATGTCACCTTCCATACTGTACTGCCTTGTATGCTTCATCTCTATGCTTTTATTTAACTTTTGCATTTAGCGATAAGAAATAAACACAATATCACTGTACCTACAGCAAATGCAAACACTGAGGCAGCCATAAAAAGCAGTCATTTAAATACCAAGAACTGCTATCAAAATTGATGGCCTTTCCTTTAGGGATTAAGAATTTACTGTTTCAGATCACTGACTCGTATTGCAAAACACAGCAACAATCAAAACAATCAATTCTTAACTGTGTGTGTAACCCCCTCAGAGCTCTCACCTTTGAAATGCAAACATTACATAAGGAATTAAACTCATGAGTGCACAGCAAACCTACAGCTCCCCTCCTCACCACTGTGAAATGTTTGATTAATAGTGAGTACCAAGCTTGCTTTACGTCAGTTGTTTGGAAATACATGCTTACTTTCAGGATATTCCAAAGGGCTATTTTAAACATATTCACTGCTAGCTTGTATTGAATTAGGAAGGCTACAGTGGCTCTACCTCGGCTAAAATAAGTACCCCACTGTGCCATTTCAGAACTGTATTTTTGCCCGCCCGCTGTAAATGATATGAAATATCTGAGTCATTAGCAAATACGGTTTTAAGGAATCTGAATGCGTGGCAGCCTTGCTGCTACCTAGAAAACGCTGTCACATGGGTGTGCTCTTCATGTCCTTGTTACATCCAGCCAAGTACTTTATTTTTTCTTTAATTATTTCCAGGAAAAGCAGGGAAGGAGGAAGTCGTAACCCTTTTCTCCCTCCATTAGGAGAATGGCAGTGTCCCTCGGTAACACCCTGACATTTGCCTTTCGGTGTCTCAGTGCCAAAGTCTCTCTTTCTCATGGCTGCAGGTCAGTCGAGAGCACAGTGCACATTACCAAGGTGTGAGCTCTGTCACCAGGCACACTGATGTAACTTCGCAGTGATTTCATTAATACCTGGCTGCAACTCTGAACTGCAGCGCTACAGCCAGAGCCTGAAATTCACCCAGACCTCTCAGGAAGACTCTGGGCTGTCAGGCAGTGAAACTACAGCCCTGCTCTTCCCAGGAGAAGCTACTTCTGGAGTGGTTTTACAACAGAAGGGCTGAGCTGAGAGCATGATAACATCAGCTCCTGGGAGACATCTGAGAGCAAGTCAAAATGGAGCATCTACTGCCTGGGCAGCACTTGAGGCGGATGCCTTTAACTTCAGCCCAGAATGGGGATAAGTGGAAGCAGTTAAAATTAGCAACAAACATCTCCCTATTGCAATAGTTCTTTTGGCCAGAAGCTTTCATTTGTTCATGTGAAATACGTGAACTTGTTTTCAGCTCCTTCTCTTCTACACCGCTAATAAACCACTGAATTCAAATTAATTACTGTCCACTCATGTGAATAACTGATATTGCCCTGTATATTTTATTAGTTCCCTTTCAGGTGTGACACTGCTTCAAATTGATGAGCAGCAGTTGATTTTACCATGACAGATCTCTGTGGAAGCACCTGCATTGGTGGTCTGCACGCCTCCAAAAGAAGTCGTAAGCACGCTCAGCCTATTTCACTTGTTGCTGAAAACTGAATGTGGAGCTGAAGCGGGATCTGGCATAATAAAACATCAACTGGCACTATCCTGAAATACACATTCACACAATCCCCTGCCAGAACTGGGGCTTGCTGAACATGTCACTCACAGTGCTCCCAGACACTTGGCTGGTAGTGAAACTCCCTTCCCAGTGAAAGGGAAGCAGATGGCGAGCGACTCTTGGCATTTCTCAGTGTAAAGTGAAGTGTTTCTTTAGCTGGTGAGCACATGCCATCCCGTCAAGTCGCTTTGGAAACAGCCCTTCATGTCTTTCTTCAGATTTCTACACAAACAGCAAACACCCCATTCAAGAGGAAAGGCCAGGCCCAACCCTGCCGGCTTTCAGCGCTGAACCAGAAGTCTCAGCTTGGAGTTTCTGTTGTCCTGGAGATAAAGAAGCACCTCTGAAGGATTTATTTCATTCTCTGGTTCTGTTACAGCCTCTGAGTGTTCAACTGCTCACCAGTGTCCATGGAGAAAGGTTAATTTAGACAACTCAGTTAAATGCCCACAGCTAGATGGGATGAACAGAGGCCAGAAAGCCAAACTGCCTAAAAGCACAAGTTCCACAACGATTTGTACGGGCAAGCAGTGCTTGACAGCAAGTCTGGTCTGCTCTAAATTCAGGAATTTAGAGACAGGACTCTGCTCCCGGCTGTGCCACATTTACATGGTCAGATCATTTCTTCCTTTAGTTGAACCACACGCTTTCTAGGGCAAAGCTAAAGCTTGTAAGCAAACTTGCTAGAAGTGTTCCTGCAGCCAAAACACCTCACCTAAACAGCCACTGTGAGGCCACGGGCATTGCTGCAGTGGGCATCAAACTGCAGGGCAAGAAGAGGATTTTGGTGTGCATGTGCAAGGCAGAATGGAATGAGGTACAGAAGCGATGGTGCGGTCTCAGGAAAAGAAAAGCATCAAGCTACTAAAAGCAGAGGCCTCAAAAGCCCACTAAAAATAAAGCAGTAAAAAAGTTAACCAGAAAGGTTAAAGTTTATTATTTTGACTGTGTAGGTAAGGATTGCTTCGATTCAACAGAGAGCTGCTGCCTTGCTACAACATTTTGCCTTGGGGCATTTTTCAGAGAGTTGTTATCTTTCAGGAGTGGTAACATTCACCATGTTTACTACACGCCACACAAAAACAAGCAAAGAAGAAAGAAAAAGGAAGGAGAAAGAAAAAGAAACAGCTGGAAAAGGTTAAATGCCCTACAGAGTCCAAGCCACAAGCCCTACTGAAGTCAATATTAAGAATTTACAGACTCCAAACTTAGGATGGTGGTGGCTTGGAGGAGGCAAAGAGGTGGAAAGCTGCTTGTGCCAGGCTGGCACAGCTGAAGGGACAAATACTCTCTCAGTTCATAAACATAACCCAGGGCTACTGCTGGTAAGACTCAGAATTACTCAGACCACAGTGCTACCAAACAGGATCCTTCCAGTCACCTCATGAACTATGTCAAGAGAAGGAGCAAATGACTGACACATGAGGGCAAATCCATCTTTCACTCCTGAGAATGGAAAGATCTCTTTTGAATGTAAAGGGAGCTGAGGTGGATCAAGCCCAAGAGTTGTAGCATATTCAAAAATATAATTAATTTTCATTGACAGTAAATATGTTCCAATGTGTTAAAGGGAACTGCTTCCTAACAGTGTCTCCTCAGTTTAATTTCATGAGATGTATTCCCACACAGAACTTATTAGGCTCCTGCAGATGCAAGGCTGAAAGAGTAGATTCTTGCCATCTCCAAACATCAACTGTGATTCATCACACAGAAAGCCCATTTTTAATAAGCCTTAAAACCAGACTGGTTCATCTACAGTGGCTGTTCTACAGTAAATCTGCACTTGCAAAATTGATTCTGTATTCCTCTAGCAAACCTCTTTTGGTGATTTACAAATCCCATTTACTCAGCTGCCACGTGCTCTCACCCCTGACTACACCAGACACAGGGAAGTAAACCAGAGCAAGTTCTATTATAACCCTGACAGATAAAAAGATAAGATGTAGAGATAAGACTTCTCTGTCCCAGATTTGCAAATATCTTATCAAACACTGCCAGTTACAACTGAACAAAATACAAGGGATGCATTTCTCATCCCTGGCAATCTCTCCCGTGCCTGCCCAGCAAGCCAGCCTGTCCTGAAACCTACACACAACCACTGACAACTGGTACTTCTCTAGTGCAATCTGTACTGGCATCTCCAGTTTCCTCTTTCTCTCTGTTTCAATATTTTCCAACTAATAGACTCAAATTCGCTCAAACCTTACGAGATCACCACCTGAATCCTCCTTTGCATCCTACAGAACCCGCTCCCTTCTCACAGCCTTAAAGATTTCTAAGACCAAAAAGGATTGTTATGATCACCAGTGTCAGCCTGCTGCAAAACAGCCAGTGGAATCTCATCAGTCTTCCTCGGTGCTGCATGAGAAAGCCACTGGTCTGCCTCCAGATAAACATAGCAGTGCAAAAAGCAATTTGGAGGCAGTGTATTTGGCAGCAGTAAGGATTTAAAAATATTTCTAGTAGTTTATATAAAATTACACAACTTACCAAGAGACAAATAAAACCAGAAATCAAAGAACTCATTACTGTTGTTCATTCCTCCTTATTTTCTGGTTAAAACAATAAACTCCATCTTCTCATTAAGAAAATGTTTAACAGACCTGTGACTATCTGTAAGTAATAAGCCTTCTGTCTCCTGGTTTCCTGATTTAATTCACAAGCTGTGTTTCATTAAGAGTGGTAAGCCAGAAATAAGTAATTTGCTCCAACAATTACTCTGGTTTTGCTGCCTCTTTGGCATCCCTTTATAAACCACCGTTTCACGGGCTCCTCACGTTAATTTGTTTTATTGAAGTTTAAAAGGTTGTTTGATACTGGTTTTCTGAACGCTATCCCAGTCCCAACTCCACTCCCTGGCACCCAAAATTCCTGGGGCGTATTGAAGAGTTAAGTGCAATATCCCGGGAGTTCTCCACGGGAAAGCGTTTCTTGCTGGTTAATTTCGCTGGACCTGCAGCCCTTGATGGAACCGTTTCAAACCAAGCGTACGTCGCTGCCCTCATTGCCTCTGGCCCGAATCCCACTCCCATTTTACACTGATATCACGATGTACAGTGGTCCCACTGACGCAACCGCTCCGAGACCAGTGGCGCGACTCCAGATTTACGCTGTGTCACTGGAGGGCTGGAGGGAGGGAGGGCAGGAGGGATGGAGCCCTCGTTTCCAACCCATCACCCGCAGGTTTTAGGGTGCCCGGACAGCTGCTTCCCTGCCTGTCCAGACCTGGCTCTGCTCCGAGCACCCCAACAGAGCCGGGCACGCCGGTGCGGGCTCAGCTCAGCCAGGACGGAGAAAAAACCACAATAAACACCGCTCCCCTCCCCGAAAGGCACCGCGACCCCCCCAGCACTGCCGGCACCGGGACAGGTCCCTCCACCCCAGGGGACCGCGGCAGGGTCAGCCCGGGGGTCTGGACCTCCCCGAGGGACCCCCCGAGGGATGGAGGGAGCCGGGATGTCTTTAGGAACGACTCCGCGGGAAAGGCGGAGGACGGCGGGGGGGGAAAGGGGGTCCAGGCTGCCATGGGGAGGGCTGTGGGACCCCCCGAGGGACGGCTCCCCGAAGGGAGCGGGTCTGGGCTGCCGTGAGAGGGGCGGTGCGGGCGGGGTCCGGCCGCGCACAGCAGGTGAAAGTTGCGGGGCGCTCGGAGGTGGGGGGAAAAGGGGGGCTGCCCCACTCACCTCATCCCCTTGGCCGAACTGCAGCCCCAGGGCGACGAAGTGCTCCACGCGGATGAACCCGTCCGCATCCTCGTCGCACACGTCGAAGACCTCCTTGAGCCTCCGCAGGAACCGCAGCAGGCTGGCCGGCTCCATCGCGGGCATCAGCGGCGGGCGGGCGGCGCGGCCGCGGCCGCCGCCCCC
>JAWMRA010000042.1:4216093-4233115 GCA_035584735.1 Pseudotriccus pelzelni
GCGGGCATCAGAGGCGGGCGGGCGGCGCGGCCGCGGCCGCAGCAGCCATGATCGCCCGCGCCTTCAGCGGGTGCGTGACATCAGCGGCGGGGAGCGGGGCGGGAGGGACGGCGGGGAGGAGGAGGAGGAGGAGGAGGAAGGGATGGATGGAGGGAGGGAGGGAGGAGAGCGGAGGGAGGACGCGAGAGGCGGCGGAGGGAGGGAGGGAGCGAGGGACGGGAGAACAATAGGGCAGAGCCGGAGGATGGAGAGCGAGGGAGGGAGGGAGGGAGGGGGGCCCGCGCTCGGGGCGCGCCGCCAGGGGGCGGAGAGGAGCCGGCGGGAACGGGGAAGGGAAATCCAGGGAATGGGCAGGGAGAGAGGGAGCAGGGTGGGGACAGACGGGGCAGGCTGGGTTCCTCCTTCTGTTCCCCGCGCTGAGAAAGTTGGGGCTGCTCAGCCTGGAGAAGAGAAGGTTTCGTGGAGACCACGCAGCCCTGCCAGCATCAAAGGAAGCTGGAGGCTGTGCACCGGGAATTGTAGCGATAGGACTAAGGGGGAATGGGTATAAACTGAAAGAAGGGAAATTTAGGTTAGCTATATGGAAGAAATTCTTTAGTGTGAGGGTGGTGAGACAGTGGCACAGGTTGCTCAGGGAGGTTGTGGATGCTCCAACCCTGGCAGTGTTGGAAGCCAGGCTGGATATGGCCTTGAGCAACCTGGGCTAGCGGGAGGTGACACTAGTCACGCTAAAATATCTTTTCTGAGGAAAAGCCACTGATCCTGTTCTGAACAGGCCCAGGTCAGGGGGAGAAAAGCTGAGCGTAGAGAGTTAAGGGGCAATTAAGGAAAAGCAGGATGAGCAGAGGTTCCCACGCTCCGCTGCGCTCAAGCGAGAAGGCAGAGCCAGGCAAAGGAACTCCTCGTGGCTGGGCATGGCTGGGAACAGCCACTGTCCACCCACACTTTAATGAGACAGAGCTGCTAACAAAGGGATGTCCGTGCCTTTACAGGAGTCCTCATTAAAGCCTCCTGCAACTGCTGTGCTCCATGGCTGGGTTATAATTTGATCTCTCTGCTCTGTCCCTTTTCTCTCTCACGGATTTTTGGAGTGCTTTTTTAAGCCCACAGCTGTGAGCTGCCAGAGGGGAGACGAGGAACGGTTCTGGTTTCTGCACTGTGCCTCAGACCAAGAATGATGTGTCAGCCTCTGGGGAGGAAGGAGCACTGGCTCAGTGAGGCCCAGGTACTTATTGCCTCTGCCAGCACTTCTTTCCCTCTGTGGTTGCTGAGCACAGGTGACCATCCATCACTGAGTGACGTTCTGGAGGTGATTGATGAAGCCGTCCAACTAAAATGACCATGTAAGTGCAGCAGGTTTTGAATCCAGACAGTATCCATTCATTCGCTTCCTTCAGTAAGAGAGGTCCATATGGCCCTTAGCAACCCTGAAAATCCCATGATTAGAGCAAGCTGGTCAAATTAATCTCTTTCCTGGGAACCAATAGGAGTGCTCTCAGGAAGTTGTATTTCTTTGAACACCAGTCTCTCATTCCTTTTATGTGCAAATTCAGGGTTAGGGAAGAGGCTGGCTTGACTGTAAGTCAGCTGTCAATCACAACACAGTGGCAGCACACACTGCAGTAGCAATACAGCCCCCCCTGTATTCACCCTTTGGCACAGACATACAGAGCTGGTTCCAGAGCCTCTGCCACATTTACCTTCCTTTAGTTTTACAAAGAATACTGAAGAGTTCTTTCCCTCATTGATGTACTAAAGGGTCTTTCCAGACTGGGGGGTAAAAAAAAAATAAATCAAAGTGCAGAGATCAGATATGAGCCTTGGGAAGCAAAGAATTTATGAAGAGATGTGAGGAGATCTGAAAGAGAAAAGGGAAGCAAAATATTTGATCAGCAAACTTCTCTGAAGTTGTCCAGTTAGAGCAGGATTCTTAAGATGTGGGGATGTTTAGCTTTTATCTTGGAAAAAAGGAACCCTTGAACTCATCTTCAGGTTACGTGGGGACTGAGCTCAGCACACCCCTTGGGGGCACCTATTGAAAAATCTGTGAGCTGGTGCCCCTTGGAGCTGTGGAATCAGTTACTGCCAGTCTGACTGCTCTGAAGTGGAGTTCAGCCTCTTCAAAGCTTCAGAGCACATCTGTGTTACCGTCCCACTTTGTTTGCCGAGATGTCTCAGAGTGACTCCTTGCACCATCTGACTCACTGCTCTGTGTTCAGGTGGGCAGCTGTGCCGTTCCAGACTGGGAAGTGCAGTTACACTAAATACTGTGGTGGAAAAATAAAGGAATGCTTATTCCTGTTTGCCTTGGCCACGGGAGGAATTCCCACACTTTGGAAGGGTTGCGCTCAGTTTCGTGAAATCCAGTTAATTTCCACTGATTCTCTCTCTTCCTGGAGAAGGAACTTAGTCTAGATATGCAGGTAAGGAGCGACACAGATTTAGATCCAAACTCTCAGTATTAAAATCTGTGTCATTCTTGCATTAAGTTGGGGGGGAGACATGGAAGAACAAAAGCTCCAGGCTGAGACACTACAGTTTGGGGAGTTAGCGCTGGAGTCTGAGAACTGCCACAGACAGGCTGAGTGCCAGCAAGCACTGGAATCAGGCTGATAAGAGAGCTGAAGAGGCTGTAGAAGCTGTCATTATAGGCAGCTGAATATTTTGAGCAAATATCTGGCAGCTGGGAGATGATTTGACAGCACCCAACACAGGAGAATCAGGATGCGAGGTGCTGGCAGTAAAGGTTTGGGATCCAAAAGCTGGGGGTGCCCCATGGGTGCTGAGGGCAGGACAGGGAGACGTGTGCCACCCACTTGCTGGGCAACTGCACTGCCAAGGTAGAGTTTTTGTAAGGCTGGATCATGGGGGTCAGTTTTTATTGCCAGTGGATGGAGCTGGCATTACTCCTTACTGATCTCTGCTTCTCCAGGCCAAGGTAGGACATGTCTGCTGGTACCAGTGGGCTATTTTTCCCTGCTGGTGCATCAAAATGCGTAATCAGAGATGTTTGGCAACTTCTCCATTTGACTCATGCACTATGTGAAATAAATATTTTACATCCTGCCACTCTAGTTTCCTGAACTTGAAATATGACTAGTGGAGGTGATTCCGTATTTGCCTGCTAAGAATAATTAGTTCAATAGGAAATATTTCATTGAATGCCACAGGCCATGGCTGTCATTTGCAGGATTTCTTTACAATCAGCTCCTTTTCCATCAGTGTCACTTCCACTTACATAGAAAATTGTAATCTGGTGTCAGAAACAACGTCTTAAGAGTGCATTCCCCAGGGGTGATGACCTTATCTACAATTCTGGTTGTGTTCCAATATATCACAGCACCACTTTGAGACCCAGCCTCTCAGAACAGCTTCACAGAACAATTTCTCTTTGTAATATACGCAATATAGCCCTCGTTGAATATTTGGCTTCTAATAGTCTTAATGTATTTTGAATCTAATCCTGTTTCCCATTGATTGATTAACAACATAACAATGTGCTTTATCAGTTGGGTATTCTCTTTAAGCATCACAAAAAACAAGTAACAGGCAGCAAGAATTAGCTTATTAACACTCTTGCCCCTGAGAACTTAAAAATATTCCTTAAGAGGTAATGGAGCTTTCTCAGATTAGCTTAATTAGGTATGGCACAGGAGATACTTGATTGAACGAGTTTCCAAGTGCTGCCCTGGTGCTTCCAGGGACGGCACCAGGAGCTCGGATGGCAAGGCCAGCGTGTTCCCATGGCATTTGGAGGTCTCCTTACTCCACCGAGTGGCCGGTCATCCCACTGCACGTCCGTCCCAGCCCAGGGAATCCGCGGCTGGCGAGGTGAAGCAAGAAAAACAATACACAAACCAGAAGTGACTGAATAGTATGGGATAAAGTCTGCTTTTCTCCCTCTTCCAACAAATCCCACAGTCCTCCCAAATGCCCTGGGGCCAAACCTCTCTTTGGCACATCCCAGAAGCCTCCCTGCTACCTTAGGGGACAGCACCCATCCACTTTTCTCTTGATGAGCTCTAAGCAGTTGGGCAGAACTACATTGCCCTCAGATTATAACATGCAATGGCATCTGGCTACCTCTTGAAAGCAATGAAATGTTTAAAACTCCAAAACTCCAGTGTAGCAGCTACAGCCAAGCTATTTTCAACTTCTACCCCCAAAAGAACTATCAAGTGACACACAGACATTCCTCTCTGGATCTAAGCAAACCACATTAACAGACCTAAGCCACAAATTCTCAGAGACCATTTTTGCCTCCTTTCCCTCCCTCCATTTATTAAAAAATAAATCATTCATCTAGAAAATCACCTAGCTGTAACAGACTGAGGATGCACCAGCCAGCGTATTTTCTTGCCTAACTCACCCATAACACAGCATATGAACTGTTCAAAGTTCTCTCTTAACTGCTTCAAATAAAGTTTCTACAATTTTATTTTGTCCTATCCAAGATGGACCACACAACATCTGAATAAACACATTCCATCTGTAGTTTTACTACAGGAATGTAATTCCCAGATACTGCTGTATTTAGCACGGAGAAATGGGACAGAATAATAAAATTAGAACATGATATACCACACTGATGCTAATGCCAAACAGCGATCACTTGGTGTGCTTCCAAACAAACTGTGTGAGATGAGTCCCAACTGGCTGAGCAGTGGAAGATAAAGAACAAAAACATTTATTACAGGAGGATGTAGGTGCAGCATCATTATCACTGTGACCATCCACGGACCGAGCTGGCTGTGGGGCTAATGGTGCTGAGCAACAGGCTGTTCCAGAGACACGGTGCAACCAGCTTGTGGGGAAACGGCCCTGAAAAGGACACTTTGGGAACAGAGAAGCAACTAGAAAAGCACCTTAACCAGGCTGGTTCTGGCAGCCTTTATAATTGCTTTTGAAAATGGTTGTGGTAGGCATTATCAAATCTAGTGACTGCAGCTTGCAGATGGAATTGTTCCAGCTGTCTCTTGGGCTTGGATGATTCACAGTATTTTAAAACTGACCCAGCCCTAGTCAGAACAGTATCTACCTATAAACCCCCTGCATTACGCCATTCAGACTAACACACCTCTAGTTGTGCAGGTATATCCAACATAGTTCCCTCCTACCTCAACCACCTATGACAAAGGAAAAAAATCCCCCCCAAGCAGTGACCAAATGACATTTGTTCCTCCGTAAGAGCTAAAACTGCTCTTTAACTACCAAATCTATTATATAGCAAATGCCAAAACCAGGTTCAGAAGAAAGCTTGCGAGGGTAAACTCTGCTCTATTCAAATTCTCACTGTTCCTTCATCGCTGTGGGCCAGATAAATTATTCCTTTCCTGAATCCCTCCTGGAAAAACCGTTAATGTGTGCAAGAGTTCAGAACTGACACACACAGACTGTCCTGCCATACATCAGAGTATTTACAGGATAAAAGACACAACATGACAGTGAAGAAGTGCTCTGAGATTTCCGTCTTGCCTCTGTACACAGACACCCTCCTTGAGTTGTGGCTTTGAAAGAAACTTCTAGATTTCTTTTTCTGGCTTAGAAAAGGTAGATTGTTAGAGAAAGGCAAAACTGCTCTTGCTGAAGCAGCAGTTGTGAATTACTGATTTTTAACACAGATTTGTTTCTGTGAAAATTATCTGCAACTAATGGTGAGCAAAAGAAGTCAGTGGCTGTCAGGCTACCTGTTCAGTCAAAGCCTGCAGCTGCAGGGGATGAAATACAAATGCTGGGCTGTTTTCTCCTGACTGACCCGGCATCTGTAAGAAATCTTATTAATATTTAGAATGACTCACTCTAATGATTTGCCAAGTGACTGCCCTTATCTGGAAATGACACGCCGCATGAAATCCAAATGGACAAAGTATGTCACTGCTAATCAGATACACACAGCAGGACTTGAAGTCCTTTCAAAGCAACTGATTTCCTACAGCATCTGCTGGACAGGTGACCTACCTTTGTGATGATCTAAAGCTGTGACACACCAGTGACAAAGCCTCCAGTGAGATAAAAGGAGTCCTCTTTGATATTAAAGGATATCTGCTTTTTTGCTGTTTGCATTTGAATGGACACTATTTAAAGGCCTGTCTCCGTGGGCAAGTATTTTTATTCTAACAAGTTTAGATCTGGCATAGCCCCTAAAAATCAACAAATCACTAACACCAGCCTTGTTGAAACCATCCTTTTTCCTCATAAGCCATCTCTCTGTCAACTGAAAAACCTGCAGAAGCTGAAACAAAGCAGGACAAGGAACAGATGTCTCAGGCCTATGCCTGAGCACAAGCTCTAGGCAATGTGAATCAATGTCCCACTTGATAAAGAAGTGTAAGAACAGCACTAAATAGTGCTTTCTGGAGAGACCATCTTCTAAATTCTTTTCCTTTAGCAAGCCCTATAGTATTACTTGTTAAAGCATACTGTAAAATATTGTCTATAACAGGACTGAGGACTACAAGCTGGTTCAAACTGCTGCCATCGTTTAACCCCAGACAGCAAACAAGCACCACAAAGATAGTCCTGAAAGAATCTGAAGGGTAACAGTGAGAAAACTCATGTGTTGAGATAAAGGCAATTTAATAGGAAAGCAAATGCTGCACACACAAGCAAAGGAAAACAAGGAATTCATTCAGCACTTCCCATGGGCAGGCAGGTGTTCAGCCATCCCAGGAAAGCAGGGCTCCATCACATGTAGCAGTTACTTGGGAAGAAACACCATCATTCCAGATGCCCCCCATTCCTTCTTCTTCCCCCAGCTTTCCCTGCTGAGCCTGGCATCTCATGGTCTGGGATATCCCCTGGGTCAGCTGGGGTCAGCTGTCCTGGCTGTGTCCCCTCCCAGCTCCTCTGCGCTTCAGCCTTCATGCTGGGTGAGGAGCACAAGAGGCCTTGATGCTGTGACAACACTGCTCAGTGACAGCTAAAACATCCCTGTGTCACCAACACTGTCCCCAGCACAAATCCAAACACAGCCCAGACTATCTACTATGAAGAAAATGAACTATCCCAGCCCAAACCAGCACATTGCCCAGGCTCAAACATGCTGATTTGCTTGGCAGGTTACTTAAAAATATTAAAAAAAGAATGCAGATATGCACACTTGCACACTTCCAGCACCTTCCTCTTGTTCATCTAAAAGCCAAACCAGATAAGATGGGATTCTCAAGCAGTGAAATCAGTGTGATGCTGAAGAGAGATCAATTAGACCTATTTATTCCAACAAGTGTTTAAAAAAATAAATCTGGATTTGCACTGCTAAAGTTCTCTAGAATACAGTTCAAGGAGAGATCACAGAAAAGGAAAGCAATTATTAGGTGCCAATACTGCAGCTGCTGGGTGACTGGATGTGTTTACACAGCATTATGCCTCAGTCCTCGCTGAGCCAATGCTATCAGGCATTTCAGGACAGTTTCAGTTGCTGAAGTAATTGAAGGGTTGCTATTTATTTAGGATTCTGACAGCTGGAACAAGCTGTTGTGCCTCCTATCAGACACTAATAAACAGCAGCAGCTATGTGCTCCATAGCAGAAGTCAAATGATGTTTGACCAAGTCTCTTCTTCACTAGTATATAAAAAAAAATGTTGTTTCAAAATAGTCTCTGCAAAACTTAAAAATCTTTAAAAAATATAGATCAAGATTTTGTATACCCTTTTTTAAACACTGCTATTACCTCTCAGAATTATGCTATTATTGTTCATATAATGCTCCTTTCCACACTCCAGGCTAAACCCAGAAGGTTTAAGTGGCTTCTGTCCATTAGGACTCTTTTCTGTGCAAGAAGAGGGTATTAACAGGGCTCCTGCTTCAGCACACAGGAAAGCAGGAATTCCTGCTGGATGTGCTTTAGGTGTTGAGGCTAAAGGCAAAGTTTGAGTAACAGTTATTAAAGAGAATGAAAACAAGAAACAAATGGCTGCATGAGAGATGTCAAATCCTCCTCTGAGGGGTGTTTTTCTCTCTCCATAACACAGGAAGCCTGAAGAATCCTGGATCCTAACTCAGGCCCCCCTGGCAAGATGAGATGGACTGTGATTCCTCTAAGGCAGGTCCTCTATCCTGGTGTCTCCGTATCTTCAGCTTGTAATCCAGCCAGGTGACTCAAGCAGAGGCCTGAGGACAAAGGAAGGAACATTCCATGGCCTTATGAAGCAGAGCAGCTCTCAGAGGGGAACACAAAGCAAATCTACCAGGGGTCAAGTCAGTTTTAGTCTTGGTGTGTGAACAGAGAAGGGAGCATTCAGGAAAGGGCAAGAGCACAAAATCCTTCCAAGTCAAAGGATCAGAGTTAGTTCTTTATGACAGGGGACTTCCCTCTGAGACAGTCATTTATGAACAGGATTAAGGCAGCAAATCACAGCTTAAAAATTCAAAAGCAACAACTCATTCAAGGAAAAAAAAAATGCCTTTCCATGAGTGCTTGTGCACTTTGTCACGAGATCAGAGAGGCTGTGTGTCCAAACAGCCATTGCTCCTTCTTCGGCTCAGGATTGTGGACTCGCTCCTCAGGAGCCCTGGGGCTGGGCAGGAGGCCAGGCCAGCTGGGCTCCCCTTCCCTAGAGCTGCTGCTGGGTCACCATCCTGAGCATCTTCAGGGCCATCTCCCCTTGGTCAGACGGTACCTGGCACAGAGATAAGCGCAGGATAAGCAGCTGCTCTAAGGGAGCAGACAGCAGGCACAAACCTTCTGCAGCTTCCTTGCCGATAATGGTGCCCCCCCACCCCAAGGAGGTCATTATTTACCATGTGCCCGGCCTTGAGAATCCAGAAGAAAGCAAAGTTCTCGTAGGCCTTGTGAAAAGCAGCTGTCTGGGTGGATTCTGGAGACACGTACAGTGCCTTCCACCTTTTCTGGCTGAACTGGGCCAAGCTGGGCCATTTCAGTTTCCGGATCCATGCTTCTTGGCCTGGAGGAGATATGTTTGATTACAGATACTGACACAACAACTTGGGAGTCCAGTTCAGCTGGATGCCCCCTGTACGAGCTACCAATACAGCAGAGTGAGCAGAAAGTCTCTGCGTGCTCAGGTTCCAAAACCAATTTTGCTATGCTTAGGAAAATAATCAAGGCTGGCTCAGGACAGGCTGAAACAAATCAGTGGAGGCAGAAGGGGAAAGCAAACACTGAAGGTGTATATGAAATGGACTTATGATTGCACAAATTAAACATATTCCTCTTGGAGGCTCTGCTGCCCCAGAAATTCCAACGTTATTTTGTTTTACTCCTCAAACACTTGAATGTCCTCCCGTGGAGAAGGATCAGCCACACCAAGCCCCCATCCTGGAAATCAAGAGGCATTGCTTCTCTGTTTGTTAGACACTCACTGAGGACCAAATCTGCATCTTGCAAGCAGTGAGGGACAAAGCCCAAGATGTGCAGGAGCCTTACATGTTCCTGAGGGCAGGTGTGATCACTCTTCAACTGCACCTCCCTCATTAATTACCAACATTCTTCGTTTATGAACAAGCACACACTCATACACACATATATATGCATCTATCCAGAAGCGTTAAGTGAATTATTTGCTTCACTGAAACAAGCAATTACTAATGTTTCAGATCCATTTCTCAGCAGCACAATGGAAGTAAAGGATTTCCCTCTCTCAGGGGGATACAAGCAAAACATACTAAAAGCTGCTCATTTATGACTGTAGTATTTAAGTGTTGCCAGTTAGAAGATTTGCATGGGAGACTGGAGAAATCCAGGTGCCAATATCCTGGCAACTTCACATTCTACTCATCAGGTGTTCTGTTCCTGACCCCTGCCAAGAAGTTCCTTACCCATGGTGTCAACAATGAGATCCAGCTGCCCATTATAGACTGTAACATTCATGTTGGCTGCCAAAAGCTGATCCACAACATCAATGACAGGTTTCATGAAGTCCTCAGCCATGTTCTCAAAGACCTGTCTGGACTGACCTGGTTGGAAACAGAAAGACAAATTTTAACTGATCCTCAAAGGACATCATCCCCAAGCTGGTAGAGAAGCGTGGTCTAAAGGTTCTGAAAGGCAGTTCACAGCAGCATAAAAACCAGTCCTAGCCCAAAGTGGCAGCCAGGGATTTATCAGTCTGAGGAACCAAAGGGGACCAGAAGGCAGCCAAGCTCCCACTGGAGATCACAGACAGCCAGCACTGGAGCTCCTGGCTCCTATTTACACACGCAGGCTGCTGTTATCCATCAGTCCTTTAAACCAGCTACTGAGATACAGAGGATCTTCTGCCTCCCTCCCCTTGTATTTTTAGTTACTTGGCTAAAGACAGAAACAAGCAGCAGAATTGGAACCAGAACCACATCTGCCCTACAACATCTTCATTTCTGAGAACAAGTCCCCTTTTTAGGC
The DNA here is from genome assembly GCA_035584735.1 of Pseudotriccus pelzelni. Taxonomy (NCBI): domain Eukaryota; kingdom Metazoa; phylum Chordata; class Aves; order Passeriformes; family Tyrannidae; genus Pseudotriccus; species Pseudotriccus pelzelni. The sequence goes on from JAWMRA010000042.1 coordinate 4,226,434, forward strand.
CCCAGGGATAATGACAATGGAACGTGACCAATTGCTAAGAGCATCTTCCTGCAGGCTGCAGTATTCTGAACGGCAGCAATGGACTCGTTAGGTGCACAAGAATGTACCTCCCCATTTCACACAGTCAGGAATAATCTTCAGCTTCTTTCTGATGGGGCCATTCATCAGTTCATCCAGGCTGTCCTGGTGCATTTTTCTGACATGGCGCTGGTAAAGTCGCACTGGAGAAAGAGAGAACCCTTTGATCAGTGGCACATCTAAGATACTCATCCTGCACAGATCATTTCCAGTGTCACAGTCATGGCCAACAAACCCTGCTCTAATGAAAATGCAACACCACAGAGAGAGATTTGTCTCCTTTCACTAGAAACCACCGATTTCACGTTGATGCTCAAACATCATGGAGCAAAAGAGTTCTAATCAGACTGTTTGTACTGATGAAACAGTGCTGTGTCCTAGCTTGAAGACAGAAATGAAAGACAACAAGAGGAAGTAACTTAAAGGTCATAAAAATATGTTGCAATTATACTGAGTGCTTCCTTGCTGTAATCTGTGCAGGATGTATAGGTGAAGGTGTAATCCATAGGGTTGCTCCACATTCCTATCTGTCTCTATTTATGTAAGAGCAAACAAGTTCTGCTTGGGAGAACATCAACATCCATTCTAAGGACGTGCTAAATTCAGGCTCTTTCCACCACCAGAACTGAAGGTATGGATGCAAACACACGGCCTCAGAAGCTTAAGCATTTAAATACAACTTACTGAGATGGAGATTTTCTTGTTCATCTGATTTCGCTTCTGGAACCTCCTTAGTCATGATGTTATAGAAGTTCACATTGTCTGTGTTCTGAAAACACAAGGTAATTTCAGTAACATTAACAAAACCATTTCTCAAATATGAAGAACAAATTATTCTGAAAAAAAAAAAAAAGAGGTAAGTGAATCCTAAATAAAGGACCCTGTGACCTGCCACTTTGCCAGCACTTCAGGAAGATACTTATGAAAAACTTGGGTTCTACATTTGCTTTGAGAAGTGAGGAAGAGACTCTTCAAGCCTGTATTGCTCACTCATGGGTTGTGCCAGAGATACTATTTACTCCTCCAAAACAGATGGGAAGCTACAGGAAGCCTTACATCCCACAAATGATGGTAGATTCTCATTACTCATTCCAGAGAGCTGCAGTGCCAGGTGATGCTTTCAGACGGGCTCTGCTGCCACATCTAGCCTGACCTGGTGCTGCCTCAACATCCTTCCAACCTACAAGCCTCCAAAATCTAAAATGCTTCCCCAAGAAGTGGTGATAGGTATGAGCCACCCCTCTTTTGGAACTGCTGGCATCTGGGTGTGTCCAAGGCTTGTAGAATGAGTTTTTATAGTTCTGATGCATAAGGCCAGAAATCAGCTCACAGCAGCAACCTCAGAAGAACTGCAGTGCCTTCACCTGCCAGCACCATCACAGCTGGGAGGAGGGGACGAGCAGACTGGAAGAGAAAGGTAAAACAGGAACCACAAGTTCCTTCCAAACAGCAAGAAGTGAAACCAACCATGTGCAAGGCACTGTCAGTTATGAAACAATAACAACAAAAAAACCAACCCCAAAAAAGAGCAAGAAAAGGAACTGGCTCCAGATTAGCCCTTCTGTCTGAGGCAGCCAGAGTCTTATCTGTACTAAACCATGAGATGTTACAAAGAACGAGATTTTGGAGCAACCTTTCAACAGGAGAGACAAGAGCAAAACTTCACCAATCTTTTAAGCTGGAACTTGCCAAGTAAAAAGATGTGACTCACAGTAACAGGACATAACTTGAAGTTCCTTTCCATTCTGTGCACCTATTGTAGTTCTTCAATAGAGATCTGTGCTTAACTTGAAATTTGTGTCTTGCTAGATGCAGCTTTCAATATTCCAAGTTTTCAAGGAGATATAGCTCTTTTAATCTGAAACTGGATTCTCTGGAAATCAGCAGGACTGCTTGCATGCTAAATATTAAGCATCTATTTAAGTGACTGCCAGGTTGAAACCTTGATGCAATACAAACCCATGAGAGCTGCCCTACCCATTGCCTCTCTTAATCACACAGTGGTGCATGGCAAACAAGCAGCTCCTTTACCTCAGGACTGGGATAAAACAAATACTGCCAAAAATGACCAGGCAGGAGAATTCCTGCCGACCCAGTTCTCATAAAAAGGGATAACCTGAAATCATGTGCCTCCCCAGGCACCAGTTACTTACTCATGCTGGTCAAAGATCTCACCTCTTCAATGACACCTTCAGCCTTGCCCCAGAGCTCAGTGGCCAGCCCATACTGATTTTTATTTATTGCATCCATTATTTCTTTGGCAACAGCAGTCACCTCTGCTAGACCATTATCATCAAGGAGAGACTGGAAAGCAAACACAAAGGAGGGCAGCTTTAATTGTGACTTCACATTCATTTATTGCCAACAGCCTCCACGCTTTCCAGGTTTTGTTCTGGGTAAGAGGCAACCTTAAAATTCAACCTTCATTTATGGCAGCACAAGTGATCAGGTGAGGACCAAGAGCTTAAGAAGGTACTTACAGTGCTGTAAAGGTAGGGCCCCCAAGACAGCACAGAGTCTAAAGAAACAGAACAGATTTCAAACATGGAACTTTGTGAGGTATGATTTAACTCACTTTCCTTTTATGGAGATTAATTAATCGGTAAAAAAGTACTGTCAGCTCAGTTTAGCCCTAAGGTTATGACCACAGAGCAGGTTCTTTACAAATCCTGCAACATCATTAACCCTCTAAAGCATTAATCAGCAAAATCACTTAAGGCAGGGATGGCATTTTTGACTTTAGGTACTCGTGGAATGATTGAAGGAACCAACAAAACAAAACAACAACAAATCACCTACAGTTTGAGGATTTTCAACTTACCCAAGGGAGAAATCCATGAGTCTCCAAGAGCAGTCCCCATAAAATTGCACTTTATGGTCCCTTTTTGAACAGCCTTGGTAAATAACAGGAAAAACAAAACCAAACAAAACCACAACTTTTAGTTATACATTCATGACTCCAGAATCAGTTTTCTTTAAGTGAAAAAGATTCAGTACCATTGTGAATTAGGCAACAGGGACAGTGTATTCCAGAAAATGCAAGAACTTGTAGAACATGACGTTTTCAAGTGAAAAGCAAACTGCATCCTCCAACTACTTACCTTGTGAAGCTCTAAGGCAATGCCAGCAGCCATTTTACCTCCGTAAGATTCAGAAAATATGTAGAATGGGATGGTCTGGGGAGAGAAAAGCCACACAAGGAACCCTCTGGGCAGAGGGCAGAAGATACCTCCAACCACACCCCAGAGAAGCCAGGCACTGGCTGTTCACCTCTCACCACCAAACACTCAGTATTATATATATAAATATATTATCCTTATGCTTCTCAGATCACTCAGCAGACAACAACTTACCCCCATGCTTACCTAACTAACCCCAAATTCAAGATACAACTTCTGAGTTGTGGGGAGTAAGAGGCAGTGATTATACCTACACCGAGTCCCACCAACCCCTACCTAGCAGCAAACACTGCCCATCAGGAAATACGTTCACTAATTCTTTTTGAGCTCCATTTAAAAGCAAGGAAAAAAAAAAAGCTAAACCGGAATTCAATTCACTTACCTGGAATTCTGTTCTGCATGAGAAGAATTCTCCAAGGAAAACCATCATATCAGAAACTACCATGGAAAGGTTTTTGGCAAACAGGCTACAGTCATCCACATAACTGAATCCAGTGCCCACAGGATTGTCCACAAACAAGATACTGGCTGCCTGCAACTGTACAAGCAGAAAGGTTTGTATGAAACCTCAGCTCAGCCCCAGCAAAAAACTTGTTGAAACTGCCCAATCTGCAACTGAAATGCACCCAAAAAACCCCAGTGATCCAGGGGCAGGTCACCCACATGATCTGGGGAACTCCCAAGTAATACAGACTATATGTAGCTCAGAGCACTGATACATTTCAATAATTAAACATCCACCTTCATAGGCAGCTGTAATTTGTTTTCCCTTGAAGGCCACACTGGACCTGTAATTACAAGCCATACATTTTACACTGCCATCCATCCAGAAAGAGCTCTGTCACTGCACACAATGAAGCTGTGATCTGAAACAAGACTTTCTACCATTTCCCTGCTCTCTGCTTCCCAGATAACTGCATTTCACAAACCCATGGGAGCCCAGACGTATTCCAGCAAATCAAATTAACAGGCGCAAGTCTTCAGCTCTTCACAAGGTTACTCCTATAAGCCAATTTATTAACCACACCATTTTAAGATGAAATATTATAGTTCTACTGAACTTTACATGAAAACTGTGTGGTTTTGCATAACAGTCATCTGCTTACAGAAGCAAACAAATATTTGCAATCAATAATTAGAAGCTTAACTCTCTACTGTACCCAGGTTGTATTTCTTGGTTTCAATTCTTTGTCTAATGGACCGATCTCTTCAAAGTTCCCAAATCCACAACCTGAAGATCCTGGACCTCCCTGTGGGGAGAAACCAAATGACAAAGAAGTTAAAAGGCAGCATGGCACACGACAGACAGGAGAAAGGGAAAAGTGAGCCAGTAAGTAGAATGACAGATTGTAAATTTTAAAAAATGGCTTTTGCACTACATGTTAATTTGCAGAGCAGGCTCTCTTCCTCATCTTTCATTACACACATCCCATTTCTGAAAGCAAGAATTAAACAGAGAAGCAGTCACTGGGGAGATCATCTGATGAGCTGCGCGCTATGTGGGCAGTTTCAAAACCTTGTTCCCTGAATAACGAATGCAAAAGTTAGTGATCTGCGGGGGTTTGCAAGTCATTAGTTTAACCAGCATGTACATTTCACCCTGATGAAATAACCCAGAAAGAAAAAGACCAAGTCCTCAAAGTGATTATATTCAAATTAAATTCTGAAATGTACTGCTGGAGGTGACTGTGGAGAACACTCCACTGGCTTTATCAAACTGGGATTGAATGGCACCCACCTCTAAACAGTCAGAGTCTCTCTTACCTGTTTCCATTTTAAAACTCTGATTATTTTATCTACTCTCTCTCTCTGAACATTGTTCAGACTGCAAGCTCTCCAGGAAAGGAGCTGTGACACCACAATGCACAAAAATCACTACTGTTGCGTGAGAGACAAGAAAAACCTCCATTTCTGGAATTGAACTTGATGGAAGGTGAGCCGCTGGGGACACCCCACAACTGTAGGATGTCATCATCATTGTTTCTTCCCAACCTGAGCACCTCATCCACAAGGTGAGTCATTTAGAAACGGGCAATTTTCAACCCTGTTTCTGCAGGGCTGCAAGGTACCAATCCAACTGAACCACAGATGGAAAGAATTATCACGTAGGTGTCTTTCAGCAAACCTTACCTGAAGCCACAAGACGAGAGGTAGTTCTGTGAAGTCTTTGATTGGGTTATTTGCATAGTAGAGCCACCAGAACATGTGGGCCTTGCTCCGAACCTGCACATATCCCCACAGCTCTTTGGACTCCTGGGACTGCCTCAGAACTACACCTATGGGGGAAATAAAAATCAGCCAGGTAAAAAGGCTCAGCTTTGGGCTTTCCACTACACTTGTTCCAAAACATTACATTTCAGTCTTGGGTGTGGTAATTAGAAGCGCTTCCATTAAAAAAAAAAGTTTACTGTAAGAAACCTGCCTATACTTACACCCCCACCCACAGCTGAGTTATCATCAATGAATGAAGCTAAGCGTGTAATTAAGTGCTTCCTTATCAGAGCCTGGCACTGGAGCTGCCGCCGGAATAACAGCCCAGTCACTGGGATAATTTGTACTATCAGGAAACACTTAAAGCCTTTCCAAGGCCTGAGCTGAACAGGCAGTCCCACCGGACACGATGGAGTAACTCCCACCAGCTGCAGGGTCTCCAGGGCTCACAGGATATTCCGAGTCGGGAGGGACCCACAGGGACCATGGAGTCCGACTCTGGAGTGAGTGGGTAAGACCTTGGCGTTATCAGCACCGTGTTCTGATCAGCTGAGCAACCCCCAACACTTTGATCCGAGTGTTGGGCGAGACCAGTTCACTCTACAGTCCCCAAGGACAGCCAGTGCAGGGCGAACAGAGGGCCACTTTTCAATGACTCCAAGATCTAATCCTAAAGTTAATGAAATCAGTATAGTCTGGTCACCTTAAGCAACCACTCCATTCCCCACCTAGGCCAGGCACGCCGGCAGCACAGACCTTTGAAACTCCATCCCTTATCTCTTGGGCCAGGGCAAAAGGCAGCAGCGCACTGGAGCAGCAGCAACGAGGCTTTTCCCACGTCGCAGCGCCCCGGGCTTCGCTGCTCCCGCTGCCTCCTCCTCCTCCTCCCCGTCCCTCCCGGCCGGCAGGGCGGCGGCACCGCCCGGGGCTCAGCCCGGGGCCTGCGCGGCCGCGGGTCGCGCTGCGCCCGGAGGCTGTCGCTCCGTTCCGTTCCTATGCCATCCCATCCCATGCCATCCCATGCCATGCCATGCCGTCCCGTCCCGTCCCGTCCCGTCCCGTCCCGTCCCGTCCCGTCCCGTCCCGTCCCGTCCCGTACCTGCGGTGCCCGCCGCCAGCAGCAGGAGCCCACAGACCGCGCTCCCGGCGCGGCGCGGCCCCATCGCTCCCTCAGCTCCCGCGGGTCACGCGCGCGCGGCCCGGCCCCGCCCCGC
>JAWMRA010000042.1:4236158-4352778 GCA_035584735.1 Pseudotriccus pelzelni
ATGGCATGGAGGGCTATAGAATACATAGATTGGGTTACACCCATGAATTGGTCCCAGTTGTTCTAACTAGGACAATAAGTTAAATGCGTTTCTTTAGGCTTTCTGTATTTGTGTAACACAAAGAAGTGTTGTGTCTCCTGTCATTCCAGTGTGAATTTCCAGGTACACGCTGTTATTTCTCAAGATACCTTTCCTACAATATTATTGCAAATCCTACCATACAAATAATTATACTTCACTGCAAAAACTTATAATTTGTTATTTGTCTTTCTTTCAACAGCGCTTGGAACTAACTGAAAATTACAGTCCCGAAGTTTCAGACTATAAGGTACTGATTTTCTTTCCTCACTTAATTCACTCTCAGAACTATTACAGGTGAGGTATGGCTTAAAAATGTTGGGGTTGTGCAGTGTTTTTCTTTGCATCCAGTTGGCTCCAGAGGCCATTCCTGGTGCAGCAGTAAAAATAAAAACTCCAGAAGCCAAAACTAATTGAAAATTTGAAAGGTGTAGCAGTTATTTAAAAAAAAAAAAACACCAACCCAACTGCAAGCATTGTTAATGATCATTGATATTTTGGAGATGACAAAAAGTGCAGAGCTTCAGGTAGAAAAATGTAGCTGTATTTGAGTCTGCTGTGGTTTGAAGCCAAGGCAGGTTCTTGACACTGGTGCAAGTAAAATTTTGTAGCTACTTGAGATAAGTTGGTTTCTGGGGAAGTACTGAGTTAAACTTGAAAGTTGGTGACAGTCAGTAAACTTTGGTTTATTGATGCCAGTAGCTACAGATTGCTGAGCTTTAATTCTCTGTGAATTTTATACACAGAGATAGGAAAAACTGATAGCCAAATTTCCTCTAGCAGTGACCAGGTAGCACAGTGGTTGTGGATATGGAGTAGTTATCCAGTGCTGAAGTGTATCTTACCTAATTCTTCTCTTGTTGCTTTATGAAGGAGGCGAAAATAATCAGTTGGAACGCTGATAAAAAACAGATCGAGCTTGAGATCCTTTCAGCACCAGCAGGACAAAGTACGTACCCTGGGACACCAAAGGTTCCTTGTCCTGTGCGTCACTTGGGAAACAGTCCAAGGCACAGCTCCTGTTTCAGGAGTGTTCCTAATTTTCTTGGGTTCATTCTCCCCCTTCCCTCCTCATTCCCTCCCCAGAAAGTCCATTTAAATGGGGAAGTTCTAACCCTTGCCGGTTGAACTGAAGGTGCTCATGGGCATTTGCAAAAGTGAATTTCTTCAGTCGGTGTGAGTGCTCAGTAACTCACCTCTAGTGTGGCTTCATTTTCTAAAAAAAAAAAAATTGAAATCAATATATGGAATTACAGAGAAGATGTGAGACCACAATACCATTCTTTGCAACACCAGTGAAGCCACTGCCTTCAGTGGGTGTGGAAGTGAGTCCCTGCAATGACAAGGTGCAGTTCCTCAGACCTGAAACAAGGGATGTTTCTGAAACTTGAGTGTTTGTCCTGCAGTTGCCATTGAAGCCAGAATTCATGAATTGTCATACAGATATTTTTTCTCAAACTTTAGCAACATATTGCTACCTTTTTCATCCATGTAGTCATACGAGTCACCTTAATTTTGGTGTGCAGTATTCAGCTCTACCTCAGATGTTTTTTGGTTAGAATTACAAGCCCAGACACACAACTGAGAAACAAACAAAACAAAACTGGGGTTTGAGGTAAACATTTAAACTTTTTTGTTGATTGTAGTTCATTGAGTTGTTTTATTTGTTTTGAAGCTGCTAAGGAGCCAGGGAAATTCGATCTGGTTTACCAGTCTGCAGATGGAGCAGAGCTGATCGAGTATGCTGTCCCTCAGGACACCAAGGTATGTGGGTCCTGCTCTGAATCCTGTTACCAGTTTTGCACAGCTGATACCTGCCCTGCTTTATGGCTCGGTTCATCTCAGGGAGATTCCCTGATTAAAATAAATGGAAGCAAAAATAAATGTTCCTTTCTAGCAAGATTGTGCATGACCACAAGGTAAGAATCACTCCTTGCATATTACTCAATTAACTGGGGTCAAAGCCAGTCATCAAACTGTAACTTTTTGGTTTGGCTAATAAAATAAACAACATCATGTCTCACAGAGCATCCATTCTTTCAGGCTTATTGATGTCATGCACTGTTGTTCTTACCTGCATCTTCCCTTACCCAGGATGTCAGGCAGGTTGAGGTTCATCAAGAGGATCAATAAATCACAGGAACGAGTCTTTGTTCAGGTCTAGACAAAGAGTGATGACAGAGAAACTGCATCTGCTGGTGTAGCTGGTACCTGCTAAGTGTTGTCTGTGCTTTGTTTTCAGATAACTGAAAGCTGGGATGCCCTGATAGAGCCAAGACTGATTGTTGAGCCTCCAGTCAATGGATCCAACGTCGAAAATGGAACCATCTAAACTGTGAAAAAATGTACATAATTGTACAGATTTGTTTTGTGAAATGCTGCCTTCCGGTTCTGAGGATGGCAGGTGCACTGGTGGATATTAATAAACTGCTTTAAAAAGAAGTATGCCAAAAGAAAGGCACTATTTTTTTCCCTTAGGGTGTGTTTTTATGCAATACAGGAAGGCTTTGTTTAGTCTGACACAGGTCTGTTGGGGTTTTTTTCTTAATATTTATATCCTACTGCTGTGAGCTGCAGAACTGGAATGGTTTGATCAAAAGATAAAATACAACCTTGTACTGTCAGTAACTTATTTAAATGTCTGGGTTTGTCTAAAACCATGTAACTTTCATACAGAGGTCATTTTTAATTACAAATTAAATGTTGTTGATATGCACCCCCCCTCCTCTGCAGCTGCTGAGCATCATACAAATGCCATGAGTTTGCAGTTACTTACAGAATTCATCTGAACATGTCCAGAAATCCATGTGGATTTCAAGCTTCTGTAATTTTGAGGCCTGTAAATAGTAGTGGTAACTCAACTTTGCTTAGAACCAGTGGAAAATGACACGACTCCCCAGCCAAATTGTGTCCCATTGTGTTAATCTGTGTAGGCTCTGAAAGCCCTTTTTGTTTGTTTGTTTTAGACCAAACCCTTTTGCCCTGTAAGAGCTGTGCTGCCTTTCTTTCCTTCCCAGCAGCACAGTGGGTGACCAGGTGCTGGCAATGTGCTGCACTAACAGCTCTGAGAATTATTAACGTTGAGGGGACACCTTGTACCTCTGTAGACCTGGCAAGTCTTACAGTTCCAGATAATCCCCATCCTGGATAGTTGGCTCTTACAGAGAATATATGGAAAAAAACCCCAAAACTCTAGATACAAATACCTGAAAAGCTGTACGTGGTGGTTTAGCTAATATGTACTCTGACCAGTGCATGATTACATTAAAATACTGCACATCTTTGCATTAGCCCTATTTAAATGTCTTGTTTGTGAAGGAATCATTTTTATACGAGTAAAACTGATTTCTGTGTTGTGGTTCTCTTTAGTTGCCATTATTTCATGCCAGAATTCGGGTTTTTTAGAGAAATGGATTCATGTGTGGCTGTTCTTGCAGACTAGACAAGAAGATGCCAGGCACTAGCACAGTGATGCTGAGACAGTGGGGCTTAATGGAAAGATTGTTTTTCTAAGGGAAATTGTTTATTTTTAATTCTTAAGAAATTGTAAAAGCTAAATGCAAGTATTTCACAGCACTGTTAGAGCAGGACTCTTGTTCCACTGCCTGCAGTGTATTTTGGCCGGAGTTAGATTTCATTCAGGACCACAGGAAGTTCTCAAGTAATTTCAAGGAAGCAAAGAGAGCGGTAACTTCATTAGCTATGCAAATGGTAACAGTAATTTTTGACGTTAAAATGTTATTGTCTTTTAGACAAAAGGAGTGATTTGGCTTCCTCAAAACCAGAATCTCAAGCCCTCTTTGACAATGGGGAACTTAAATTGCTCATCTGAGCTCTACACATCCCGTGCTCTGCTCCAGAAGCAAAAGCTACAGTTGCGAGGGTGTATATTTACCGTCTTTGTTTGCATACCTTTGTATCAGTAGATACCAGATGAGCGCTGCAGGAAATAACAGTGAAGGTACCAAGCCTCTGAAAGATGACAATGGCTTGGTCCAGACAAGCCCGAGGAGTCAATTCACTATAGAAAAATAAAAAAATGTAAACATTAAGAGCTGCTCCTTGGTCCAGTCACACGTGCACAACGCGGCTCTCTAAGAATGTTCCTTTGCAGTCCCTGCCAGCCACCACCTCCCAGGTACCCCCAGTGTTTGCATTTCCTCTGACAGCAGTTACAAAGTCCTCACCAGCCCAGCCCAGCCGGGCTGTAAATACATGGCACTGTGCCTGACTCCTCAAAACTCCTCCAGCATGTGAGGCACTTCATCCCTGAACTTTTGCTCCTTTCACAGCCTTGGAGCTCCAAATGCCTCCTCTTGTCCTTTCTGCACCTGTATCTGTTGCTAAGCAGTGACTCAGAGCCCTGGGCAGCTGATCCCGAAGGAGCATTGCGAGACTGGAGAGATAACTGATGTAGGTAGAAGTCCACGTTAATCTCTACAATGTAGGTTTGCAATGACCATCCAGATGTAATTCAGTCTTACAAAAGAAATGGCTAGGAATTCATTTCAGCTGTAACAGATGACCCACCATTGCCTCCTTTGAGTGCTTTATACAATCCCTGAACATTTTTGGAAGCCCCTAAGGACTAATGGCTACACGATTGCCTGCTAATACTTTTTAATGATGTTAAAAGGAAACTCAGCAGTTCTCCACACAAGGTGTCCTTTGCCCACTGGACAAGAGGAGAGAGAAGACAGCTCCTGCTGGTGGAGGCCACCAGGCTCTGCTTAAATTACTGAGGGCCCACAGAATTTGTGCCAGGCTGCTTTGTTTCATCCGTGCTGCCAGCGTGGCTGGAGAAGTACAGAGAGCCCTGAGCAAGTCGCCAGGACACCAACAGGCAGGGCAGAAGAAGGAGGAGTAAGAATTTGGAGCCAGGTTAGTTAAAACAGGAGTGGGTGCTCATGTTTTTATTAGCACCAATGTTCCTGTTAGAAACAGCGATTATTCAACAGTTGGACTGAGGAAAAGAAAACAAAATTCGAGGAAGTACCTCCTGTTGTGATGGTTTCCACATTCTCAAGGCGGTGACCCGTGAGCTTTAAAAACGCTGGACTGACATCAGCTGTTGGAACCAGACGATGTTTAAGCTCCTTTCCAACCCAAACCGTTCTAGGAGTCTATTTGTTCTTCAGCAGCCAGGTCACCCATAGCTTAGAGCAGCCGGGATTTGCGGTTCGTCCCTTCCCTGAGCTCCAAGCAGGAACTTGCGGGTTGTGACCGCCGGACCGCGCTGGGGTGTCCCGAGTTTCCTTCGTGCGGGTTCCGGGACGGGAGCGGGTTTGCGGGGAGCTCTGGGGGGCTGCGGGGAGCTCTGGGAGGCTGCGGGGCCGGCAGCCCGGGTGGGCACCGCACCCGACATCACCCGCCGCGGTTTAGAAACCAAACCCGAGGTCTCCGGGCGCGGTGGGTGACGCTGCCCCGGAGCCCCTCGACCCGGTCCACCCGCGGCCCCGGTGCGTGGAGGGGTCTGAGTTCAGCCCGGGGGTCCCGGCCGGTCCCGGTCCTCCCCCGTGCCCATCCCGGGGCAGAGCCCGCAGTACCTCGGGCTGCCGGGTCCGGCGGACGGGCGGGTGCTGCGGGGGGTGTCACAGGGCTGCCGCCCCACCCATCGGGCGGGGAGAGGACACGCAATTTTCCGGAAAGCCCCGGCCCCAGTTTCGTTTCTCCGGCCCCAGTTTCGTTTCTGGCTCTTGGGAGCAGCGGCGGACGCGGCGATGGCGACGCCGGAGCCGGAGCTGCGCCTGGCGGGGCTGGAGGAGGAACTGACCTGCTGCATCTGCCTCTGCCTCTTCAGCAGCCCCGTGACGGTGCCCTGCGGCCACAACTTCTGCGCCGCCTGCCTGGAGCTCACCTGGGCCGGGCTGTCGGAGGGGTTCAGCTGCCCGCAGTGCCGCACCACCTTCGCGGGCCGCCCGAAGCTGCACAAGAACACGGTGCTGTGCCGGGTGGTGGAGCAGCTCCAGGGCCGCGCTGGGGCCGGGGATGAGGAGCAGGAGGAGGAGGAGGAGGATGGGGGGGCGGCGAGGTGCGAGGCGGAGGAGCCCCCCGTGTTCTGCGACAGCTGCCGGGAGGCGCCGGCCGTGCAGACCTGCCTGACCTGCACCGCGTCCTTCTGCGCCGAGCACCTGCGGCCGCACCGCGACAGCCCCGCCTTCCGCGACCACCAGCTCTGCCCGCCCCTGCGAGACCTCCAGTACCGCAAGTGCGCCTCGCACAACCGGCTCTTCGAGTTCTTCTGCAGCAATCACGGCACCTGCATCTGCTCCCTCTGCCTGCTCGGGCACAAGCTGTGCCACACCAGCCCCTTGGAGCAGGCTAAAGCCAATGCCCAGGTGAGCAGCTGCGGGGGCCTGGAACACTCTCCCAGGGACACTCTGGAGCCTCCCTTTGCTCCTTCAGGGAGGGCAAGGGGGAGGCTGGACCGAAACTTTGACTGTAAATCTCTCGTCTGGTCTTGGCAGACTGTTATCTCCCTTCCAGGCACATCATCAGATTGATTCCTTGTGTTTTCCTCCTCTCTCCAAGGAAAGAGTCATTCCTTGCATTTTCCTCCTCTTTCCAAGATGTTGCTCAAGGGCCAGGATTCTGGGGAGGCGCTATCATGGGGTTGATTGCCAGCTCCTGGGCTGGGCTGGGCTGACCAGTGAGGTCTCCCACACTCGCGGTGTCATCCAGAACTCCAAGCCTCCTCCGCTGCCGGGGCTCACTGCGTGGCCTTCTCACAGCCTGACCCGAGGGGCTGTGGGCAGACGTTGCCCTGTGTATGTTTTTAAGACTCAAAGAATTTTAAAGTAGCCTAGGGAGATCTCCAGCACACAGATAAAAGCCAGAAGGAGGTTCACAGAGTGGAAGCCTGGCCTTCATATCTTACAGTGCAGCTGAAAATCGGAGGGCAGTTGAGTAAAGCATGCTTGAAAAGTTTAGGTGGCCAAACTCCCATCTGTTTGGTGAGTGTGGGTACAGCTTACCTGCAGAACTCATCCCTGACTGAGCTTAGCAGCGTCTTGAGCCAAAGGAACAGGTAACTCACACCTGAGTGATAAAATTCTCAAAAGGAGAGGGGTGAACAGTAGCATTAACTTTGTGCCCAAAGTCCAGCCTGAGAGCGAACATTTATTCTTAGCATGAGAACTGCTGAAAGCACTCAGTCCTTATTGAGAGAGTGAGTCAACAGTATGCATCTTGCTTCTGGAGCAGGTGGAGCTGCAGGGAGGGTGTGGGTGCCACAAGGCAGGGCAGTACTTTTACATCCTGTAAGGTTTAAGGAGAGAGAGGTTTTAAACTGATAGTACCAAATACTTAAAAGGTTTTTTAAAACTTTCTGTGAACATGATTCATATTCTAGTGAGTGTGACCCAGCGCAGCTGCTTCTCTGAAATAATTTCTGATCTCTCCTGTTGCAGGTGATGCTGAAGAAGAAACTCGTGGAGCTGAATAATCAGAGTGAAAGAGCTGCTCGGGCAATGAGCACTGTGAAAACCAACCAAAGCCAATCTGCTGTAAGTGGGTAACTGTTCAAAGTGCTGTCGGGGTTGCTTGGCACAGGCTGGCCACTGTGTGGTGTTGGTGATTGTGCCCTCGTGACAACGGCTTCAGTACTGAGATTGAAATTGGCAGGAGAAGATGTTGTTAGGAAGGAACAGAAAAGAGGCATTTTGGCAGAAAAGAGGCAGCTCTGTGGGATATGGGAGTAAACCAGGCACTGTGTGTTAATATCCTCATTCCTTGTGAGTGAAGCGGTTTTCTTTACAAACTACACAGAAATACTCAGCTCTTCTATTTCCTGTTTGAAGTAAGAGAAGCCTAAATGTTCCTCAAAGGTTTTTGTGCAGTAGCAGTAAGAATATTTTGTTCACAAACTGTTCTTTTGAAACCAGTGTCTGTCTGCTCTTGTCTGCTCCAGGAGACAGCTTCCAGAAAGAAGGATTTGATCAGAAGTGAGTTTTCAGAAATTAGAGCTATAATTGAAGAAAAAGAAAATGAACTCTTGAAAGCGATTGCAGATGAAGAAAAGAGAGTTTGGAACAAGTTTGATTATATTTACGGTGTTCTGGGAAATAAGAAGAATGAAATTCAGTCTCTCAGAGATCAGGTTGAGATGGCACTGACTGAAAGTGATGACGTTCTGTTTATGAAGGTATTATGCCCTTTAAATGTGAATCCAATTTTTTATGTTTCTAGAATGCAGAATCACAAAATCCCGCTGTGCTCATCCCGCTCCCCAGACACTGGTGTTGCAGCTGTGTGCAAGAACCTGCTATGAAAGGATGTACCAATGAGTACCCAAATATCATTGAAAGAACACTGAAAAGGTGTCTGAAGCTCCCCCAGTTCAGCCGTTACCTCTGCCACAAGCAGAGGGGCCAGTGGGTGAGAGAACTCATCTCCCATGAGGTGTGGCAGTTCTGTGCAGATCCCTCTCACTGGTTCAGATATCAGTTGGGAATTAAGGCATGTGGGGCATGTGGGCTGCTGCTGAAATTTTGCCGTGGGTTGTGTCCAGCTGTAGCCTTTGTGCCATTCAGAGTAACTTGGTTATATTTTAACATATGTGCTATGCAAGGGGGTCTGCCCAAGTCTCCCCTTTGTCATTTCAGAGAGCAGTAGCACTGCAACGAACATCACCGAAAGAGGCTTTCATTCCTACGGTTGAAATGGACCAAAATGTGATGAATTCCACTTATAAGTTTGCCATGAACCTCAAAGAAGTAGTGAAACTTACAGAGGCTCAGTATAAGGAGAGAAAAGCAGAAGGTACTGTATCACTGAGAAAACTGGCATTTTCTGCTTTGGCTCTGAGCTCAAATGAGAGATCTTCCCTCCCCAGATATAAATTTTTTTTTAAAAGTGCAACAAGTACAGTTGGTTAATATAAATTATGTCTTCCAACCTCTGCAGTCCTCCATTTCCACACAAAACCGTCACAGTCTGGGCTAAATTAGGAGACAAAACATGCCAGTGTCTCTTCACTGTTATCTGTAACCCAATAAGTTGATCAGTATCATGATCCTGCACCCTTCTGGCACCGCTCAGCCTTTCTTCCTCAGAGTCATTTATGGTGTCATTATGTAGCAGGCTTGGATGTGGTTAGGACATGGGTTTGAGGGGAGACATGAAACTCCTCAGAGTGATAGGACTTGGGTTACCCAACTGTCAAGGTGCTGATTGTGTAAGTCCTACTTACTGGGTTAAGCAGAACTATCCTTTGGACTGGGGCATGGGGATGCACTTTCCATCTCTGCTGAGTGTCCCTGCAGTTCTATTCACGTAAGTGATAAATAAGACTGAAAAACGTCCTCGCTACTGCCTTTCTTTGTAATTACTGTGCATTTCTCTGTACTGGAAATACCAACCATAATGTAAAATGTTGCCATTGCAGCCAGACTTGGAAAACCTATCGGCCCTCCAGTGGCTCTTACAAACAAAACCTGTGTTGGAAAAAAGCCCCACGGAGCACGTAAGTACTAAAGAATCATCCTCTCCTAACGATGGTTTTACAAATAAATAAGAGTTCAAGCAGTTACCCCAGAGCTGTTTGCTGGAGTGGTGATGCAGTGATTGTCTGTGTGAGCACCTGGGCACGAGAAAGGGAGGGTGCTTTGGGATATTCAGTGGGGGATGCCTCGTGAGCTGGAAAGCAGTGAACTGCACAGGTATGGTGGTGCATCAGCCTGTAGTGGTGTCAGTGTGGGCTGTAAAGTAAAGCAGAGCTTCCCCACCCTCTGGTTCTTTCAGGGTTTTTTTAATTTGTACCAAACACCTCTTGGCTTGTTTTGGAGGATTTGTACGTATTGAACTCTGCTTACGGGCTGTTCATGTTCTGCTGTTTATGTTCTGCTGTTTTAGGTGCTCCCTCACAAGAGCGTTTCCACAAAGAGAAAAGCCTTCCCCCCACTCCAGCCACTCCGCAGGTGGAGGCAGATACCAGTAAGTGGTGACTAAAGGAGCTCAAATATTTTGCTGGCCACATCTTGCCTACAGTACAGGGCTGGGGTGACGGAGAAGAGTCTTTGTGGCAGGTTATACTGGGGCCCTTCAGTGCTGTTTTGTCCAGGTACCAGCATTACTGGGCACTCTAGTCTGTTTGGAAGGTCTTTCCTATTTTCCTTTGGAAATAAATTCAAGTGTTAAGAAACTACTTCTGTTACTCCCACAGAGCTCTTGACAAAAGGTCCCTTCTGTCCACAACTCCTGGGTGTGGAGCACTCGGTGGGGTCTGTTGGGGAAGATGGAGTTTGATTGACTTGTAGCTCCTGTTGCTTCACTGGAGTTCTGTTGTCAAAAGAAAAGGAATAGTCTGTGCCTCCTGGGAACAGGTGTGTTGCCATTTGCCTGAACATGCAGCGTCCTGGAGGAGAGAAATATTCCAGGGTCATATTTCCTGTGACTCTGGGAATAGGAAGCAAATAGCAGGTGGTGTTTCCTGTGCAGTTTTTCGGTGTGGGTGTATTTGTGCCTGTCTTCTACATGCTGGACTGTCAGCTCCATCTACTGCTGCAGCTTCAGAAGAGCCATGACAATGGTGTTACAGCTCACACAGTCTTATCAGTGGCTTTTCATTCCCAGTAAAACTCACAGTTTGCTTTTTTTTTTTCCCCTCCCTCCAGAGGAGAAAAAGAAAGCTGTTAAAGCTGGTAAGTCCAAACTTTCAATGTGCTTATTCTAATTTTCATTGACGGCTCTTGAAGTGATAAGCAGATGGTCGCTGGTGTTGGTAAATTGAGTGCTGGTCAATAGTGTTGGTGCAATGATCACCTGTTGCTCTGAGAAGGCTCCTACCAGTCACCAGGAGAGCGATCAAACACTGATAGAGGTTGTGCAGAGACAGTGGGATTTTCAAAACTTGACAAGATGGGGAGTAACCTGAGCTAATACTGAAGTTAACCTGGCGTGGAGCAGGAGGCTACGTCAGATAAGCTCCAGCCTGAGTGTGTCTGTGATGGTGTGTTAAATATGCAGGGTTTCTTTCCCAACTGGCCAAACTCTCTTTTCTTCTGTCCACACAGCACCAAAACCTGCAACTAATGCTGCAGCTAAAGAACTTATTGACAGCTTTCTGAAGAAATCCAGAGAGGAGCTTCTGCAGTGTAAGACACTCAATATTACACTACTTAAAGATGAACTTTCTGCTTTTATTGCGCTGCTTTTATATGTCCTCTGTAGTTACCTGACAGAAATACTCCTGAGAGGGTTTTGTTAGCTTAACAGGCCATCAGCTGGTTGTTACAAATGAAGGAAATTTTTGGAGGAAAAGGGGGCAGGAGTTTTCTGAATAGTTCTTTTGGCAGATGAATCAAATTTGTCTCCAGTACTTGTGTATCGTTATGAAGATAAATGAAGTTTTCTAAGTAATGGCTTTGGTTTCCTCCAGAATGATGGCATTAGGGTAGCACTGAGGAGAGCAGAGCTTGGGCAGGGCAGGATAAATAAATAAAAGTGCTTTGCTCTCCAGTACCTTCACATGGCTCATGTCATTGCAGATGCTGCTAAAATCACCCTGGACTACAACACAGCTCATAACAACGTGATGCTGTCCGAGAACTACACCAGGATGTCTGTGTCAGACACCCCTGTGGGTCACAACCCCCACCCCCAGCGCTTCACCGAGTTTCGCCAGGTGCTGGGGTTCCAGTGCTTCAAGAGAGGGATCCACTACTGGGAGGTGGAGCTGCAGCAGAACAGCTTCTGTGGCATCGGGGTCTGCTACGGCAGCATGGCCCGGCACGGCCCGGAGAGCCGCCTGGGCAGGAACGGCAGCTCCTGGTGCGTCGAGTGGCTCAACTCCAAAATATCATCCTGGCACGATGATGTTGAAAAGTGCTTACCCAACAACAAGGCCACCAGGATCGGTGTGCTGCTCCACTGTGAGGGGGGCTTTGTCATCTTCATGGCAGTGGGGGAGAAGCACAACTTGATCTATAAATTCAAAGCCCAGTTCACCGAGGCCTTGTACCCTGCCTTCTGGCTGTTCTCCAGTGGCACTGCGCTCTCTCTCTGTTAAAGGAAACAGCAAGGTCTCGTGTCTTAGTTTAGTTCACCTATGTACTTACATGGCAGGTAATCAAACCCATAGTCTCAAAGATTGATTGTTTGAGGCAAAAATTATTAGCTCTTTTAAGCAGTATGGGAAATCTGCCGATTCTTTGGTCTGAAGCCTTTAGATAGTGATTTAGCAAAATGCTGATGATTGCAAAACCTTTCATTGTAGTTTTTACTAAGACTTTGATTGCCCTAAAATCAAAGTCATGGTATGAACCATTGTTAAATGTCTTCGGTAGCTGCTGAGGATTCTGTGGTTGGCTGTAAAGGAGCCCCAGAATTAATATGTTCCACAGGCAACCATAACCCCTTTGAGAAAGAAACAGGAAGAACTCCTTGGCAAATTCAGGT
This sequence comes from Pseudotriccus pelzelni, assembly GCA_035584735.1. Lineage (NCBI taxonomy): Eukaryota > Metazoa > Chordata > Aves > Passeriformes > Tyrannidae > Pseudotriccus > Pseudotriccus pelzelni. Next base: position 4,248,633 of record JAWMRA010000042.1, read on the forward strand.
TCCAGGCTTTGAGGGAGCTCTCAGTGTTGCCTTTTTGTCTACAGACAGACTGTTCATCATGAGATGCTACAGAAAGAGCTACTGAAATCAGTAAGTCCAGGTCTTGTGGCACTAAGTTGTAAAAGCCAACATGACAGATCTCATCAGAATGGAAATGAAGAGACTTCCAGAGTTGATGGGAAAGAAATGGTGTTAAAAACACCAGAGAATAAATTACATTGACTCTGGGAATACACCAGAGAGTCTTCAGGAAGACATCCTGCAGAGCAGTGATGTGTGTCCTGTGATAACACAGTTTGTGGGATGAATTATTCTGTCTCATCTAATGACACACTCACATTGTCACACTGAAGGCTCTTTAGTGTTGGGGTGCATTTTTGGCTTGCGTATGGAGCACAAATCTGCTGTTTGCTTACAGCAGGGTCTTCTGTCATAAAGCTTTTCCTCTTTGTGAGGTGGGATATTCTTTGCTGGTGTTTCTTTAGTTGTTCAGGTGGTAGAAACTGGATTTCTTGCATGTTTTTGGCACTCTGATTTGAGGAGTCTCAAGACATGTGCACAGTACCTAGAAAATGCTGTTTCTTCTCTGCATGAAGCCTGTGGGCAGATAGTGAGTCCTTTGAAACATGCAGGGAATTAGCATAAAGGAGAATATCCATCCATTCTTACTGGGATGGATTTTTAATTCTCCTGGCATTCTTTGCTTTGGGTTGTGGTGTGTCTTCAGAAGTTTCTGTGTACAGAGGAATCTGTACCTCCTGCTTACAACTTTACAACAATCTGTAGGCAATCAAGGTATTTGGATCTCATAGTTACTGGGTCTGTATCTTGTTGATGCCTCTGGACTTACTGTGGTAGCTCCTACTTCTTGTAGCCCATGAAGAACAGGGCAGCTCACAGGAGAGACTTCCTGGACTTTGATTTGCAAAACTCCCCTTATGGGACTTGGTGAAATAGAACACAAAACCGCTGCTGGCAGTTTGGCAGGGAATTGTTAGAAGGCTTTAAGGAACCTCTATGATCCATTCCACGTTAGCCAAAGTGCTTTGGAGAGAGACTTTCAGGGCTTGGTGTCTCTATTTTCACTTGGTTTGTAAACTCTTGGTACTTTGTCAAGGATAGCATAAGTTTGATTTCTTCCATTTCTTTGGCCAAGATAGGATATGGAATTGATGGTGGATCTGAAGGAGCCACAGCTGTCTCTGGAGCAGTTGTACTATCTCAAGGGTCTCCGTTCTCCAAAGCACAGTCAGCACTGACACTACCAACCTAAGCAGAACTCTTTAAAAGGTGTAGAGGGAGGATATGTCCTGCTGGGAGCCAACAATGAATGACAGATTGGGTTTTCTGCCCTTCCAGTTTGTCAGCATTGAGGGACAAGAGCAGTTTCCTCTGAGAAATCCTTTATCTGCTCGGCAGTGCCACAGGGCTGCAGATCCACTTGTAGGGCTGAAGGATACTCTGTCCCCTTGGGACAAAGTCCCCAAGGTCCCCATTCTCTGCTGCCTCTTGACTGAAAGGGGTGTCAGTACTGACCTCTAAGGCTTTGGGCTTCTGTAGCCACAGTCTGGAGTGACACCCAAAGTCAAGAGCAGCTTTTTATTCTGGACAAGGTGGGAATTCTTGAAATGTGACATTGGTGAATGACCAACAATATGGAAGACATAAGGTGTCCTGGACTACCAGGCAGTGAAACAAGCCTGCCACTGTACTCCTGATCCTATTTTTTGCTTTGTTTAGTGCTATGAAAGACTAGAAATCATAGAAGGAAATTCTGTTTGTTTGGAATGAAATCAGAAACATGTAACTGAATCGCCGGGTTTCTGAAAACTCTTGTTTTGGTTGGCTTCAGATAGCTGGGATATATTGAAACATTAGGGTGATACAATATTTAGAAAAATATTAGTTACAGCATAATAAGTGATGATTCAAATACCTTTTCAACACAACTGAAGTGGTTTTACTTAGGCAGTAACTATCAAAGCTGTACTAATTTTAAACAAAACATATGTAGAAGCATATATTTTAATAGTACTTCTCTTGTTAATACTACAAAGAACCCAACTTAACCTAGTCTAGATACAGAACTAATTCTGGTGTTAATAACACAATGAGAATGTGGATTGATTGGCATTTTAATGCACAAGTGAGAGTAAATCAAGAAACAGTTGCTCACTGAAAACAAACTAATCTGTTTAACTTTAACCTTTTCTTCAATGAAACACATCAGTAAAACACTGTATTTAGAAAAAGAAATGCTTATGTAGTTACCTGTTGACTGCAGTGATGTATCAGGGAGGTACTTCAGTATGTGCATGGTGTGTCATTCCATGTAGTTGGGTCAGCCAGGGGTCCTCGTCAGGGCCATCAACACGGATTTGATGCCATCTGTGCCTGTAACTGCTGCAGGAGCTGACTGGTGAATTGTGATAGTTTGAATTCAATAAATACTCACAGTAACCCCCAACTCTCAGTGTTTTGTTCTGTGCTCAAGAGTTCAAGCAAAGCAGTGAGGGAGGCAGAAGAGAAGACACAGCAGAGGACAAATAACAGGTCTTTTACTGCATAATTCCCTGAGTTATACGAGAAGTGGGGAAGAGAGGAGAGGAATGCTGGCAGCAGAGGCTGTGCTGTCCTCTGGGCTGTCTAATGCTGGCCTAGATCTCCTTCCCCTGAGCTCCACACCCGTTACCAGCTCAGGACAAGGGGAACATCTTGACCAGTAAACAAAACTGGAACATTTCAAGCAAACAAAAACATGGTCATCAGCTGGGGGCAAATGAACAACTAAGGCCTCTGAGTGGGATTGTGTAAAAAAAACCTCAGGTGATGCCCGGCATCTGCCAGCTTAAGGTACACCCAGAAGCAGCAATGGGTGATGATTCCTAACGTTACCCAGTGAAATCAAACTAAAGGGAGTGTGGTTTGCAGGCTGCTGCCTCCCCTCATGGCCAGTGGAAAACAGCTCAACAGGGAGCTGTTCTGGTGGCTCAATATGTTTAAAAATCAGCCCGAACAAAGGCATCCACAAAACAAGTTCAGCATTTCCTTTTCCACTTAAAAGTTCTCCAAGTCAGTTGGGCTGATGAAGGTTTCGGAGAAGAAACTCTGAAGAGTTCCCAGAGACTCAAACAGTATTGCTTGATCAGGATAACACAAAACAACAAAACAGCAAAAACTAGGGGAGGAAAAACCCTCATCTTCCCTAACCATGATGGCCCTGGGATTAGGAGGTCAATCAGGTCAGTCACAGCTTAGTCTCAGTTTCCAAAGCCAGACAAATAGATATTTCAACCCATAAAACCTTGACTGTGACTACAGCCTGGGTCTTGAGCAAGTACCAAGATTCCTGGGAAGTCAGCAGGCTCATTGCTCATACAAGGTCTATTTTCTTCCATGCTAATGACATTTCCTCTGGATTTAGCTTTGTGATCACTTTTCCACAGCAAAAGGAACAACTGGCTTGGACTCCAAATTGTACTCTGGGAACCCATGTGAAAGTGTTTATCAGGATGCTCCCTATTTTAATAAAACTGTATTTGGCTAGTGTTCAACACACTGTATTTCTATACCCACTTCTCTGACTGCCTCCCATTTCTTCCCCATTTCCCCATTCCCTCCCAATTAAGTGGCTGCTACTTCTCAAATAATATGTCAGTTAAAAACCTGTCACGGTGTGGCCATTGTACGACTCCCATTCAAAGTTCATGTCATTTAGACTTTCATTGGCAGCTATTTTGTCCCATTAAAAAGTTCAAGACAGCAATTTGTGAATCTTGCTCAGCCAAGCAGAACTGTGGAGAAAAAAAGGAGTCATTTCAAAAGTCAATTAATTGTGGCCTGTCAGATAGCTCCTCATTCAGGTTTTTTTTGCAGGCCTCGTCACGGGCTCACATCTGTCAGCCCCCTGTTTCCCAGGCTGCAATCAGATGCTGTTACATGGGAAATAATGGGTTTATTCACACCATTTATTGGGCTCTGTGTGGTAGACACATTTGTATATCATTTTACGGTGTAGCAATTCCATTTACATAAAATACAGGCAATTATGGGAGTCTGGCCAAAGCACTGAGGGAGGGTGGGAGGAGCCACCGTTCAACTAATGAAAGCCAATTGAAAAGAGACAGATAATTTAGGTGAAAATACCATCACGAGCAATTCTTGATCCTAAATTAGTTCAACAGAACTTTCAGGAGTCAAGTTAGTTGTATTTTGTCCGTGCTTACATTAAACTCCTTAATGTTTTTCAATGTCAGAAAAGAAAATGTACTTCTTACAGCACCTATGTTCCACTTTAAAAAAGAAGTATTTCTTGGGGATTTGTTTGGGTTTTTTTTGCCTCAGGGGTAGTTTCCTCCCCCCACAGCTTAGAGAGAATTTCCACATTCATCTGTAAAGGAAATCAAGTAGAGATTGGGGAGGAGAAAAATATCTGGAGAAAAAGCACATAGCATGTAGACAGAGCAAAACACGTTAGAATTTTATCATTCTGGGCACAAGCTGCTTTCTAACCCTCCCAAAAAACACAGTCTTTTCAAAATTCAGAGTTATTTTATGAGACAATGACAATGTGAAGAAACTAATGTGGGTTAAAAGAGTTCACAGGGCTCACAGAGCCATTATCCTCAGAGAATTCTCCAGGTCCCAGTTTGGGTGGAATTGTCAGTTCCTTGGTTTTAACTCTGCTCCAGATTCAGTGTCTGAAAACTGGGCTGAAATTGTTCAGCTCTCAACAACAGCATCTCTCTCTCGTCAGTTGAGCTCAAACTCGCAGGGGTTGGCTCCTCTTTCTCTGGCAGCTCGATAAACAAACATGAAATCCTTAAAGCGAGGGGCACAGCCCAGCCAGGCCTCACCAAAGTGTTCATTCCCAGTGAAGAGGAAATCTCCACCTCCCTCCTTCACCTTGCACTGCAGCAGGGTTCGGATGGGGCCTCTCCACTCCCCACTCCCTTCATCCTGCTGGAAAATCCTGTTCTTCTGCCTGTAGACTCTCTGGACTCTGACATCCACCTGGGACATGTGGTTCTCCGAGTCGTGGGAAACATTTCGGATGGACCCTTTCACCACTGGATGTGAAGAAGACAGGAGCTGGTTATGGAACAGCAGGGAACCAGCTCAGGTACCAGGAGCTCACCGAATGAAATAAGTGGACAGCAGGAGTGGTGCAGGTTTTACACCTCCCACCTACACATGGACACATTTCTGAGCTTGTATTGCATCCTTTGCCCTGAGGATCCCTACACAGACAGTGCTATATCCTTGGAATTGTGCTTTTTGACTACTCACATACCTTCTTCTCAATGTCACTGCCCCCATTTTTCACAGCAATCAATTATTCTTCTACTAATTAAGTTCATTTCAATCTCACATCCACAGAAGGCTCAGAAACAGGCCACCATTTGAGCCACAAGCTCTTCAGCAAACGAGAGGTTTGCAAAAAAATGGAATCATCACCACCCTCCTGCCACAAACTCACTTGTTCGGGTACAGAAAACTCAACAACCCAAGATGCAGAACAAGCTTATTTCCGAAGCCTCCAAGAACTTCCTCATTTAATTAGATTTTCCGAGGGAACCCCGAATTTTGGGTAACAGATGTCCCTGCTCTCTGCCTCCCTCTTTGTGTGATCGTTTTTAATCAGATGCAGTCAAGTCTATTGACAGGCTATAATGCACTTGTTCCTGGTGCTCCAAGTTGCTCCTGCACCGCTCAGGGCCCCGTGACTGAAGCCCCCCATCCTAAGAGTGACTACAAAGCCCCTATTCACTCCCAGTGTCATTTACACTTTCATTAGCAGCTATTTTCTCTAATCAAAAAAGTTGATGATAGCGATTTGTGAGCTCGGGGCAAGGAAGTCAGGCCATAAATAGAGTCAGTTCAAAGGGCCATTTCTTCTGGTCTGCTGCTGCTGCGAGTGTAAGCGCCCCCATTGTGTGCCGGGGCCTCCACATCTGCCAGTCTCCGGTTGTTCCAAGGGAGGGCGCCCGCCTGGGAACCAGGAACTTCATCAAGGAAAAACAACGGGCTGGATTGCACTGATTAATTCAGAAGAAGAATAAAAATTACCAGCTAAGGAGCGCTCCGAGGGCAGCCTGCTCTGCTCTGCACTGGGTTTGGATTTGCATGGTGATGTTGGCGTCTGGCTTTATCAGCTTGGAAGTGTGGCAGCCCCGGGTAGGGAGGCAGTGATTTGGTGGGGTTTTATTAACACTGGATGGAATTTGTGGTTTTATTTTCACATAGGTACATTTACAGCTATAGAACTGTGGGCACGTGCAGAGGCAGCTCTACAGCTTTGGCTGTTTGACCTGATTGAAGAGGTACAAATGTGCGTGTGGAAAAATGGGGGAATAAAACGGACAAACCACTCAGAAGGAAAAAAATTCCTATTGCACTACCAAGTAGAGAAAAAGGAAAAAGCTTTTAAGGTATCACCAAATTAGTATTTCTTTTCTGATGGGCTGTAACTGTTCTGTTTTCTCATAAGGCATGAAATGTAACCAGGACTTCACTGAAGGAAGTTTAAACCACCTGAAGTCTTTAACTAAGCTAAAAACAACTCCCTGCCTCTGCAGGAAAAGAAGTGTGTGAGTTGTGAGGGAAGACAGAGGGCCTATTTGTAGTTGGGATAAAAAGAAACATGGACAAAGGGAATAAAAATGACCACACCAAGCACGTATAACCTGCGTGTATGAGTGTTTAGGCCTAAGAGGCAGCAGCTCACACCTGTGAGAATTACTCACAGTTCAGTTTTAGATCTTAACCTTTCTGCTTGCAGGAAACGAGGACCTGGGCAGCCAGTTTCTCCCTTCTAGGTTTCACTTTCACCTCCCATTCAGATTCTTTTTCACACAGCTATTTTCTTCCCCAGATCAGGGAGCGCAGTCATGACATTATTTGAAGAAAAGCAGCAAATAAATCCAAATAATCAAAATAAATGAAAGGCAAAATGACTCCCCTTTAGTCAGCTTACCGAAATCACTGCTGCAAATGGCCATAAGAAGTTCCACGTTGTCACAAGGACGGCACATAGCTAGAAAACAAACCAGACCAGTTAGTTATTTACAACACTACAATATATACATTATTATACAATAATACATACATTAGACAATACAGGACTGGTGAATTAGGAAGAGGAAATGAGGCAGAGCTACCAGGTTAGAGAGAACTATGATCAGATGCAACCCAAAACTCTTGCTGTGGAAATACAACCACAGCAAAGAAATAAGCACAGGGGATGTTCTCAGTGATGGCACCGCCAGGCAGAAGGACCCCCACCCTGCAGCGACAAACCCCGGGGCTGCCCCCCCGCTCTTACCTTCCACCAGGGCCATCTTTTTGAAGTCGGGGCCGGGCGCGCTCTGGTCGCTCAGCAGCTCGTACTGGAAGCTGGCGGTGCGGCGGCTGATGTCCCTCTGCGGGCTGGCCTGCAGGAACAGGGCCACTCGCTGCGGTCTGTGGGCGCTGAAGCAGGACACGTGGTGGGGCCGAGCCCCTTCGGCCTCGCTCAGCACCAGGTGCAGCTGCCCAGCCCGCTCCACGTAGATGTTGGCACCCTGGAAGTCGCTGGCGGGCTTGATGCAGACGGTGGTGTGCTGGGCACTGGACAGGTTGGGCTCCAGGACCACTCGCAGGGCTCGTGTCGGGTACATCCACTCCAGGGAGCCCTCGGTGCAGCGCAGATGGACCTGCTCCACGGCCCGGGAACGGGGCTCCCAGCTCAAACCACTGCCAGGGCAACGGCATTGCTCCATCACTAATGGTGACCGCAGCACAGCCAAAACATCCCGAAAACCACTGCCACGCTCTGCCCAGAGAGACAAACCCCACTGCCGATTCTCCTAATGACTTCCTTCCTCCCTTCCCTCGGGTCATGGAGCTGCAGCACCACGCGGGAGGGATGGGGGAGACAGGGATTGCTCACACGCGGGGCTGCACCTGAGTGCATCTGAGAGCTCAGCCCCTTTTGCCTGCCTCCAGACCTACGCTTGGATGCCCGCGGCATCCAGGGGAATGCCAGAGAGCAACTTCTCTCAGCTAAACAGCTCCAAACCTTTCCATGTGGCAGGACTGGCCAGTGCTCGAACGTCCGGAAAATCCCACCGGGTGAGCGGATGGGGGGTGAGAGCCATCATTTGAGAATACTTGCGGCCGATTTCCCTGTCAGTGATCCGAGGCAAACGCGCCAGCGGATGCTGGAACGGGCCGTTCCCTCCCCGAGAGCCCCCGGTGCCCCCGTACCTGCCCCTCCAGCTGCAGCGATCGGCGGTGCCCGGCCGCCCCCCGGCCGCCCCGAGCAGCAGCAGCAGCCGCAGCAGGGCCGGGAGCCCGGGCCAGCCCCTCGCCGTGGCCATGGGCCGCCGGCAGCGCCCGGGCGCGGGCCGGGCTATAAGGGCGGCGGGAGGGAAAGGGGTGGGCTGGGGGTGTCGGCCGAGCCCGTCGCCGACCCCTTTCCCCCGCCCCGCCAGAACCCCCCAGCACAGGAGGGGGACACCCCGCCATCACCCTTCATCCCATCCTCATCCTCTCTCCATCCCCCGGGTCGGGCAGCTCCCTTTGTCTTTGAAATATTTAGAAGTGATTAATAACAGTTTCTCGTCGCCGCGTAGGGACAAACAAAAATCGTGTCAACATAATCAAAGCGAACTTTTGAGTGAGTGATGGAAATTCAATAGTTTTAACTTTTGCTTTCATGATTATCTTTCGGGGTCCGTGCACAAGAAAGCTCCGGGGCCCACGATTATCATGCTAAAAGCCGGGCTGTGCCTGCCAATAATTAGATTTCTATATGCATTGCCCTTTCCATATTTTCAATGAACGACATGGGGAGCTGCTCTTTTGCAGGTCTGGGAGAGCGAGGCTCTTTTAAGCAGCTCCTAAGCGTGGAATCGGGATTTCGCGGCCGGGCGGGGACAATGGCTCTCGGCACGGCTGGGTGGCACATCCTCAGATCCGCGGGGCTTTGTTCCCGCTCAGCGCCCGCGGTCACCGGGACCCTCCGGCCATCTGTTACCTTGCGGTTACCAGCGTGTTCTCACATTGCCCACAGATGCACAGGGGAAGAGGCAGAGTTTGCCCGCTGCCTTTCTGCAGCGAGGGATTTTCCTGAGGAGGAAAGCAGATTCGTTAGAGCAGATACCCTGTTAGATCCTCAGCTGTCCAACACCGGACTCCTTGAATCACATTTGAACCCACACACAACCAACTTTTCTGTTCATTCACCAAATACTTTACATTTTTCTTTTATCATCAAAAAAACATTTCTGCTTTGACTTGTTCTTTGCTAAGGACCCGTGTTCTTCCCCACACGTACCTGTGCTGTGACTCCTTATTCAACCTTGGCTAAAGTCTGGCTCGAATTATTGCTGTGCAGGGCTCACTCCGACAGTTCGAAAAACATTTAAAATGTGTTAAACATCGATGCTTTATATACATTAGTGCCAGAGATCCTGAAAGCTCTGTGAAACTATTGTCTTACCCATCTAAGAAAAAAACCTGCTGAATATCTATGCTCTGACCCCATCTTGAATGGAAAACAACACACAAATACTCTTTAAAAGGTTTGATTGTGGCATAATACAGGAGCTGAGAGGCCAGAGCCCTTCTCTCTTTTGTGCAAATGAGACCGGAGAACAGAGGAGAGGACTCGGGGAGGGAAATGACACTATGATAAAGTGGCCCCACAGGAGGATTTATTCACTTCCAAAAGCTCAAAGTAACCCATCTGCTGCCATCAGGAAAAAGCATTGAGCCACTTGATCCCTGAACTTCTTCCAGCAGCAGCGTTTCCCCTTTCTGGGGAAAGCCCCGTGGGTTTTTCTGCCTTACTCTCAGCAGCCTCCCCACCCCATCTCCAGTTTCTATTACCACCACACGACACAAAACATCTCCTGTTACAACTCTTACCTGAAATTGCTCATTACAGGTAGGACATCTGTAGGACTTTCCCCCTTAGACTAAAGAAAGAGTGGGCACAAGCTGTTTTTAAGATCCCAAATCATCAACAACAGAGCTGAGAAGGAACAACCTGGACATTTCACCACCCTGTTGAAGCCTGGGGGGTTACACCTCTGTGACCACATCTATTCTAAAGCCACACAAACTCACCTTGTCCCCAGGGGTGAAGGATGAACCAGCAGCCGATGCAACAAATCTCTGCAGGTAACCAGTGTTAGATTTACCTCCAAATGACATTACCACGCTGTCTAGAATTTTCCCCCATGCACTGAGGTTTGAAACACCTCAACCGTCCAGCAGGGATCTCAGGCAGAAAAACAGCCATGGCTTTCAGCAAAATGCAACTTTGTTTTTAAAATCCCTGGTCTGATGCTGCTGCAGCCCTCCCAAAGCCAGGCAGTCATCCTCATCCCGGGGCTGTTACAGAGTTGAAAAATCAGACTTGCTTTTATGCATAGGGAGGAATAAAAAAACACCTGAGTTTAAATACTTTAATCCACACACTTAAATTTACAGAGAAATACAGTACAAACAACAAGACAACAGAAAGATGCAACAGGAAATTCAGTAACAAGAGTCAGTGGTGTGAAAAACCTGTATTTACAAACTTCTATGATGAATATGGAGCAGATGGTTCTCTAAAGAGCCTTCTGGGAGCGTAAGTCACAGAGACAGGCCACGGTACAACTCACTGAGGTTTCCAGTCTCCCTTAGTGTGGAGTAACACCCCAGAACGGGGTAGTTCTGTGGCTTTGTGAAGCTGCAGCTTCTCACAGACGGAACCTGACCCAAGCACTCAAATCACACATCACCCCATGTCACGACTGGAGCACATGTCACAAGCTTTTACGAGACACGATCACAGCCACTGTGCCTCTGCAGCAAATAAAGAACAGACCTTCCCAGCTTTTATGACAAAGACTTTTTACAGCAATACTTCCTTATCCTCCCATTTCAGCCTGCCCTCCTTTTAAAAACCAAAGGAAAACCAGTGTGGGATTTGAAAACGTCACTTGATGTCAAGGAAAAAATGGAAGATTTTGATTTAAACGTTTATTTTTGGAGGTTCAAGATTACGGTGGCTGGTTCTTTCCTTGCAAGGAAGATCTCACATACTGTACAGCTGTGAGCAGTGGGGTTTGCTCCGAGTTTTTGTCCTCTGAGAGAGGCAGGAATGATGCAGAAGGTGTCTGCTTATGTTTGAGCACTAAATACAGATCTCAAACTGCACCATGAGGATACAACTCATCTGTCAGGAGTCCACTGATCACTCCTTCCTTACTGCTCAGTGGGAAACCAAGAAATACTGAATCCCAAATGTTACTTTTATCACGTGAAAAAAGCTAAGATGTTATAAATTCTGATTTTTGACCTATTGCACTTTAAGCTCCTATTTTTTCCTATTTAGTGCAATGTCAGAATACACAGATAAACACATTCAATGCAAATCCCAAGCTGCAGCATCACAGTATGTGAAGCTAAAGAGTAACTTTTTTTTTTTTTAACTGCTAACATGCTGGTATTTTCTTGTAAGTAATTACTAATTTAAAGTTACAGCTCTTAAAAGTAACATTTTTACAGTATTCTGATCACTGATTACTAAACAACTACTATACACATTCAAAGTTACAAGCTACAAAAATAAAAATCCATTCTGTTTAACTATAAAAATCCTAGAAAGAGAAGATGGCTGGAGGTACTTGAAGAATTACAGCAGTTGGCAGGAGACAAAATGGCTTTTGAGGGATGTAAACCTTGAAGTTACAGAATGCAATAAACTCAAAATATAAGTTCCCACTTAATCTTAAAAAGAAAATTATTTTTATGCTGAAATCTACAAACGAGTTGCAAATTAAATGATGCCAAAAATTAATTACATACAGCAGTAGGGGTACACAGGACAGCATTAACAAAGTACAATTTCGAATACATTCATACAGTGAAGGGCCAGGTCCTCAGCTAAGGTAAGTCTGCACAACATCACTAGGTTTAGTCAAGGCATGTGGCTTTATCCAGCTGGAATTATCTCCCTGAGATGTCCAAATCCTGAACTGAATATTCAGCACTCTTAGCAAGAAAACAAAATTGTGATCATGTCGTGCTTTCAGAACTGTGGCCTCAACAAGAGAGAACATGTAAATTCTCTCACATATGTTTAATTACCACTGAACAAGTGGTCTCTGCTGTCTCGTCCCTGTGTTCAAGCAGCAGCTCTGATTTCTCAGAAAAAAAGGGATTTTTAAACTAAGTAGTTCACATTCAACAGAATCAGTTATGTACTGGTATTTTTAAAACTGAAGACAACCTAATCTACTCCTAACTGAATATTCAACTTTTTATTTTCCAAAAGGAAGAAAACTGCTAGTAGCCTGAAAGGATTTTCAGTTAGAACACATGCAAAGATTCCTACGTATCCTACCCTTAGACTAACTGGGTTCCAGTGCTGCTCTACCAACAGCATTTGTTGCCAAGTAAAAAAAAAAAAAAAAAGAGTAACTCCTGTAACACTGATACCATTGTGCTGCTCCCAGCTAAACGTGCAGTGCTTTAGCCTTTTATTTAACCAGGGATACAAGAACACACTATGAAAGCTCTGAGCTTCAGTGCAACATAACACAGAACCAGAAGGAACTGGCCAAGCTGAAATCAAACCCTTTTAACACTCAGTTTTCAGAATGTGGAGAACAAGGAGGTTCCTCCCCAGCAGCAACGAGCAAAAACTGTGCTTTCAGAACAGGCCAGGGGGTCTGGGAGCCTTTGGAGTCCTGACAGCTCCCAGGTGGTGATGGGGACTGGAAAAACCAAGCAGGTGGGTCACTGGGCTAACAACAGCTGTGTGGAGCCCTTCCAATTTCCTTTGCTGACAGGAGGATAAATTGGACAGAAGCTCAACCATCCTGGGCCTCAGCAGAGCTTTTGATACTGTCCCAAATGACGTTTTCAGCTGAAACGGAGCCAGCACAAAATGAGTAATTAAATGACTGAGGGAAAGAAGCGCTTACAGAGCAGTTGTAAAACACCAGCAAGAGTGGGGAATAAAGTCTCAATCTGAATTGGCTGAGGTTACACAGAATTAACCTTTACCTCACCCTTGCTACAAGCACTGCCTCAAGATTACTGCCTCCAAGTGTGTTCAAACATGGTAATGTGTTTTTTGCTCCAGTCTGTTTTCTGAGGGCAAGTACTTAACGCTTCTAACTAAAGACAGTGGTGTTTCAAGTTCCTCAGTGACCAAGAAAAGCAAGATATGAGGGGAAAAAAAAACATATGGAAGAACACTGGAAGTGAACATATAAAAAAATATCAAATGCATAAATTATGCTACAGTCTTTACATTACAAACATGAAATGCAATTCATAACAGTGCTGAGAAAAACGTTCAAATTTGAACAGAATCCCAAATTTGAAACCAAAATATTACTATTGCAGGAAAAGAAAAACACAAGACTGTGTTCTTTAGTAACTGCAAAAATTCCAAAATGCTCTTAAAGGTATGCTCTACATACTACCCTGACCTGCTTTAAATACCAGGAACGACAGACATACCAAAAAACCCCCAAAGCATAAATGAATGTCATTTACCTCAGCTGTTTTTGAAGACTAAAAATGCAAGAAAGATCCAGCTGGCATGTGAAGTGGTTTAACCCTGCTATGAATTGCTGAAGTGAAAACACAGAGTCAAACAAAGCCTGTGACAGGAGGTTCTGTGCACATGAAAACACCCATCACATCCTCTCAACACGACGTGAGCCAGGCAAGGAGCTGACCCACAGAAAGGCTTTCCAGGCAAACTTATGGTCACAGGAGTCAGAAACCACAGTAAAGAAAGTTATCAGACCAAACTTCAGCTAAGCTAATAAATGCAGCAATAAAACTTAAACATTGTGAATTCGCTTTTAAGTGCTTGACTGCTGATGTTACTGTTTGCTCTGTACGTTTTACACAAAGGTATGATGTATGAAGACTGACAGAAAAAACAATTCATTGTTTGTCCTTTTGAAACATTGCTTTCACTATCTTTCCAATGTTAATGACTAACAGGATAAGGGAAAATTCTTCCATGCAGGAGAGGAGCTCCAGCTGCAGAGTCCCCTCTCCCGAACGGAGAGGGGTCCCCTCTGTGGGGTTTTCAGGATTCCAAACTACAGGAGGAGCGTCCCCTCCTTGTAGCTTTTGAACTGGTGCTACAACATTAAAAAGGCATGGAACAGTTTACACTCACAATGCACAGCACATCAGGCAGCTACAGCTCTGTTACAAATCAGCCAAGTGCAACCGTGCTGCCTTAGACTCTGGGAGCCCATTGCTGACACCCACTATCTGCAGTTGGACTGAAAACAGTTCCATCAAAGGAACTCAAAACAGACTTTAACCCACTTGGCAACACAGAGAGAAGGAGGATACATTGAAACCAAAGGACAGCTGGGAACAGCCAGACTCCCCAGCAGACACCAGTGCTAACAATGTATGTCTTACAGGAACTTTTCTGTCACGGTATGACAGCTACACACAGCTACAATGGAAGGGGGAGCCCATGTCCCCCTGGGAACTGCACAGTTCAACCCTAAAGAACCATAAATACAATTTCACAAGAGGCTTCCTCATGCTCACCATGGCCACATTTGCTGCCACCACCATTTGAGACACGAGCCATTTACCAGGGGTTCTCCCAAACAAGCACCCCATGAGGTGCTACTTTCACTTTGTTTCTCCAATAGGAATGATGGATTTACGTTTCCCAGAGGGTTTCACACAGGCAGGACTGGACTCCCAGCAAGCTGCAGTAGGTGGGAGGATGCACAAACACCCACTGGGTGAGAAACCAACTCACTGCTCACCTACAGCAACACAAGGAGCCTTTAAAGCCTGGACATCACTTATTTCTCTGTTAGATGTCAGGAGGCCACAAAGTGAAGTTTTTGAACAGTTAAAAGTTCTTAGGCTATAAACCAATTTGAATAATCATCTGATCAACTTCAGGTAACTCTTTCAACTTCTTTTTTAAAGTAGCCAGTGGTGCCATTTCTCTTGAGCAAATACTGCCTTTCAGAGCACACCCCCTGCTTTTCCAAAAACCTGTAATTTGTTTGTAAACAACAGTTACATTAGAACCAGAGCATAGAACTTAAATATTTTTAGGATGCTGATGGTTACAAGTTATTAAAAAAAATTAAATAATAACTTAACTGGTAAGATTTTTGTTAATACAAATTGAACCTCGTAACTGAAAAAAAAGGTAGTGAATTCATCTAACATATCATACCTAGGGTATCTTTAACACTTTTTACATAGAGTTAACTATTATTTTTATCTATATTTACATACAATAAAATAATTAAAATGAGGTGTATAAGGCTAAGGAATACGGAATTTACAAATGGCTTCTGTTTACAGCTCATTACACTCTAATCACATTTTCAGACACCTATAAATTCACTGAGAATCAGTAGTATTGAAGTTCTAGTACAGACACTTTCTACAAGGAACACCATCAAGTTAAAAACGCTCTCCAAAGAGGATGACAATTGAAGGTTTTAAAAATACTGACTTTGCCAAGTTTTCAATAAATTACTTTAAAATATAAATAGTTCGTTCACCGTTAATGAAAACATCATTTTACAGATTGCTGAAAAATGGTTTCATTTTTAAAAAAAAACCCTAGAAACACAGCCTACTTTACCCAGTGGTCTCACTTCCTGCAAGCACACATCAAAAAAGAAAGAAAGAAAGAAACAAACGTGGGGGAGCAATGACAAAAGCAGCAACATTTAAAGTTCAGACCGAAGCTCTCAACCTCTCTTACAATCCTGGCTTATGCAGCATAAATTCTCTTCCTCCTTGGAAGAGCACCTTCAGCAACTGAACTGGACTAACCTGACATTTTAAACCCCAATTCACCTCTCACCCACTGCAGGCTTAAAATGCCTGCAACAAAAGAGGAAAAAGGAAGCAGGTTTTTGCTTTTGTTAACCGTGAAGATGTTTTCACCTGAGGAGCTTTAACCTGAGAAGCTTCAGATAGGCCAAACTGACAGTCCCTGTGTGCTGTTTGTGTGTTCTGAATCTTCAAGCATTAATCTTTTCCTCACCTTATAATCATAAGGGAAATGTAGGTACCAGCAAGTTGTCTTTGACTCCCTAAGAGCCAGTCAGAAAAGAAATGCTTCCATGCTTTTTTCACAATCCAATTATGCACAGGAATGCCAGAACCTGCCAACTTCTGCAAACTCGGCTCTCAACCTCCACACTTAAAATGGACACAATTAACAGACTGATTTACTACTGAGCATTCTCAGAACTTTAACAAGTCTTTAAAAAATACCCCACATTTGTCAATCGTCATTATTTCTTTAAAACCTTCCCCTCTACACAGCCAAAAAAGGCTGCTCTTTGTCCAAGTTTTCCTCCAAAAAGCCTCCCCAAGAACTGTGATGCTGTTATTTACAAAACCCAGCATTAGTCTCTCACTGGACTGAAGCAGAATCAAGTCACAGGATCATTCAGTGCAAGTCATGGTACAATTACTCTGAGTTGTATCTTGGATACTTAGGATGTCAGGGGTACTTTATGGCTTACTAAGCCACTGAGGAAAGTCATTCACTGACAGAACATTTCCAGAAACCTTTGGTCCAAAAGCATCTCTTTCCTGCTGACCATCTTCCCAAGAGCTCCCAGATCCTCCACTCTCTCAGAGAACAGATTAGAAATGCACTGTACAGTTATTTCTCTTGCTCCCAAGCAGAGGTGGCAGCCAGGAGCAGGCTGCTGTCAGGAAATCAGCCCACATCCTACTCGGTCTGGTTTTCTGTTCTGGGGAAGAGGGCGGTGGCAGCAGGTCAGACTCCCAGCTGTGTCCCTTTCCAAGGGAATGAAACATCCACACACTGTACTGTGGATGTGCAGGTCTGATTCCACAGCAAGGAAGGGCTGCAGCATCTGTCCTTTTTGGGCTGTTGGAGTAACTCACTCCAGCTAGGAAGGCTGGAGGGCATCACCACCAATCTAAAAGGCAAACCAGTTGTGGTAATTCAGCTGTGAAAGTTTCCAGGAGTGTCAAAGCATGGCTTTTTCCTCAGCTCTAATTCATTCACAAGTATGAACCTTACGGCATAAACCTCACTCTAGGTTAGGTGTGTTTTAACGAGCTGAAGTTCCTCGCTGTCTCACGTTGAATTCCATAAAATCTACATGTCCTCATCCATCTGCTCTGGCCCAAGGTCCTACTCAGACAGGCTGGAAGCGTCATCATCCGTCTGTTCCCCCGAGTGGTACAACATCAGTGCGTGAGTCTTGTGGGTGATGGTGACAGTGCAGGGCCCCTGGGCCCAGGGCTCTCCATCCACCTGCATCGGCATCTTCGAGCTCTTCAGGATCAGCTGGGATCAAACAGAACAACACACCATCACAGCAGCTCAGAGGAGCCCCGAGAACACCTTTTCCAGGTGCAATGTACTGATACCAGGCACGTTTCCAGCCTGGACAGGGTTAGGGTCCTGGACTCGCAGGCCACCAACCACAGCAGGATTGTGAATTATGACGCAATTAATTTTTACTAAGCAAGAGAAACATCTACCTCAACTGCCAAGTGCAACTTCAGATCTGGCAGCTGAGTGACTGAGATTCTGTACTGTGTATTAAAAAAAATTGTAGGGAAGCAGCGGGCTGACAACAAGCACTTACCCTCACGGTATGTGCCTGCCCCAGGCGAACAGGGTTGGCCAGTTTCACCTGGATCTGGGCACAGTGGAAAGAACCATGAACACCAACAACTTCCAGGAGTCCATCATCATGTCTGTGAAACAAAAACAGGACACTCCTCTTAGTGATGCTCAGGAGCTCTAGCTTTCCTGTCCAAATATTGCACAGTCCTTTTATGGCTTCCACACAGAGAAAAGAAATATTGTTCTGTAAAGAGGTTTATCCATTTGTGCTGGACAACAAAGCACAGTGAAGAGCAAATAAAACCAGCAAACCCTGCAATTATGGAGCAGCACACCAGTTGGCTTCTGGAAATTACAGACTCACAACTTTCCAAGGCTCGTTGTGGATTACTTAAAGCTCACAGTGGACTTCTCTTCAACAAACTTGTAAAATTTTCTTTTTTTGCCCTCAGTTATTAATCTACAGGAAAATCTTTTAATGGCTTAATTTTTTTCAGATTTGGGTAAAGCACCTTGCCCAAGTATTTTTTAGAAATCCAGGATCAGAAGCCCTGTAACAGAACTGTGAAGTATATTTATATATATGGCTTCTGAAGAAGGAAGTCACAGGAAGGAATAACTAATGTTCCCATCCATTTTCCTCTTTAGTATTGCTCCAGTTTACTCATGCAGAGGAGTTAAAATGTGGACGTGTTTTGTTTTTACTTTCTATTTTAACCTCCATTGAGATGTGTTCTTCAAGTTCTAAAATAGATCCATCTTCCACTTTTTGAAGGCTACCTTAATTTTTAACAGCCTCTGCAATGCTACTGCTGTCTGTCACGCCAGACGTTTTGAAAGAGTCTTTAAAAAACCCCTTGATGTGTGGGATGCAGTAACTCCAAGTCTCTACTGTAAGGAAAACAAACAAATGTGAGACAGCCTAGGAATCCTTCTGATTTGCAGGTAAGTCTGGCTGGGTAAGCACAGTCTACTGGAGGGAATTCCTTACACTATAAGGGCTGTTAGAGGGAAAAAGCAAAGCCAAAAACGCACTGTGTACCTTGCCAAGGGGTAAGGTTCATCCCCCATTCCTTCCCAGAGCCTGCAGCCACCTCCCCAGTAGCCAATATTCAGCACAATGATGCCTTCCAAGTTGGGCAACTCAATCCTCTCACCATCCAACTCTAGCTTTAAAAGACAAACAGAAGTTAATTACTGTGGATCAGATGCAGTAATTCAGTATAAGCTAGTTATTCTCTTTATGCTCTTTTGATAAGCAAAAAGAACATCAAAAGTACTCCAAGGCCAGACCCACCCTTACACAAATATCACATAAAGTGCAAAGCTTCTTCCCTTTTTTTTTTTTCCACATGAGAAGTTTTTACACTCTACTGACTATCCAGAGAATAAGCAAGCTAAAAAACTTACCTCAACCTTTTTGTTAAGGTCTTTACATTCTTGTACTAAGCAGTCTTTGGTTCCATAAAAAAAATAAACAGCCTACAAAATAAACCCAAAACAAAACAGGGAGAAAACACTGTCAGAAAAAAGCAACACATATGGAGACTATTTGAAATATTCATGTAGTCATGGCTCTGCAAACCTTATTTGCACTCAAACTAAAGTTTCCAAATGAGATGGGCCACAACTTGAGTAAGAAACTTACTTTCCACTTGAAAAGGAAATAGGCAATGTCTTTAAATCATTAAGTTTCAAAGCAAATGAGAAATTCTGAGCAAAAACTGAACAAACAGCAAATTCTGTAAGCAGAGCCAAGGCAGTAATACTTGGGAGTGGGCTGGAAATGGTTTTTTACCCATGGAACCCCCTCCCCAAGAAAAATGGATTCAAACTCTTAAAACTGCATGACAGGAAGTAGGGGAGTAAAGCAATAAAAAGCAGAAAATAGCCTTAAGTCAAATCAACAACTACAAAGAGGAAATGTCACTTTACCAAACCCACCTTATTGATAATTCTGCTGGAAAACAGAGAGGGAGTCTTCTCACGGTGAGCATGGAAATTTAAAGCCATGAGAGCATCAGGTCCTATAGAAAAGTAGTTGTTCATTGTGAATACCTGTAAGACAGAACTTCCAGTTATGGCCTTATTAAATATAATTATTATTGGGGTTTAAAATTCAGTGTTTAAGGGGAAGTTGGTAAACAGAAAAATACTTATAGAGGTATTCCATAGAATTCATATTTATACTTGCAAGCCACACCTTTGGTTTCCTTAAGTTGTAGTATCCTTTGTTTGTTACTTGAACCTTCCATCTGAAAAACAACAGTTGTTACTTAGACTCGTGGCAGTTCTCAGTTCAAGGCTGCACTTAGGAATCTCATATCTATACTGAGGATCAAGGCAAAAGATTAAACTTAGTTAAATGATGAAGGAGTTAAGCCCTGGAGAACAATTAAATAAAGACCAAATTTGGACTTCAGTTTTTGTGGTTCCTTCCAGCAACACTTGTGTTTCTTTACACAAAGTGCTGCAGTGACCCATCAGCAGAGCTACAGCAGTGTTGGGACCTATACCTTTTACCTTTTCACTGCTCCTTACCTGTCTAGTTTGATTCCATCTGCCTCCATGACATTCCGTAAGATCTGTTCCACAGGGACTTCTCCGGCATAACCTGCCCCCCAGCCCAGGGTATTGGACAGGTCATTCCCTGTTCCCAGAGGTAAAATTGCCACTTGTGGGATATATCGTTCTTGCCCCTAGGAGACAAAACCACTGCGTGTCAGCTCCTGCTCCAGCACTCATTGTCTCCATTTCACCCCCAAATGCTCGGATTAGGTAAATACCATAAATCCTGCCAGCAGCCTGTGACACACAGCTGGGCACAGGGCTGCCACTGGCAGCACAGCAGATGGCACATTGAACTACTTACCACGGGGATAATGTAAAGAAATGTTAAACCACTGTGAGAAGGAGAGAGAATTACAAACACGATATGGAAACAATGCATCATGAGTACTGAACAGAGCACTCCTGCCAAGGAATGGTGCTTCGGATCTGGGAAGTGATAAGAACTCTGAGATTTAACACGGCAGGCTGTGAACAAGAAGACACCAAAATGCTCTTACAGACTGAGGTGAGGTTGGGCCTGAACAACACACGCACATAATGCCGGTGTTCACCCACACACACTTATGGGAGGAGAGGCAGTGTCTCACTCTCAGACTGTCACCCACAGATGGAGCAGGTGATAAACACCCCTGCAGAGCACAGTGACATGAGCAGACACTCAGAACAGCCACCTTAGCAAAGGGCTTGGCTCTCCTCACCACAGCAGGGTGAGCAGTTATTTCAGATGTACTATGGCCTTGGAAATTCAGCTGTGAAAAGCGCTGGCAGTGAACTGGCACTGTGGTTACTATTTTTTCAAGCAGAGTTATCAGCCAGGTAACCTGTATTTGAGAGTCAAGATAAATGAAGGGAGCAAATAACCTCCTGCTGATAAATAAAAGGTTTTGCTGATATCCTTAACAGTATTTACCTAACACCAACGACTCAATTTGAGCCAAGAAAAACCCAGATTTCATCAACTATTGGCTCTGAAGGACAATATATCAAGTGTCCAAGACCATGTAACCATATACTCATATTCATTAACCTTTATAGTTACTTTATTTCTACTTTATCAGCACACAATAATTCTCAAGATGAGTTTGATTATGCATGAAGTTACAATAACAGCCTTTAACTACAATATTTCATGTATTAACAAGAAAGCTTCCATTAAAAAAACAAACGACCGATATAAGAAGAATAACTTCCTTTTAGCGCTAGAAGAAAGTTTATTAGGTAAAGCACTAAAGCCCTTGTAATTATTCTCCATTCTTAATCTTCTCAGGAGTTCTTAGTAGTACCCCATAAACTGGAATTATCTTCCATTTCAAATTAGCAGTAAACATCCAGCTTATTTTTTCCTTGCTGTTAAGGGGTGAGGCTGCAGACAGACAGACTCTTCAGAATATATGATAAGGAGCAGCAGCAAATTGCTGCTCTCATTCATGCACTGGCAATATAACCAGTACAGCTGGCAAAATTATGAGGTTATTACAAAAGATTGAGAGTGCTTGGGAGAAGCGAACAGTCAGAGCACATTAGCCAGTATTAGCCATGCTTTTTATGACAAAATAAATCTGTTTAGACAAAGAGGAAATAACAATGCATAAATTATCCTGCCGCTTGTTCTTGTCTTGTAGTTCAGGAAAAATATGAAAGCTTTTTAAAGTTGTTCTCTTCTGTAAAACAAGATGCACTTCTCCCATCCCTCCTCAATATAAATAAGCAATTCTGCAAGTATTTCTCTGCAGGCCTATTCAGGAAGATGAAGAAAGGTATAAATGCAGGTAAGAGATCAGGAGTAGCACTTCAGCAGCAACAAAACTCATTTCACTGTTAAGACATTTTTAAAATTAAAAACCACAATACCTTTATCTTCATTTCATCAATTGCATCCAGGACCCAGCCCACTGTGCCATCCCCACCACAGACAAGAACCCTGACAGAGTTGCAAGGCAGCAAGGTACAGAGCTGGAGGGCTTTAGCAGGTGCAATTTTGCTTAGATCAAAAACCTGGAAGAAAGGGAAATAAGGAATTCCAGAAGTTCACACAGCATGACTCAGGATTTGCCTCACGGATAAACAACTTCGAGAAGCTCATTCCAATGCAAAACAAAGATCCTGCATTTACAATACCACATTAGCAAATGAGCTGTCTTGACTTTTAGGAGCAGGATTTGGTTTCCCAAATTCACAACAGAGCTCCAGCTGCCTCACCAGGATTAAATGGCATTGAGCTGACAGAGTCCCCAGAAAAGTCTGTATCTAGAAGCATGATGATGAATTCTGTAAAGATGAAAGGCTTCAGATAAAAGTAATTTTAAACCACTCAGCACACAAAGAGGTTTATTCTTTAAAGCCTTATTGGGATGCATTTAAAACAAATGCACAGTGATTTCTATTAGAATGTATTCCATGGCTGGGTTTTGAAGTTCAAAGGAAGAGTATTAAGGTGCAGCCAGGAAATCCAGGGAACAACTGCCTGCTTTACGTCAACATCCTGTGCAATCCCACAGGGATTTTAAGGGGAAAGTAACTACACAAAGCAGAAACTGTAAATGCTGACATTTCCACAAGTGAGCACTTAAAATACAGGCTTCAAATTAAAAATCTCTAAATACTTCATCTTCCAAACTGTGTACACTGTTTCAAGAGTCAGACACTTCTCATTAACTTAATGACTGCATTATTACTGTAAATAAAAAAATCTGGATTGGTATTAGAATCACACCAAGCTGGTGGTGAGAGGAGCCTCTACATTTTTGGTTTCTCTTTATGAAGCTGTTCTTTCTAAAAGAGCAAACTGCATGAATTTGCTTCCTACTGATCTTCCAACAGATCCTGCTGCCACTGTGCAGGCAAAGTGATGTTTATTATAATTGGAACCTTCCTTTTAGGATAGCGGCTTTTCACAGCAAATACCTGAACGGGGTTCAGCAGCATTTTAAATTCT
The DNA here is from genome assembly GCA_035584735.1 of Pseudotriccus pelzelni. Lineage (NCBI taxonomy): Eukaryota > Metazoa > Chordata > Aves > Passeriformes > Tyrannidae > Pseudotriccus > Pseudotriccus pelzelni. The sequence goes on from JAWMRA010000042.1 coordinate 4,271,762, forward strand.
CCAAGTAAAGTTTCACCCATGTTGTTCCCACTGCGAGTATTTGCCAGTATGATCACTGGCATCCACTGCTTTCTGCAGTAAGGTACCACCTGCAAAAGGTGAAAGTCAGTCAGTCACACAAGAACTGCACGTTTGAAAGTGTTTTCAGCCTTGCTCCAAAACCCACCCCCTGTGGGTGAGAGGAGGAAGGCATCAGTTAGTCTGAAGCAGTCAAAACAGAAACAAGTATTTCTGACACACCAAGGCTGAAGATTCTGCAGTCCCCAGGAAAACAAACTCTATAATGTTATGAACATAGTAGTAAAAAAACAAAAAAAACCAATCACAAAACGTTCAAGAAAGTAACGTGTCCAAATTTCAGTATTTTGGAATAAAAAAATTCACCTGTATGCTTGTGCTTCAACAACCATGTTAGTAAAATGACAAACACCTCTGAATTAGTACTTAATATACCTTGGAACATTTACCTGATAGTCATTAACCTGACAATGCACTGAGTTCAAGTTTCAGTGTGTGTTGGTGGGTTTATTTGGTCCAAGAAGCAGGAGGCCATTACCTTTTCATAATTTGTTTTTTTGTCTTTACGCATCTGGTTGATTGTAGACAAATAGTAGGGTGGGATAATTAAGTCTTTGAATTCTCCAAAAGTACAGTCCTCGGTCTTTAAACAATCCACCATGCACTCATCATGCACAGTGTACTGACACCATGCACATCTGGAAAAAAAAAAAGACCAAAGAACATGAAAACAACCCTCAAACAACAGGCATGTTGATTTTGCTCATTTATTTTAGACAGACTAACTTTCAGAAAAGTACTTATGTTGGCACACACCATTATAAGTAATATTTAACGCACATTACAGGGAAAACCATGCCTTCCCTGGAAAACTATGGACTGGCTAAAGAAAATGACATAAATTGCTCATGTGCTTTCAAGTCTAGGAAAGCATTTGAATTCTGCGGGGGGGAAAAAAAACCCTGACAGTTGTAAGTTAATTTTGTTCTCAGTAAAATACAGGTGCTATAAATATCCTCCTACATTGTTTGTGATATTAACAGTTACACTGAAAGCCTGTATGAGAACCTGAACTCCTCTCCATCCTTAAAGAGCACAGATAAAACACTGGAGCTCAATTAGATAAAGTACTACCGGTACCATTAATTGATGCATTTCTTAATACTGGTAATACCCCTTTAAATCTGAAACCTAACAGGCTACACAGCACAGTCCGAGGCTGATGGGATTTTGTTATGCAAAACTGCTGCGTTTTTTGACCTATTCTAAAAGCTGCCCTGGAAAACGGACTGGAACAAGAGGGAATACTGCCATATCCACTACCAGCCTCTGCAGAATGTTAATCCTCATTTGGTACATCCAAAGCCGTGATTTAAGCAGCTGGGAAAGCTATTTTTGGAGTTCCCCTGACTAATCCAACACACGAGTAGCAATGACACTTGCCCTATACCGTGACTTTCTTTTCTTCTTCTTCCTTCCTTTCCCCTTTGCCACCAAATTCCTCCCCTTCCCTCCTCTCCTACACACACTCCCAAGGTTTTGTTTCTGAAAGTAATACTCTTACACCGTAATTCTGCTTACTTACCAAGCACTTTACCAGTATTACACAGAAGCAAGGCAAAAGCTGGCAGAAAATAAGCTTGAAAGAGGACATCCTTTGGGAAGGCTGAAGCAACACACTGTACCCAGGACCTGGGGCACTATCACTGTATTTTGGCACAACGTGCTACAGACAACTCTGCAAGCAGCCTTACTAATGACAGTGAAAGCCCATTTAATGGTTCCTTGAATTTTTAAACACTCTTAACAGAAACTTTTAACAACAGATTATATTACAGTAGGTTATAAAACTTCCCAGTAGCTTTTTTTGAGCATCCTTAAAAATGAACCTGAAACATTTATAGGACAATTGTTGGTCTATTTACACTGAGTAGATGCCAATTTTGAGACGTGCAAACACACTCTGGTTTTCTGAAATGTGAGCTGTGCTACCCATTGCTCAGGCTACCCATTGTACAAATGACAAATGTATCAGAACCTTCTTTATGTCACCCCCTAAAACACAAGCTCTCTTGGACACAGAGAGTTTCTTCTATGTAATTACACAGCAGCTTGCCCATCATGCTGGAGTAATGCAATTAAGAGAAGGAGTGGCCATGAGATGCAATGTCGCACTAATCTTAATCTATGACTCAAATTACCCAGAAACATCCATTTTAATTTTAGGCTCTTTGAAGCTGGTTTTTTTTTAACGATTTCTTATCTGACTACTGCAGGACCTCCTTCAGGGTGATGCCTACCATTAAGCGTTCAGAAAACACAACATGACACGGCACTGTACTTTGTCTCACACAGCCTAAGCCCCCAGCAGTACCTGTAGTCGCAGAGCTTGGGCTGGGTGCCGCACTGCTGCTTGCACACCACGCAGCAGCTGCAGAGGGGGACGTTGCCCCTGACCCAGTGGTGCGGGATGGAGCTTTGGGCTGCCCCGGCGCCTCTCGTCATGATCTCCTTGCAGACGAAGCGCTGGTCCGCCTTCTTGAGGCAGCTCTCGCTGGCGCGCAGCCCGCAGCAGCCGCAGAAGGCTCCGCGCAGCATGTGCTGGGCGCACACGCAGCAGTACGAGGGCTGCCCGAACAGGTCCGTGTAGTGCCAGTCGTGCTTGCTCTTGCGGAAGATGTCCCGTATCAGCAGCTGCCGCCGCGACCGCTGGAAGCTGCACCACGCGGTGATGAGCACGGGCAGCAGCACGGAGAACAGCGTCCAGAGCGCCAGGCGCCAGTCGGCGCCGCCCGGGCCCTCCATCCCCGCGGCTCCCCGGGCTAACCCCTCGCTCCGCTCGGGCGGGCGGCGGGGCGAGCCCCGGCACGGCCCCTCCGCTCAGCGAGCCGGCGCGCAGCTTCATGAACCATCCTCTAATCCCCGCCCGCGGCTCGGCACCGACCTGCGCCGCATCGGGCGGGCGAGAGGCTTCCCGCGGGGGCTCCTCCGCCGCCCGCCCGGGCCGTGCGCGGGGCCGGGCCGCTCCCACGGGGAACCCCGGCCGCCCCTCGCCCTTCCCTCCGCGGGGGGGGCACGACGCGGCCCCAGCCGCGGCCCCTCGCCCCCCGCGCCGCTCCCTCGCCCCGCGGCGGTGCCTGCCGGCGGGGCAGCGCCGGGGCCGAGGCGGGCCGAGCCGGGGCCGAGCGGGGCCGAGGCGGGCAGAGCCGGGCCCGCAGCACACAGTGCAGTCCGAGCGGCGCCGCGGGACGCGCGGGCGGCGGAAGCGGAAGAAGCGGCCGAGGGCGGTTGCCAAGGAGACGGGCGCCGCCCGCCCCCCGGCCTGTCGCGACAGCGGCGATGTCGGCAGGGGGAGGCCTTTGGCACTCGCCACAGTGCCCGGGCCCGGGGCGAAGGCCGAATGGCCGCCCTGTTTGTACCTGGCTTGCCCAGCCACAAATGTTTTTCCCCATAATTTCGTTCTGCCGAAGAATCACGGAATCATCGAGGCTGGAAGAGACCTTTAAGATCGTCCAGTCGCACCGTGCACCAGCACTGCCACTGTAGCCCCTGAACCACCAAACCACATCACCCGGCTCCTCCGGAACACCTCCAGGGATGGTCACTCCACCACCTCCTGGGCAAGCTGTTCCAAGCCTGACCACACAGACAGTGAAAAATTTTTCTAATATCTAATTTGAATCTCCCCTGTCTCAGTTTAAGGTCCTCTCACTGCAGGCACGGCAGAAGAGACAGGCCCCCACCTCACTACACCCTTCTTTGAGATGGTTGTGGAGAGCAATGAGGTTCCCCCTGAGTTGTGCCTTTATTGCCCAACAGAAATGTTTCCCCCCATAATTTCATTCTGTCCTCATGTGTTTGTCTGTTTCCCCTGCAGCAGTTCTAAAAACAGTGGCTGCTGTTAGAAGCTACAGGGGTTTGCACTTTCAAAACAGTATCTTGAGAAATGACATAAATCCATATAATATATACAAAATTTCTTGGGATTTTAGGCTCTTGGTGTCTTAAACCACAGGCTGAAAAATGCAAATGCTCCACAGGTGGGCAATACCCAGGTTTCCAAGAAAAGTCCTGTCAGAAAAGCATGTCAGAACTGCCTGACCCCTGAACTGCCCCGTCCCCACCTCATGCTTCACTCTGGTCAAGCCCTTGTGCCCACAACACTCACATTTTTAGCTTTTAGGTTTTTATGTCCAGCATGGCACTGCCCAGGAGACCTCCAGACAGTCATATCTCTCAAGGCTGAAACTACCTGTTTGCAGGGACATTTCTTAACCTTCATCCTTACTTCACACTGTGTTTACTAGTGAGGACGTTTATAATCCTGTTTTCTACTAGCTTGTCCTGCAAAGAGAGGAATTACGTGAGTTTTCACTTGTATGATTCTATTAATTTGATAAAAAAAACTCTGCTGTGTTTCTCAGCAGTGATAATGTGGCTTTGCTAGAGTTAAACCCCTCTAGTATGTATTTCTCTGCTGGAGTAAAGTTAGAGAAAATCTTTGAAAAAGTTTTGCAGCTGTGTTTGAGATTAACATTCTGTAATAGGAAATTGTTTGTTTTAAAAACAATAATATACCTTAGTCACCCCAAACCTTGGCTTGCCGTGCCAAATATAAGGTGATGTGCTTTATTCTCACAAATTTAAAATACCCAGTGTAACTCCGAAGCCTGAAGTGGAAAAAAGGTCTTCTATTTTCTTTCCCCCAGGAACAGAGTTATGCTGAGAATGTGTGTGTGCAGATAATAGACTAATTCAAACCTTCAGACCAGCTGTTTTCAAAATCATACTACCACTCAAATTAAAGCATAAACAAACATTTGTGACTGACGTAGCTGTTTCAAATAGACGAATGCCTTGGTCCGTGTTACTCATTTTGGAACAGACTGAGAGAAAGCCAAATCAAAATGAAGAAGTTTCTTGTGTTTGTCTCCTTCTTGGTCCTGATGACCGCTGTTACAGGTAGGAGTTTATATCAACAAACCTGTGTATGTATGTAGAGCTGAAGAGCATATAAGTAGTATTAGTTCAACCTTCTATTTTAGTTGTCATTATTCATATATTTTCATATCTTTCATTTTTAATACATAACTTTTTATACTGCAGGCTTTCCACTATTTGATTTTTAACAATCATGCTGTTGTATTTGGTGTTTAACTCTCTGTATCCCCACACTGTAGTAATTTGTTGTAAACCCAAAAAGTTCAATTTTCCTTGCTTACTATTTTAATCTTATTTTACCAAGGTCCTGAAAGTGGATTGTTCATTGCAATCTCTCCTTTTCAACATCTAACTCATTACTTTGAAACAGAATCCTATAAAGCAACACAGAAAAGAACAAAGAGTTGGAAGAGTCACTAATGCCAGTGGTTAGATGGTGCTGTTATATTTCCTCATTTTATAGTAACATGAATATGTAGGCTTTGCTTCCTATTAGTAGAACTAGAGAAAACACAAGTATAAAAATGGTTTAAAATTCCACTCCTATCTCCTGGAATGCAGTATTCCCTAGGAAGGGGCTGTAATGAAAGAACACTTTGTATAGAGACAAAAATCAGGTTTGGAGACACTTCACTTTGCAACTGACAGGTAAAATATTACCTTTTTAATAATTTCAGAACTCATTTCTGCTTTTCTGTCTTTAGACACTTCACCAATTTTGTCTGAAAAAGAGGCCAAACAGCTTCTGAGAACTCGCCGTGAAAGCAGACCGAGAAAAGCTGGTTTCCCTGATGAGCCAATGAGGGTGATTTGACATTTACTATTAAACTACATTAACCAAAGAAAAACCCCAACACCGAAACCCCCCAAAACATTTGTGCTTAGCATTAAGTTTCTGCAGATTTAGTTCCAAGCAATATGTTATGGGTGTCACCCTTTTGAGCAGCTGAGTTCTTCCATGAAATGTTTAAAAAACCCCTTTACATTCTTTTGGTTGCTGTTAAGAGCTTTCTGTAAGTGCTGGGTATTGCTCAGGGAACGTTCACTTGCAGAACATGCAGATTATTTCTCACAGTTCAAAAGCGCCGAGCAAATTATCGAGAAGAAAGTGGCTTTTCATTCATAGAAACGTGGATTTCGTCAGGTTGATCCTGACAAACTAAATAACAGGAAATGTATTCTGCTTGCAGTACATTCTGCACTGCAGGCAGGGAGGAGATGCAGGTGTCAGTGGTGAGTGTGGAGATTGAGGTAGTTCTCAACTAGCTTTTAAAACCACCTATTCAGTTATTTATGAATACAGAGAGGATGGTTTTTTGTGATATTGTAGGAGTTTTTAGTTGCTAGCTTAATGCAACAGCATTGGGTTTGCACATGACATCTATACATATTTATTACTAAACCCTATTACAACAAAAGAAAAAGTAAAAGAATTAAAGGGCCTTCTGTTTTACTGGTTTTGACAAGATGTAGCATATAATTCTGCACTTCTCAAGGGTACTTAAGGTATTTTAAAATTACTGCCCGTTTCTTTCCAAAGTAAATAAACTGAGCTAAAATTACATGGTTCTGAAGAGGCAAACCCCACAGAAGCCAGAAGCTCCAACAGATTGTGAGCGTGTGACGAGTGCAAGGGGCTCAGTTTGGCAAGGTACTGAACACCTCTGAACTCTGTAAGACATGAGGAGCACTAGATACCTTGAGGATTGAGCTCAGAGTGTGCCACGACTGTGGAGACAGCTCCTGGTTTTCCCTTTCCAGTGGGTATTGTACAGCAGCCAAAAAGAATCCACCTGGCCGTGCAGCACTCTGGATGAACACGCTGTTTGTCAGGTGTGACACCGTGACAAATCAAAGCTGTCACAGGGACATTGCTCCACACTTGTTAATAGCCTCGGACACTGAGGATTGCACAACAGAGCCAAAACCCACAAGCCTTCACTGCTGCCCACAATACTCAGTATTGGGTTGGTTTCTAAGCTGTTGTTAAACGAGCCTTGCAGTTTTTGCAAATTAGCAGGAATACAGCTCCCATCTGTGCTCGTGCTTAATATACCACCAGGATTAATGTTATATAGTAAATATAGCACATACGGAATACCAAGCAGATAAAGCAGTAGAACAGTTGGATTGAGGTAAATCCTGTACTGCAACAAGTTACAAGCAGATGTGCAACATTCAGTCTATGGTTTAGTTTTAGGGAGTCCTGTGAGGAGCAGGGAGCTGGACTTGATGATCCTTATGGATTCCTTCCCACTCCAGACACTCTATGAGTCTCTGACATTGTGTGGGGAGAGGAGGGAGCCAGGGCAAGAGAAGTGTTGTATCACTGATTCTGCTGCTCTGTCCTCACCACTCTCCATCCTACCACAGTTAGGAGCAAACACTTGTTGAGAAATTCCAGCCTTCTTTTCATTTTTTCTTTTTCTAGACAGCAAAGTTGACCTTCTGTAAGAAAACCCAACCATAAGAGTATTTGTTTTGCTCACTAAATGTCAAGGTTTTCAGTAGAAAAGGAAACATTATCCGGTAAAAAGCCAACCCTCTCTGCCATGTGGAAAATGGAGATTGTCCCTTGTGGGTAGAGGTGCAAGGGTGCTGCATCCCTGTGCACAGTTCTACCACTGGCTCAAGGAGAAAAACTGATTTTGTATGGATGCTTTGTAGCAGAATGAAATGATTTCTGGGATGAACCCACCTCTGTTCATCTATTTTAAGCAAAAGCTGTTTGTACTAGGCCAGATCATGCTGAGCTGGGGAATGCAATTTGCAATTCTTTGTGACACTCTTTGACTTCCACAGTGCTGCTGGAGTCAAAAACCTGTTCAGTTACAGACAGCAAGATCTGCCCCCTTTGTTTATTACAAAAATGTAATTTATGTTATCAGCATGCTTTAATCTTACTTTGAGATCCTGCTTTTCATAACGTGTCCTTTTCTCAGTCATATAGTTCGGTTCTCTGCCAGTTCCTAATGCAGTCTCTCACCAGGGATTTGAGCCAAGTCTCCCTGTGCTGTGAGGAGAGAAAGCCCAGTAAAAGGCAGGAATCTAATGCTGTCTGCTGGCACCCAGGGTACCCACACTCTGCTCAGCACAAAGAGCAGGGAGCTGGATGACAGCGGGAATACTTGGCCAGTGCAAAGGGTTTAGGCCACAGCTTCCATTCCAACAGTGCCTGCTGTGCAAAGCAGTGGGGTGGATTTGGAATAAATGTATCTACTGTTCACAAAGCTTATGAGCCCACATGCACTGGGACTAGGGCTTTTTAAAAGTAAATTTTCTTCCTGAAGGAGGTCAAGTTTTTGATACACAGCCCACTTTACTTTGGTATTTTGTTGCTTGGACCAAATCCCCTCCTTATAAATTGGTATGAGAAATTCACATTATTTTATGTATCACAAAAAGACCACTGATATGAGCTACCCTCCTAGAACCCTTCAGAGTTCTGCCACATGATCCTATAAGGGGTTAACGTTCTCTAATCAGCAGGAATCAATTTTCAAAAAAGGCTACACCAGACCTATCTGTGAGAATCCTCTGTGCCCTCAGGACCAACAGAAGCTTCTGTGTTGATATGCAAAGGAGAAATGTGTATACAGACTTCCACATTTATGAATATTGTTGTAAAATTCTTGCTTGACACCTTTACTGATCTGGATGATGATGTCATTCATTAAATATTGCTAGGTTGGGGCAAGCTGACTAGCAGCACTGTTTCACTATATTTGATTATTTTAAGAGGTAAATTAATTGCTCTTACATAAGCTGTAAAATTCTGCTGGTTCATTGGCCTGACATTAGAATGGAGTGATTACATAATGAAATTACTTCTTTTCTTTCACTAGGAGTATATGCTTTATCTCCAGCGCTTGGAGCAGAGATCAGAAGAACAATTCCTTGAACATTGGCTGAATCCACATTGTCTCCCACACTGCAACAGGGATCTAGTGCATCCAATCTAATGCTTTTGCCTACCTTGCAATTGGTATAGATATTTCTTCTACAGTGCATACTTATTTTATATATATATAAAATGTATATTTGGACATTTTTATGACAGGAGAAGCCTTCCTGCATTCTTTAAAATTTGTCAACTGGGATAAATTTGAATCATCACCACAACAGTGATGCTTTTTAATGCAAAAATTGCAGATTTAGCTCCATGTTTTCAAAAGGTTTTAAGCAGGAGAATATAGAGATGGTGTGTGTCAGGGCTGATCTGTTTCAAGAGACAGAAAGTTCATCTGCTTAAAGTTCCAATATTTGTACATATCTAAATATCTGTAAAAATCCGGCGTTGTGGTAGACTTCAATGGAGTTACGCTAATCCACAACAAGCCAAAGGTCTGAAACTTCTTTAAAAACAAAAACATAAAGTTCTCAAACCTCAGCCTTAGGAGGTAAGTTGGCAGGTTTCAAAAAGTCTTCCAGCTGAGACACAGTTGAGAGCTGGCTCACTTAGCTACAGGAATTCTTCACAGCAGCTTCTCACCGGCCACTGGGAAGAATTAATGTTACAAAAGTGCTTAAACGATTCAAAGCCATTTAGATGTTGTTAGTATGGCCAATGCCAGCATGGTTTTTAATTATATTTTGGTTTTTTTCTGCAGAAGGAGGAGAAGATTATTGCTGCATTGGCTGAGTGCTCACTGTAGAGCTGAACCTCTTTGCAATGCAGTGCAATCCTAGTGATACAGCAAGACTTCCAGCTACAGGTGGTTACATATGTTATAGACCACCCTGTATTTTCTACCAGTAACGATTGCATACATGAATAAACGAATCAAGGGTTTCCCCCACTTTCCGAGGTATGGGCAAGAATAAATCCCTGCTTAGTCCTATAAAGGGCACAGCTTTAGACTGTCTGAAGCAAGAGGAACTTAGAGGGAGAGGTCCATAGAAAATGGGAGAATATCAACATGAAGAGGCAGCCAGCTTTCTGGACTTTGGAGGAATCCTTAATTGCAGTTTTCTAGGTTAAATAACAATATTGCATGAAGACATAACATTTACTCAACACTGTGTTTAATTGCCTGATGAGCATTTCATGTATTGTTTCATAATAAAAGCTTGGCTCAATTCCATTTTCAGATGATTTTGTTACCTTTGTCTCCCATACTATTTGCTGATGAATATCACTGGCAGTGAGGCTCAGTATTGTGAAGTACTAAAGAAACATCAGAGGACTTTCTAGGATCAGCAGCTGGGGAGCACTACAGTGCAGTCTAATAATTTTGCAGTTTCTTTCCTCTGCACAACTATCCCTTTCCTCTAGAATTCTGCCAGAAGGGGTGCATGTATCCAGCCAACCCTTTCCTGCCTGTGTGCTTTTGTAAGCTGTGCCTTGGAACAGAATATCTGGTACAGTCAGATGGCAAACATATGATATCTGCAAAACAACATGAAAAGTTTCCTGATGGCTCTTACATGACTGTTATGATCTGTAATGGCAAGAGCATTAGTTATGAATGGACCAAAGTAACTTTCAGAGCTCCTCACTGCAGTCACTCCAAGAGCCTGAGGACTGGCAGCAAAATAAAACAAAATTTTATGAAGATATATAAATCAATTACTGCTACAGAGCTTTGGATAGGCTGGAATGGATCAACAATCCTTCTACTATACTTTCCTTCCAGTAAGAGAACTCCCCGAGATGACTCCAAGGAAATAATTTAAATCTCAAAGCATCAAAGGCTTGCCTTTCCCTACTGCCAAGATAAATCACAGATTAAATCTGGGAGTGTAAAAAAGCATAATCAGGCTGCTATTGTGGGCTTCATTCATAACACTCTCAATACACAGCTCTAAATTTGCATATCTCTTTGAGTTAAAGTCATTAGGTGAAATCCTGGCTCTGTTTTTACTTGCACAATGAAAAATTCATGCTCATGCCAATTATGCCAACTTTCACCCTCTGAAAGTTGATTTTCAAGTACTTCTTTGAAATAAAAGAACTTCCACCTAGTTATATTCAGTCATTTGTTAGATAACTGGCAAGGTTAAATAGAAGCTTCTAGGCCAACCTCAGTAACACTGAGCTAATCCTAAAACAAACATATGGAATAGGGACTGTTATTGTTTTGAAATTTGCTTTTCTGTATGAGGGCTGAAGGATCTCATATAGGTAACTCAAAAGAAAAGTTAAGTATTATTAAATCTAATTAACAAGGAGAAAACCAGAAACATAGAAAGGTGAAGTGCTTCCAGGTCAACGATCCACGTTCTTTCCCACTTCATAAGGGAAGAAATTATGGTCTAGTGTTGATAGTCTTTAGCCCACCCATGACAGACTTCAGAAGCTAAGCCTTCCATTCATACAAAATAATTTGGGCCCTGCAAGCAAACATAGAAACACCCTTCAGTCTTCCTGAGAGGCAGCCAAGGAAGAGGAGCCCAGCCCAGCCCAGCCCAGCCCAGCCCAGCCCAGTCCAGCAGACTTGCCTAAGTTTGCTCACCACTGGCAAACTCTGAAGGCTGAAGAGGGAGTGAAGGTGTGAGTGTGTCTGCTTTAGGCTATTGCCATGGATGTAGCAACCCCTCATCCTGCTTATTATATACTTCTGCATGTCCATAACACACACACAGCGTTTTACACGTGATTCAATGGACTAATAAGAGAACAGGATCTTAGGATCAGGTATAAATAAATTAGCTCATTTGTTATGACTCAGCAGTGAAAAAACTAATGCATGATTAGCATAAAAAGTAAACACTGCATAAATATTATACTTAGTTATAGCTAGAGAAAGGGTGTAGTGAAGCTTTGCTTTAGAGTCCTTCAGTGTGACTTTACTCTCTCAGATCTTTCCTTCAAAGCTGGGCTGGAAATCATCTGAAGTCGAACTAGACTGAGTGTGTTCAAGGATTAGTTGGAGGTTTGTTTTTGTCCATGCCTAAAGTCTTGGGGGAAAATGCGGGATTTTATACATGCATGCAAACCACCAGTTTTCCTACTGGGTGAAGATTTATGGTAATCTATATCATATTAAGTAATTAGAATTTGCCTGTGGAAGCCATCAGAGGATTTAATATAAATGAAATAGGAAGAACAAGTGACCCTAAAGTTGTGTACCGAAGGTGGGAAAGCTGGAAAAATAGTTGATTATCAAATGCTTTTAAAGAAAAGGATTACAACAGACTTGGAAAAGCCTTTCATCCATGAAAGTGAGAGGGATAACCACCAGCTTCAATCGCTGACTTGCTCCATATCCAGTGCCTGCTGCCTTCCCTCAGCTGAGGACCTGCCCACTAGATGCCACTGTTTCTGCACATATTCGGCATCACAGCCCCCAGTGACTCAAAACACCACATCCCTGCCTCTCCCCCTTTGCTTTTTTACTCCTTTTCTTAAAATGTTCACCTCAGATGATGGAAATGAAAAGTCACCTCTAAAGCATAAAAAAAAACCCCTCAGCAAATGGCTGATTTTTCCCCCCCCTTTTGGATCACCGGCTGCTGTGAATGTGGGTGTGAGAGCCGTGTCTGCCTGGCTACCTGGCTGTGTTTCATTATGCCACAGAAAGAAATGGTTGAGAGCTCCTACACAGAACATTGTAGTGATTTGTGACTTTTAACTGTTTGCCGTTCAAACGCAGATCCTAAGACAGGATTCTGTGTGTTTGCAGAAGCTCTTCCCTCTCAGAGCAGGTCCCATTTGATTTGTCTTCAGCCACCCCAACTGTCAGCTGCAGATTAACACATCGGTAGAAGCACCACTCTCCAAAACAAGACATTATCTTCCTACATTTATTATCTTTACCAGCGTGGGGGACTGTGTTTTAGGTGCTGTGCAAACCTGTACTGTGCCCAGGGCCTGAAATGCAGTGCCTCTCTATAAAGAGCAAGTAAATAACATCAACTCTAATTTAAACACACATCAATTCAAGAAAAACACAAAGGTTGGAATTTTTGAAAGAATCGACTTCTTCAGCAAGGCCAAGACCGAAAGGTTTTATCACAGACAGATAAATAGGACATGAAGCACTTGCACTAATGCCACTGAGCACTTTGGCAGTTCAAGTAATTGGCTGTTTCTCCCAGACTGCCTTACCTTGCAGGAGAACATGCCCCAGAAGTACTAATTTACTAAGACTAATTTCCGGGAAGCTCACTGAAAGAAGGTCAATCACTTGCTTCATTTGAAATTCACTTTCGTCGGGGTGAAGGTAATGGAAAATGCAGTTTGCAGTTCAGGTGATTCAGAATTTGCCTGCTTCTCAGGGAGGCTGAGCAGGTGAGTCTATTCTTCCACCCACAACAGTTGGAGAATTTCTGAAACATGAACATGAAATACAGTTAGAAAGCAAATGCCTATAACCATCTGAAATCGAATGATGAAATAATACATATGGAAATGTTTCCCTGCAGTACTCTAGGGCTTTATTATTATTATTTTTTGCAATAGTTCCAGCCTTGTTTCAACTGGCAGAATGTTGTTTTGAATGAAGACTTCTGTTACTGTCAGTGAATGAATGCATAAGTAACTTCTGAAGCAGTGGAGTGAAATTGGATGGATTGAATGTGATCACTGCAGCAGGAAACTAGTTTAGTCTCTCAGGAAAAACTTATTTTTTAATGACTAAGGAGATCAGAGTGGACTTTAGAAGGTTATCTGAGCCTTTTATGGTCTACAAAGAGTGGAAAACCTTGTGAGAACTATGTGTCTTGAGGTTTCTGGTATGTGATTAGAAATGCTGAGTGATCTGTCTCCTATCTGGCATTTTAATCCTTTGTCAGGTCTGGGGGCAGTGCTGTGTACCAAAATGAAAAACAGTAAAAAGCAGAAAAGTTCAATGAGCTCTGAGCCAATAAAACTATCCTCATTCTACCAAAGCAGCATGGTCAGCCCAGCGTAGGCTCAACATGAAACCAAAAGTTTGGAGCCCTACGATCATTCCAAATCTCAAGCTCATCTTGGTACTTCCCATCTGGTTTTATTTTTTTTTAAGAGATCATCAGCTGAAGTGCATTTTTTTCCCAGTTTGTGGGCATTTGGATCTATATAACATCTCTCCACACAACATAAGCATCACGCACAAACATTTATTAAACTGAGCGAGCCAACCTTCAACACAGGAGATTTGAGACCAAAAGTGAGGAAGAACATTGCTTCATCTTGTATTTATCAGAATAAACAGCAACTATTGAATGACCTCAAAAAATGAATTCAGCAAAGTGCTTCACATGTTCAGAAGGTACCTGGCTTAGAGATTTGCTCCTGAACACTTTGGTGTGACTCTGAATATGTGCCTGCAGCGTCTATAAAACCGAGACTGGGATCCAGTCCACAGAATGCCTGGATTATCAAATTCACAGCACTTCTGCTGTCCAGACATCAACAGAGCTCAATATTCCACTTAATGCAACCAGGATGGATTTCTATATGCTTCCCATACCCTGCATAGGATTAGTTCCAGCATTAGAAATAAACTCCAATGCTTCTATTATCAAAACATGGCTTATAAGCACATAAGTAATTAGCAGAGCACTTTTTTTTTTTTCCCTCTGGCAAAGACCGATCAAAGTTCTGGGGAAAAAAATAGTGAAAAAGAAAGAGTAACACTGAGTGACAGCCCCAGGAAGAGCCACAGAACGGGTTTTGTGCTCAGTTTATTGGTGCCGTGGAATGCACAGGACCAGCACCAGGCTCTCGTTATCTGAAGGGAACAGAACACTCCAGCAAACAGGGCCAGGCTCTTTCTGCAATAATGGAAGACTAGTAGTACAATAAATTTATAAGTCCAATGGAAGCCTCTTTAATTTACTGGGAAATGACAAGGCATCTGAGGCCAAACTGTATAAAATCTACTCCTTTATGCCTTAGTTACAAGCCACTGAATATTTACTCTGAGGCTGTGGATATAATTGTCACTCATGGACCATCTTTGAAAGGGTCCTATCCAGAGTAGGGTGTGTTGGATTCCTCACCTTGCTAAAAAATGAAACAACAGGGACTTAAAATAAAATAAATCTTTTCAAATGTCATGTTCCCAAAGCAAATTCTTCCTGGGAGCAACTTGCAGGCACGGATCAGGGTTGAACTGGTGCTGGTCACCCTAACTGCTGCTGGTCCCAGAGTCACGTGGAGGAACCAGAATCTCATTTATTTTCTCATGTGTATATATTTACAGATATTATAATCTGCTCTAAATGATAGAAATTAAGCTTATGTTTCAACAGTGGATGGATCTGAATTGCATCAGCATTCCAGCTCCAGAAAGTAGGGGTTTCAAGAACATTCTCTGCCCAGAGTAATTAATTTTTAAGTACTCAATATTTGAGTGCATTTCAGTGATACATGAAGTTTTGCTAAGATCAAATCTATAGCACCAGAGGAGGCTTGGGTGGTGGGTTGTTAATATTTGATATTTTATGTAAGAGTCTGCAGAAAAAAAATTCCCCTTCTTCTCCATTTGATGCTTTAGAGGTGCTCAGGGAAAGAGAGAAAAAATGCCTTTATTCCACATTGCACAGCTGTTGCACTGCTTGAGAAAAACTGTTCAAATATTAATATGGCTTTGGGGCTAAGAGCATTTCTTAGGAGACACTTCAATGCAATGAGTTTCAGCCAAGTGAACAATCACAAAAATAGAGTCAAAGACCAAAATCCCTCCAGCTGATAGAAAGGCAATTTATTTATTTATTGGTGCAGGCCTACAAAGCTCATTATGTGTGATTGTATCAGTTTCCAGTCCAGCCTCAGTACAGAATTGCTCATGGATGTCATAGATCATGACCTCTGGAGCCAGACAGATCTTCCTTTTCTCACCCCAGGCTCTCAGTGTGAACTGGACTGTCTCAGGTCTTCTCCACACCAGCTTTAGTGAGCTGAGGGGAGTTCTGGGCAGTTTAGGGGGCTGCACGGTCTCCTCCAGAGCTCTGGTTAAACTGCCCAGGGAGGTCCAAGCTTTCTTACCCAGTATTACCGGTGTGTCCAAGGGTGTATATTGTGGTCCTGTAGCTCTGCCTTGGACCAGCCCGTGCCCTCATCATTCCAGCTGCACCTGGAGTTGCCTCACCCCAAAGGGACTCACAGAGTTTCATCCCATCCAGGACACAAAGAGGAATTCCCTCAAACAAACCAGTGTGAGGGTGGATTTCAAAGAGAGCCCTGAACAGAGGGCAGTGCTTTAACTTTGGCTGGGCTCCATCCTGAGGAGGTTGGTTCCGGCACGGATCATGTACTGACTGGGCTAAGGGCTGCAGCGTTATTTCCACCCTCAGATTGCTGATGCATCTTCAGTTCTGCTTTGGAAAGAGATCATCCCACCTGGTCTGAAATTCATGGCTGCCCAGGGGTGGGAGGATGCTACTTCCATCAATTCACTTACCCATCTATTTCCTATTTTCCAGGGATGACAAATGTTCAAGCCACCTAGTGAATTTATTCCCAAGGCTTTAATTCTGCTCCAGGTACATCGACCTCTTTGCTGCTGAAGCCCCAAGCCACAGTCTGTCCTGAGCAGGTCTGAAGGGAACAGCAAGGGACACATGTGCCCAGAACAACCCAACTGAGCAGAGGGAGAAATGGATTCCAGCTCTGGGCTACACACAGTAAATCACCAGCACAGAGAGAGAAGCACAGGGACGACAAAAATCCCAAAACGTGCTTTTTTAGGACATGACTCCTTAAACAAGACAAGAAAATATATGAAATGACAGCAAGGTCACTTCTTCCTTAACTGTTGCTCCAGTTTAAGCCCACACATGTGCCCCATTTATTTTCACCCATGCCCTTCTGCTATCTTTATGCTGCAAGAGATGGATACAGGACATTATCAATGGAGAAGGACTACAAAAGATGGCAGCCTTTTATTACCCTATGCACCTTTTGGCAGCTTCCTTTAATTTTTGGAATTCAGTTCCAAAAGTGCCTAATGTCCCCTGTTAAAACTCAACTCCTGTTATGGCACACAGTGGGCAAACATCTCCCCACATAATCCTGCTGTATTTTATGCAGCCAAACCCACTAACTCTGGGCTGAGATGGCTGTGTTCACCCCGCTGGGGATGAGCTGATGAGATGTTGCAAGCGGTTGTAGCGGTTACTGAAAATCAGGGAGATCAGCATTTACCACGGCATTATCATTCAGACATTGTTCACTTCATTTGCCTCCTGAGCAGAGTTTACTACCTCCAAACCTCCCCTCCTGGTCTCAGCTGCTATCACACAGACAATGCATGCCACTGCCCACACTGATTGGTATTAGGCTGGGGTACTTAGGAACTATAAATACATCACCTCGAGTGTCCTAAAATTTTTAGGGTGGGATAATGAACTGCACTCTCTGAGGAAATCAGTGAATACCGTAGCTTAATTCTTTTTAAAGTTTGCATTTAGCTAAAAAGCTCTATAACTATATTTTATCCTTTATTAAGAGCCACGCTCTCAACAGAAGCTCATGCTAAAATTGGAGATTTAATGCTTCCAGAAATGCAAGCTCACCTTAAGAAACTCTGCACTGCTCAGCTAATGGAGCCTCAGCCCCCTCAAACCCAGGAATAAGGCAGTCTGCATGGATGTGGGCATGGAAAATTGCTCCAAATTTTATATGAGGAAAATAGAATCCACTATTCTAAAGGGAGTATCATAAAATTTGATGTGCCTGTTTCAAAGGCATTTGGAACAGATATTCCCTCTCTGACCAGACAGAAATGTCTTTGCTTCCAGCTCTAATGCCAACTCCAGGAAAAAACAAAAAAAAGGAATTGCACTTTCTGGCTCTTTTTAGCACATGGGGCAAAGCTGGAAGGAGCCCAAGTGGGAAGAAAGCTGAGGGGGGTGTGATGGGAGGGAGCTGGGGCTGGAACAGCAGACCTTGGGCTGTGTTTTGATTGAATCAGGTGAGGTCAGCAGGGACAAACACTGGGCTGGTTTCCGAGAGCCCCGTCTACGCTCTGTGTGGAAACTGTCCCAGCTTTGCTCTTTGATCCTTCAGCTTAATTCAATCCAGGGGCAAATCAGAGCGAAACTGGGTGTGTGGAGGTGCAGGTGTGCACGAATATTGGGGGGACAGAGGGATGGAGACAATGGGCAATTGGTGCTGTCCCTCTTCCCAGCATGTATCAACCCTGAGCCAGCTCCCACTCCCGTCACACCTTCCCAGGACCCAGGTCTGACAATCAGAGGGCCTTTTTTATCCAACCCAAGAGCTTATGGAAGCAGAGGTTTCAGTTACCAGAGCTGATCTTTGGGATGCCCGATTCCCCCGTGACGTTGCAGACTCACAAGCTGGATACAGGGGGCTGCACTCCCCCGTGGACCTGCTTGCTCTGGGGCTGCCCAGCACTGGCAGTCAGGCAGCCCCTTCCTCAGGCTGTCAGTCAGTCTGTCAGGCCAGCACTGCCTGTTTGCCTCAGAACAGTGTCAAGTCATCACACCAAGGGATGGCTGGAGCCCTGCCTGGCTTGTGTCACCGCTGCAGCTGAAACACCGAGCAGGTCTGAGCCAAGATCTGTTCGAACTCACAGACGAACCCAAAGCAAGTTTCTGCTGCTGATAACAGGCCAACCCAAACCTGCCCATGGGACAAACACTTCCCCAGTGAGACTGTGCCTGGCCCAGAGGAGCCCAGGGCAGCATGAAGTGCTTCTTTCTGCCGTGCTCTGAGGATCCCCTAGCCCACAGTGCTGGTGCCTCAGGGATTACTGTTGTCTCAGTCCTCTCACACTGATCCAGAGCTATTGTCCTGTGCTGACTGAGAAGGATTCTTCCCATCTCCGAAGAGGGAGACTGAAGACACCAAGAGTGTGCCTTCCCACTGCCTTTGGTCACCAACAGGATGTTACCCCTCCGCTGTAGTCCATATCATGACAAATGAGACCCCAACACAGAGTCTGACTAAATAGAAGTTGCTTTTTTCTGTCCCTAAAATGAGTCTCTCAGGATTATATACAAATTCCAGAAGGCTGCTGCAAAGAAAACCCAGAACACTGAGTTTGTTGGCCTTTTTTTGCCTAGTGGAGAAATCTACGTTGTGTTCTTCAGTACCACTCCACTGCAGGAACTGGGAACTGTGCTTAAAAGTGGCTATTTTAAACTAATTGAATTTTTAGTTGTGTCTCATGTAGTGTGTCCACTTCGCTCCACTGTCTGGGCATCCTTCTTTTGCTTTGATATATGGCAACGATACAGAAATCCTGCATTGTGGGGTGGGAAGTGGCTCAGTGGAGGAGGATATAAACCAGATGTGCAAAGTATTCAATGTGCACTCAGCGTACCTCCTGTGACCTGTCTGGAGACGATACAAATACAATCAGTTTGTGAGACATAGAAATAGAAATTAGCTCCAAAGGCAGAGAGGAAATAAAACAGACTAGAGCAATTCAGAGAACCAGAAATCATTTCAAGCTACCAACAAAAAAAAAAAAAAAAGGAAAATGTGAGGAAGAGCACATTTTTTTCTGAAAATTTGTAAAATACAAAAGAAGCTAAGAACCTCTCCCTTGTGTTTTGACTAAAACCATGAAGACAATTCTCTGCAGAAAACTTCAGTTTGTTTTGTAGAATCCCTTGTTAAATTATGTATGATTTATCTGAGAGCATAGTTACACAAAGCTGTAAGTCTTACTGTCATCTTCAGTTTTACTCTAACAGTGCAAGTATTTCTCATCAGACCAGATTTTACTAGAATGTCAGAAGATGGCAAGTCCTACCAAGATGGTTTTGGAGGTTCCACCTAAAAATAAATCCTTGTTTCAGGATAATTTTTTTCTCTAAGAAAGGATTTTAAGTTGAATGGTCAGATCCCCATTTGTTACAAGCCTGGACAGTCACTAACTCCATGGATATCATCACAAATGGGCCTCCACTGTGGCAGGGGAAAAACTATAACACATCTGTGTTTACACCCAAATCCTTCTACCCTTTGGAACAGGCTGATTTGGAGGATTTTTTGGGACACTCACCAATTATGATTTACACAGTGGTAGAGGAGGAGGCTTGCGGAGTTTAAGTTGTTTTGCACCAGACAACTGGATTAAGTTGCAACCAACGAGCACTAATGACCCATCAGCTCTGGGACAGAAGTGAAACAAGGATGGACAAATGCAAAACACTAACCTGGCAGATTTTGTGTCTTTCCAGGATGGCCTTACATTTTTTCCTGTTTCGATGCATCCCTTTGCTAATGCATTCTGGTGTCAAGCCTTGTGCAAATGTGCTGCACACATGGGATTCTTTACATCACAGTGAAGAAAAAGCCAGAGATGCTACAGAAGTTCCCACTGCCGTGGGTTTGAACCTGCCCAGCCCCAGCGGCGGGCAGGGAATTCCTCTCTCGCGGAGGAGTTTGGGAGTCGGAGTTTTCCCTTTCCTGTCTTACCTTGGCTGCTGGTGTGGCAGGTCCCAGCAGTGGCCTCCCCGTTCCCACACAGCCGGGTGGGGAAGGGGTGGGCTGGGAAGGGGAGCTGAGGAATTTTGGTTTGGCACCCCTCGCACGCCGAGGCAGCCAGGCGGGAACGCAGCCGGAGCCAAGCACAATGTAACACGGATTGCTTCTCTTGGAAGGGAGGAAACCCAGGAGCCACAACTGAAGCCCTGCTTTGCTCTTGGGATAACTCAACTGTATACTGTGTGTTTGCCCCTAAGCCCAACAGAACTAGGACAATATTTCACTGAACTGGGGAATGATCTTTGGGCTGCGTCTCAGAACTGAAATGTTCATTGTTTAGATAATTTGGAAAAATACCTTGTTTTCCTTTGGTTGACTGGCCTCTGGAAAAGTTTAGGATGGCATGCACATTGTGGTAAAAAGGAAACGAAAAAAAAAAAAAGAGAACAAACAAGAAATTTGAATTAATTTGACATGCTGGGAGTAGGGCTGTTGAGGGATTATAGAAATTGCAAACAGAAGAAGAAGGCAACACAGATAACTGTGTTTACTGCTAAAGAGATGGATTCCCACGACAGAGAGTGCCTGCAAACCTCAGTGCCCAATGGCTACTGAGAAATGGGAAGGGGCTTATGAGAAAGAAGAAGAGGAGTTGCCAAGGAATGTGAGAAGTTCACAGCCTAGCCTGGATAATTTCAGTTCTGTGGGTTGGATGCTGCCAGTCTAATCAGGCCATCGTTCAATGGCTGCTACTGAAGAAGTGGTTCTTCCATTCCCTCTTCCCCCAGACACCCATTTCTTATGCCAGCACAAGCATTCATGTGACGGTGCTACCCTAAGAAACTGATTTAAATTTTAAAAAAAGCATACAACTAATTGATTTGATATTCAACTGGATCATTCTGTGGTCCAACGTGTTGCACAGCCAGAGAGACCCTGGTGCCAGACAAGAGTGGGTGAAAAAAGTGACGGGGTGCAGAGGAAGAGGGGGGAGAGGAGTGGAACAACCCCTTTCAGCAGCAGCCAGATTTATGCCAGATTAAAGTGACCGTGCAACCACAACCTCTTTGAGGAGCCCCCTTAATTTCATTCTGGGCATGTGAAGAATCAGCTATTACTCCTACTGAGTTAAGAGCAGCACAAACAGGCTTTTATCATCCCATCGTCTCACATTTGCTGAGCTTGTGATGTGCTCTGTGCGCTGCCAGAATTTCTGGGAGGATCTGTGGCAATTATAGGGAAACCCACCTAGGGACAATATCATTCCAGTGTAGGAAGGCTGGTATGTGTGCAGCTACTTTAGCAGCTCTGTCTGCTCTGAAAGCAAATGAACTCAGGAGCAGACAAGAACTGATATGTGAAGTTAGAGTATAAATCTGGCTGCATAAATTAAAAGGACGGGAATGCAATGGATTTTGAATAGGTTCTTTCACATGATAGTGTTCTCCTGGAATCAGAAAGCAGACACTGCAGCAGAAAAGCTTTACAGTGTTCTGAAATAAATATTAGTATTTCTCCCAGCACAGAGGAGTTTAAATGAAGTGGCAAATCCAAACATGCATGTGTATGCATATACATTAGTTCGAGATAGAAAACAGGGACTGCAGTGCAAAGGGGTTGATACGGAATATGGACCGATACAGAATATGGACAAAATATTGACTGTGCATTACAAGTTTTCTACTTTCCCTAAGGTATCTTCTTTCTGGTTTAGAACTGAAGGTCGGAGCTTCCAACTTGGAATTTCAGCTTCCTTTAGCAGTTCCCAGTATGGAAAGAGCCATGAAATTGTGGGCCAATGCTGCCCTGAATCAGCTGAGAGTCTGCAATGAAAGGCCTGAGGGAAGAGTCGAGCTCTTCCAATCTTCTCCCCTCACAATGCAGAAAATATCTTAGCAGAAATCACAGAAGCAGAATAAATCCGGATATGTTGAGATCCAAGGTCTCCTACAGGGTGGCCAAGGAGCAGCATAATGTTATTTTAGGTCACTGCAATAATGACAGCAATTCCAGTGCTGGTGATAATAATTCCATGTCTGGCCCTCAATTGACTCAGGGCTATTTATAAAATTACCTTTTATGTGCCACCAGGAAAGTGGTCATGTCCCAGAGTGTTTATGGTGAACATTACTTTTTACCACTTTCTTAAATATTTTATTGGGATTTGTATAGTTTATCTGCAAGTTTAATGAAATGATTTAGCTTTTCCAATAATCTGCTGTAATTCCTGGTTTTAATTTTGTAGGTGTTAATTTGATATTGAGCAACTGAATATTTTCAGCTTCAGTTGTCCTACTAGTCTAATTTCAGTGATAACTCTTCTTGAGTTTGTTCTCTCACATTTATTGATTTCAATACATTTATGAACGTTCCGAACTGTTTTTCTTTCAAAAATAGCATAGACCAAAAGCACTGAAAAAAATAGAAAAAAATTTGGTTTCCTTGTTAAAACTGAATTAAGGAAGCATGTTTTCACTGAAGTGGTACCTCTAATTCCCTCTAAGCTCAATGTTTATTATGACACCGGGAAAAGGGACATTTCTGGTGCTCACAGGGTTTGGTTACAGCTGCTTTTCACCCAAGCAATTCCATCTGAAACATTCCCAATGTCCTCTGGGAAGCTGCCCTCTCTCAGCTGGCCAGTTCTTCTCTTACTTGCCTGATCCAGAGCCTGGTGAGGTTAATTTCCAGTCCTTTGACTCAGACCCACTGTCCACGTCTCCTGATCTTCTATGACACTGGAAATTATTCACCCTCTAACTGTCTTATGAAATTTCAGCTGGCCTTGGCTCCTGGCCTGCTCCAATGGTTGCCTTGTCAGGATGCTTATTTACCCTTCACCAAAACACCAGAAGTAGTTCAAAACCCGAAAACATTCCAGTTGGGAGTTTCATGCAAAACATTCAAACATTCTAAACGAAAATAACGATTTAAAAGAAAACTGCAGAACTCTGCTGCAAATCTTGTGCCTCTGCCATCAGAAAAGGATACAGCTAATCATTTCATTCAAAACAAAACAGGCAGTCTTCCTAAATGCCCTCCCTGATCAGACCACCAAAGCACTTAGCATCTCTTCTGCTCACCAAATATTTGTATGATTTTCCACAAGAAACAGCCAGGCCAAATGCTAATAGCCACTCTGAGAGGATGGGAGTACATCATGTCTCCAGACACCGTGAAAATAAAATAAATCACTACAGGAACAAAATTTTATATGGCTTGTTTTTTAAATTATGTTTTGCCATAAGGAAATGATGAATAGAAGCATGAATCAAACTAAGGAGAATAAAAGCTATTCTTGCCTAGACCTTGGAGTACTGTTATTATCAGAAAAAAATCCGCAATCTTCAGAAGCAGCCAAGAGGTTTAAGAGCATCAGCCACAGTCTTTAGAAACCCTTTCCCTTTAAGATCAGAATGTCAACATTAGAGACTGTGTCTATACCAATAAATAACGTGCACAAATTTAACAATGAGGGCACTTAATCACTCTGGTATCTTATCTAGGGACGAACAAGACTCCTGTTACTTACAGTCTTTAAATCAAGACTTGGCACATGTCTGTGTGTCACACTGGGATGTAAAGCAGAGACAGGAGCCCTGTTGGGAAACCACCGAGCTCATGGAGCAACAGGAGTCCAGCAGGAGAGAGGCAGATAGTGCTGGAAGGGCAGATGAGCCCATTCTGAGTTCAGCTAGACTGCTCTCTGTCCCCACCAGCTTATTTAAAATTATCCTATGCATCTTTACTCTGTGGTGTAGATATATTGTGGTTAACTTTTATACAAAGTGTTAAAGCTCAGGCAGAATTTATGGACTCCATGGAGAGATCACTGGATGATGCTCACGGCCTGCTGGACAGTCCCTCTCTAAAGCCTATGCAGATAAAATAAAACCACTTTCAGAGATAATCCCTTTAACAGATCACCCAGTATTACAGATAAAGTATTTCTTCCTCTGGGATTCTCTGGCTCCGGCCCTCTCTGACTCCCTATTCCTGTTTGTGAAGCTTGGACTATGCGGGGAGTCGAGTATTGGGACCTGACTGTTGTCAACATTCCCACAGAAGCAGCTTGGAAACCAGTGAGATGCACCAGCACCAGCGCCTGATGTCTTATTGCCCTTCCACCTGAACCAGAGCAGCAACCACTATGAGGAGACTCCCACCCCACGTGTCAGAATAAACTCCTCCATCAGTATCTGTTTCTGTTATTGAACCCTGGATACCCCCCCCAGCACTCTCAGTTCCCAACTCTTGTCCTTGGCTCCCCTCACAAACCTGCCTGGCAAACATTCCCACCTCCACTGCGAGGGGCTGAGCCCGGGGATTGTGCCCTGCTGGCACAGCAGGCGTGGCTGAGCGGCAACATTTCAATCCCACTTTGTGCTTGGCCACCAGAAAGCCAGGCATGCACTCTGAAACGCTGCCCCTGCACTACCACAGTGTCTTCTATAAGAAAACATGGATTTCTGCCACCAGACAGACACAGAAACTAGTAAGCTATTCCCTGCATTCTTCTATCCCCCTGGGCACCCTGTGTAAGGGAAGCCATTGATGCTTGCCATCAGATAGACACACAGACTAGTAATAAAATACCCATGATTCACCGCATTTATATTCCTTAGGGTGCTTCTGAAGAGGGAGCTACTGATTTCTTACTTATGTTTAAATGATTTGTGAAGGGAAAAAAAATTTCTATTTTATAGCCTGTGCCTTTAGCCATAAGGGAAACTGTTTTCTGTGAGTTCTGTATTTTTTTTTTCATAGGCAGCCTTCCTCTAATTAGTTATCTTTACTTTGGTTGCTTTTTAGGAAGGTAAAGTTTTCCCTAATCTTTTTATTTTAATCAGTTTCAAGTTGTTACCTATTGGGTAAACATCAGACCCTCCCAGTTTCTGCATTTACTCATTTCAGTGTGAGATTTTCTGGCTTGAAGAACATGACTGTTAATGCCTCACCATTCCTAGCACAGCAACCCTCTCTTTAATACAAGCAATTCTGTGCCAGTGCCCTACCCTAAGGATTGTGTAAAAGGCAAAAAAAGGTGAAGAGAAACAGAGATGCCCAGGAGTTTTCCCAAAAGTCACACAGCAAATCAGTTCTCTGTATTTCTGTGTCACTGGACACGCTGCCTCTCAGCCCCTGCCTGGCACCTGGATCGAGCAAACCCCAGCACGTGTGGATGGGAATCCTCAGGGGAAGAACAGCCAGGATCTCCTCGATCTCCCAGCCCTGTGCTAGGGGAGGTCACAATGGTCCTCCTTGTTCTTTGGGATGGGTTTGGACACCGGGGAGATAGGCACAGCACAGCCACTGAAATAAAGACAGAAGTTTCCACATTCAGCCAGCGAGGGGAATCCAATCCCCAAGACAGGCTGGAGCCACATCATTGCCTAATGCTCTAGAAAGCAGAACATCCCCTGGAACTCCCAGGCAGGGCCCTCGCCACAGGGTGTATTTTGAGAGTGGTGTGAACATGGCCCTTCTTCCCCGTTTCCTTTCCCCATTAGTCACACTTCGCCTTGCTCCGCTTTCTGCCTCTGGAAGCCCAGTGCAAGCGCTGTGTTGGGTCAGGGAGAAAGCAAGCACAGCATTTTCATAGGCAGAGATCCACAGCTCAAAACCACCTAATAATACGTCTCAGTTCCTCCTGACTTGGTAGTGTCTGCGTTGGAGAGGCCAAGGTTTGGAAGAGAAGGAATTGGCCAGGACAAAAGTGCGTTGGCAGAGCTCTGTGGAGGCACTCACACAAATCCTGCCCTCACTACAGCTGGATCCACCCTGTGCTTTCATAATGACCGGATTTGGAAATCTTTTTTTTAAAAGCAAACAATCAATAAGGGGAGAAAAGAAAAAAAATTAAGTAACTGCTTGGCCTGAAGCTTGTTGCTACTCAAGGACTTCCCACACTGAGCTGAGTGAAAGCGGGAAGTGTTCTCTTTTGGGGTCCACTTCACATCCAAACTTTGCCTCAGCCACATCTGTTCTTCCAGGGATGCTCCAATGCTTAGATGTGGCTTTAGGTGAGCTCCTAAAGTTGGTTGGGCCAAACAGGCAGAGTTTAGGGCTGAGCTGGCTGGGAGATAGGCTGATTCTGTGCATTTCTCAGGGAAAGGTTGCTAAGAAAGTCCTTCAGGAAGCCCAGGTGGG
This sequence comes from Pseudotriccus pelzelni, assembly GCA_035584735.1. Classification (NCBI taxonomy): domain Eukaryota; kingdom Metazoa; phylum Chordata; class Aves; order Passeriformes; family Tyrannidae; genus Pseudotriccus; species Pseudotriccus pelzelni. Next base: position 4,298,202 of record JAWMRA010000042.1, read on the forward strand.
AAATGAAGCTTTTGCTCGCGTAGGAAAGTCCTTTTAAACTTCAGCAGTGTGTGGCAGCTGGCAGGTCCAGCAAGGACCTGCACATGTGGAACTTGCTTTCCACTTCCTAATATCCACCACTGCCACTGTCACTGCCTCTGCAGAGGTGAACTCAGCCCTAAATCAGCATCCACAGCCTCATGTATGAGGAAAAAGCTTCTGCGAGCTCCTGGGTTGTTCATCCTGCATTTCTCCCTCGCCTGCACAGACAACAAACATCCTGACTCCAGTTGTCCTAATCTGTCTTAAATCCTTTTATTTGACTGAATTAATCCCGAGACTAATTTATAAGCCACCTGTGTCACCCTAGGCTTTTCCTACTGTCTAGAAGGCGGGACCTTGTGTTTCTTCCTCTCTCTCAGGAGGACAGCCTGACTCTTCCTCTGAGTTATTTGAACACAGAGAGATTTTATTCAGAGGACCTGCTGACTGAGACATACAAGCAGACACCATAACTTGCATATTAGTTTTCCTGGTGAAGGTGAAGATACAACCTTGTGGAACAAGAAATCCAACATCACCAGATATGTCAAATATCAGAAATATTCTTTCCATAACAAAATATTGCTTGCTCTTGAGCATTCCTGCCAACTGTTTACTATCACATAACTTCAGTGGAAACAGCCTTATTTGCAGGAGGTATAACCTGTTTGTCCTTATGGAGACTGGTCATTACAATCAGGAAACACCTGAAGATGACCTGTTACGTGCAAATTAATTCAAGGTAAAGATCTAGAATCCTCCAAGAGACACAGAGACTGCCTGAAGCAGAGGTATAAAGGAGCTGCCCTGGAAGGAGCAGCTAAACACCTCATTAACTGAGCTTCATGCCGTTCAGTCTGAGTGACTGAATGTTTCCAACACAATTGGAACTGTGGTTCCCTGAATTAATGTTATTTTTAATAAAAGGAGGCGTTAAGTTGCCTTCTTTGGTGAGCATTGAGGAATGTTTCTAACTTCCCTACCAGACATGGCTGCGTTCGAGTGATATTTGTGAGGCACTTGGAGAAGAAATGTGCTATATAAAATTAGAGATTATGCCAAACCTCAGTGTTGGATTAATATGTCTGTATGAATTTAGAGGATGAAAAGCCACCTTCCATTTGATGGCAAGGTGTCAAATTCCACGTTCGTGTAAACTGATGCAGACAGTTATAAAAAAGTTATTCCAGTTGCACTGACAAAGAATCTGACCTTGGTCCATTTGCTTGAAATGAAGCAACCAAAATCTTGGTCCTGCCAGAAGTTTTTGTTGAAACTGGTGTCTAGATCCTGGCTTTGCTTTTTGGGCCTTTTTTTTTAATGGCACAGTGATGATCTATTGCTATATGAATGCATTGCAGCAAACGTAAAGAAGTCACAAATCAGCAGAAAGATGCTTTATCAATTCAAGAATGTTGAGATTTTTTTTTCCCCAGACATGTTGTATGTTCACCTGAAATTGCAGAGGGAGCACGTATATGCTGGTTCAGAGCGAGAATAAATTTCTGTTCAAAACTAAGGAATGAATTTCGTGTCCTCTCAGGCTCTGTATATCCCTCCCGTGACGTGGTAAATGGTTCTTTGTGAAAACTCTCTGCTAGTGCATGAAATTGGGGCTCTGCAGCCCAGTCCAACAGCATCAAGCCCTTTGATTAAGAAAGCACAGAGCATTGCAGTAGCAGCAAGATCTCAGCCAGATCCCCACTGCTCCAGAGGACACAGCCATACAGACTACAGCAAACAGATCTGCAGGGCCACTTTCAAAGCCGTTTCAGTGCCTCGCTGGGAGATTTTTGCTGGCTAAATTAGCAAAATTCAGAGCATACATTAGGTCTGTGACTCCAGTTAATGAGACCTTTGTTTTATGAGATGAATTGGTAAGGAGGGTCATTTTCTAAATACATCTTTCCCAGCAGAGTAAAACACCCACCCCTGAAAACAGCCATAGGCAATCTATTCTTTTTATATTACCCATGTAAGTTGCTCCTAACAAATAATGAACACTCATAACTAAACGCTGCTCAGAAGAATAAATGACTAACCAGATTTTATCAGTACACAAGCTAAATTCAATGATTTATGAAGAAATCTTGGTCCCGTCTAATGGAATTTTCCCAAAATAAATTCATGTAAACAACTTGCCACAAAGAGGCAGTCAGTGCTGGTTGGTATGTGTAAACAGCTTTAACAGTTGAGAATATAATCTCCTTGACTGCTGGGCAGTCTGGGGAGATTCAGGCAGAGTCTCCGTTCAGAAAACCACCTTTGGCTCTGATCCTCCTGACGTCATAATGCCACCCATTTCATTAGTTTTTAGTAGATGTTAATATCATCACAGATGGGTAGAGTCGTTTTGCCTCTCAAAGCCAGTACATGATTTTTTACAGTCCTCATCAGAGTGCCAGGATGAGAGTCACAGGTAGGATGAGTGGGAGGAGGTAAAAGAGACAGAAATGAAAAAAATCCGACTCCTGAATAAATGTATCACAGTGTACTCAGTTCCAGCAGTGGATTTTCCAACACCTTTTTACATGTTCCTAGAATCCATCTGAAAGTACAGTGGGGTCGTAGTAACGTGCCACGGCCATTCTTAATGTTTCCAGGGTAACTCTTATTTACATGGTCTCTAACTGCAAAGTGGAGTCAAATGTTTAATAAATTGTCTCTCTGATGTTAATTAGGCCTGTTAGGAGGTGACACTGGGAGCAATGTCTGTAAACTGATCTGTGTGAGTGGCTCGAGCCCATTTGGGCCGGTTCCCAAACAACCCAGAGCACAGCTCTAAAGCGAACCAAGCCCTTTTCAGTTTGCATCATTATCAGAAATATTTCCCTCTCTGCTTTAATTCATCCTCAAGAGCAACACAGCACAGTCAGCAGCAGTTCTAGTAGAATAAGGGCAAGTGGGCTGGTTGGCTGAGTACCAAAACTGCAAAGACAGTTCTCCTTCCCTAATGACTGTTCATAACTACAGCATATGAGCAGTTTCATGGGGATGAGGGCTAAGGACAGCATGTTCTACTGCTCGGTGGAAGAAGAAATCCTGCACTATGCACACAGATTTTACAGGCACTAATAAGTACCTTTTTTAGATTTGTAGAATTTTCAAGGCTTTTCACAGTTAATATTTCTACATTAGCCTGATTTTCCACTCTGCCTGCTGGGCAGATGAAGACTGATGGTTTTTAAAAGAGACTAGTGATTTTGCATGCCTGTTCTGGGGTGACTAAATTCAGCCGGCCCTGAGAACAGCCTGATAGTTTGAGGATTTCCAAAAATCAGTTCCTTTGAGGTGTCTCAGCATAACACCTCATCAGTCTCTGCTCAACTCTAGTCAGTGACAAAAAAAAAAAATCCCCAAACACTCCTTGCTCCTCAAGTCCCTGCTGCAGTTGGACAGGGTGCTTCTTACAGAGATGAGAGAACTCATTTGGAGCCGTGTCCAAATGCTGATTCTGATCTCAGCCTGGAGCTGATCGAAGGGCTTCCTATGGCTTTTATCATGTAACTCCGTTTAGATCAGTGTGAATAAGATCACTATTTACTTCCAGTGTCTCAGACATCTGTCTGATTAGCTCTCTGTAACTTGTGAGCTGTTCTGGACTACAGTTTCTCGGCTGTCAAACTTTTGTTTCAATTTTTAGGTTGATTTGTTTAAAACAAAAGGAAGTGTCTTTGGACAGTTGAATTAAAGGATATAATCTGTCCATGGCTTTCACATTAGAGTGGTTTCATTTTGAAATAAGAACAGAACAGTTTAATTCAATCATTGGCACAAAAATAATACCAGTATCCGATAATAGAGACTTCCTAGGAAAGATATACCTGATGTCAGACAGCCTCATAAGCAGGCTGGCAGCCAGTTCTAATGGAAAAGCAGTCTGTGAAGAATTCCCAGCATATTATATTCCCAGGCTTTTTAGAAGCTATTTTCTGGCTAATCAAAAACCAGAAGCTATGTCTTCAGCAGATATAGAATAACATCCTTGCTGAAGTACAGCAGCTCAAGATCTGTCCCCCAGCATGAATTTAAGATGTTTAGCTGCTCTTGAACCCAAAATCTTTTTTCCCCCACCTAGCTGTAATTGGGTGTGACAGCATTCCAAGTCAGGGTGTCCAGGGCAGAGTGGATGAAATGGGAAATCAAGCCAGAGAAGAGTGATGGCGATTTACAATGACTGTGCAGAAACGGAGCTCTCAGAAATGAGGCATCAGAGAAGTCACACCTCTGTCCCTTGCCCATACCCATGTGCATGTACCCACCGGCCAGAGCACATCCTGTGCCTCCCAGAACTGCTAAAGGAGTGGGATCATCCAGCCCTCAGCTGCAAGGCATGTGGTGAATCCAAGGGATCAGCACAGATAGGCTTAGGGCATTCTGTGCAAACATGGATTAATCTACAAAAGAAGTTAATGAAGCGTGAGATGTGAGTGGTGTTTATGCAGCATCTGGGCTATATTGAGCTCCAACTGTGATACCTTGGCACCCTTTCTCAGAAAGCTCCTTTCCAGCCTCCTCTTTATAAAACATGAGTTGCGCTCACCTACCTGGTGGCACCGGGTGCTGCTGAGAGCTGCTGCTGCTGGTGTGCAATACATTAGCTCACCAACACAACCATTTCGGACCTCTTATGGCCTATCTTATTTGCCAAGCTCAATACAATCCTGGAGGATGAAAATTGTAAGTAACTTTACGCATAAGCCATATACAGAAATAGCACCAGTCTGTCAATCATATGGGATTGCTGCCTCCACATGTAATGGGTTTTCAGTGTTTGGCAGTACTTTGGTCACTGCATTCCTGCAGTGGAAAGCAGGATGTGCCCCTGCTTTTGCTTCTGCTTTCACTCACTCTGTCAATCTAGACAAATTGTTTAATCTGCTTACACTTCATTCTGGTAATCTGTAAAGTAGCTATTCTGAGGCTTAATTACTATTTGTGAAGCATTCAAGAACTTCCAATGAAGACTGACATGGAAACAAAGTATTGTTGCTCTTCATTACCCACCAAGCAGTGCCAATCCTCCTTTTAATTACCTCCACCTTATATCACTACAAGTCTCCCAAGTAATTATTTACACTGTTGTAATAGAACAGATTCAACTTCAGGTTTCCTCATTTCAGAACCAACTGAAGATCTTTACGAAGGCAGTGCAATTTTAGCTCAAATATCCAGGGTGTTTCCCCAGCTGCTTATTCCACACACCCACCCCATTTCCCTTCCTTCCCAGATTTTTGCTCTGTTCCCTTTTCCATCCAGCAACAGATTATTGCAGCAGTTCACCTTCCCACAGTGTATGTCAAGCTTTTACCTAGTCTGAGTTTATACCACTTTCAAAAAAAGCAGTAACGTTTCTCACATCTGGAAATGGTCAGTGGCAGGGGATACAATTCTCAGCAAAGTATAAACTTAAATTTTGTACAGCATAGTTTATAGTATATAGCATAAAAGTTCGAAGCGTAGTTCCAACATCCATCTGTGAATTGGATCCTTGCAATCTACATTCCATGGTGGTGGAGGACTGCGTGATATTTAACACCTCTATGGGGCAAGTTCAGATTTTTTTTTATTTTCTACTTAACTACTGTTCAGATGTGCCTGGAATTTAGATCCCCAATTCCCCTAGATCTTTTGACATCTCCAGCATAAACACAAGTGGCATCTCCACATCCTACACTGCAGTCAGCTTGAAAACCTGACAGCCTTTGGCCACTGGTGTCCCTTGCCACAGTGCATGAATAATTTACACAGTGAAACCTGTTCTCTCTAGACACAAATGCCTTTATTCTTGCTCTTTCCATCGTAACTTCGCCTGCAGCTATTAGTAAACTAATCATCATCAATATCCCCCTACAGAACTCTTCTGGAGAAATCCTCCTGTGCTCACTTCCAAGGGGCCACTCCTGTCTCAGGAGTCCCCCTGGCTGGTGAACAGGCTGCAGAACTGCACCCTTTGGGCGTTGGTTTTGGAATGAGCTGACAGCTCTGTGCAGCTCAGTGCTCGGTGTGTTAACCTGATTATGTTTGACATCTGAGGTCAACAAGATCACTGGACACGTCCCATGGCTGATCTTCTGAGGAGCCCCAGAGTCTTCTCCCTGACAGCTGCTGAATTGCCCACCCCAGATGCATCAGAGAGGACAGAAACATCTCCAACATCTTGTAAATGTGATCCCTGGGGCTGCTACTTCTTGTAATTGCTCCTCACATGCACACATGAAATGTTTTGTTTGTCCAGTTATTGGGATGGCACCAAAAACTATCAATAGCTATAAATTACAGACTTTGGCTCTGTCTGAGCTAATGAGACCAAAGTTGCTGTGTTTTACATACTTAGCTGGATATACTAACATCACTGAGAAGGGGGAAAATGGTCTGAAAAGGGAAGATTAGCAGGAAATGGCACATGCAACTTTTAATACAATGCCCTTCTGTAACAAGAAAGAGGAATTTATTGCCCTACCCATGCTATTATATTAAGGAAATTTAGGTCAAATCCTAAGATACTGCAAGTTGTTTAATTTAATTTCAATCCAGCAGAGGAGACACGAGGGTCTCCAGAATAATGAGGCTATTTTGAAAGTTTGGAAGTGTAGCAGAGAACTCAAGTTGGATTCCCCCCCACCCTTTTAAAATTTATTTTTCAAATTTTTTCCTTTATTTTCCATCTGCCTCCAGATATTTAAGCCCTTTTGGAGTGCTTGGGTCACATTATCAAACTTTCCCTCACAAGTATGAGGCCTTTTGAAAATTAAAGCTGAGATTCTTATGCATCCACGTGAGGCAGGACTTTGAGCTTCAAGCAATGCACCAAACATTGCCAGACTTCCAATAGCACAAGATTTACCAACACTATTGATTTCATCTGAGTGATGGTGATTTACACCAGGCCAGACAGTGGTCCCTGCTTTGTCCATGAAGCCTTAAATTTGATTCTGCTCTGCACCTCTGCAGGGCAGCCACTGTTCATAGCTGCACTACATAAACATGCTCACAGAATCACTGAATATGTTGAGTTGGAAGGCATCCCCAAAGAGCATTGATTCCACCTCAGCCCTGCACAGGACCATCCCCAGGAGTCACATCTTGTGCCTAAGAATATCATCCAAATGCTCCTGGAGCTCTGGCAGCCTTGGGGCTGTGCCCACTGCCCTGGGGAGCCTCTTCAGTGCCAACCACCCTCTGAGGGAAGGATCATTTTCTCATATCCAACCTAAACGTGCCCTGACACAACTTCAGGCCATTCCCTGGGTCCTGTCCCTGGTCCCCACAGAGCAGAGATCAGTGCCAGCCCCTCCTCTTCCCTATGAGGAATTTGTAAGTGCAATGAGGTCTCCCCTCAGTCTCTGTTGTGGCACATTGAGATTCACTCTCCTGATCTCCTGAGTGCACACCTGAGCCTTGGGCATCCCACCCGTGCCAGTTTGGCGATTCCCCCACATCACACACAGCCTGTGCTCTGGGGTGCAAGGCTGCACTGTAACTGAGACACTTCGGCACTTTACAGTAACTTGGGAACCCTCTGTCCCAGGCACAGCAGGAGCTCTTGGGGATGCCACAAATCAGAGGCCGGTGTGAGCAGCACACAGGACCACGCTGGTGCTCCTCAGAGCACAGGCAAACCAGGCACATCCCTGCATCTCAAGTAGGTACAAGCCAGAGAACTGTCACCTACCCCCTACAAAAGCCACCGGGGCCAAGGGCAGCCAGGCAGCCGCAGCTGGCCACAGAGTGTCGCTGTTACCCCAAATTTTGGAACTGGTCACTCTGTTACAGCACGATGCAGATGAGAGAGAACACAAAACAACTGCCTCTTTAAATAGGAAAAGAAAAAAAAAATAGTTACCTGGTATCATCTCTTTCTCTCTCATTTAAAATGCCCAGCTTCTTCTCCCCTGTCCTCCCTCCTCTTTTCTCCTGGGAACAGGGATTCCTAAGCTCTGCTTGGAACCAAAGTTCAGATTTTTTGGCAGCGCAAAGGGACTCAAATGAGAGCTAAATTAAACCTTTTCAAAACCTCCCGAGCCAGCCGGGTAGCAGACAAGAGGCACATTCCAGGACCGTGTGGGAGATCTGAGAGCAGAGGCAGACGGCAAAGGCAAAGGTGATGCTTTTGCAGAGGTGCCAACCCGTCTGCGCTGGCCCCGGCGCCGCCTGCACCAGGGTCACTGCTACTGTCCCCACAAAAATAAACCTCCCTCCCAGATACTCTCCTGGCCAGGCTAAACACTTGTTGTCGGTCCCAAAGAGGACGGGACAGCAGTGGAGCAGCAGGCTGGGATTATGGTGTGGATGTACAGTAGTTTGGGACAGAGGATGATGAGTGCAGGCAGCAGTGCCTCCGGCTCAGGCTGCAGTCTGTGTTTGGGGATAACAAGGCCACACAGGAGAACCCAGGAGAATTAGGCAGCCTAATCCTTCTCAAGTTTTCTCTTCAGGTCTGCTACAGAGGCAAGAGAAGGCAAAGGGAAGGTTTCCTGATGGCTTCACAGACAATGACATTTATTCATCATTTCTTTCCTTGTCTTTCTAAAGTAGCTCTGAAGTGTGAAGGAGAAGCACATCCAACAGAACAGGGGTGGGCAGGGAAACAGTATAAAATTGCATTTCTAGCACCATGCTGACCTTCTGCTAGGAATGCTTGGAAAACTTCAGTTTTGAGGAATTTCACATTTTGCCACAATTTCATAACAGTGGGACATTTCTTTGGAAAAGCAAGAAAGCACTGATTTGTCTAAGGTTTAAACCAAGATTTTTCCCAAGATAAGGGAAATGGGCTCATTGCAATAATTTTTTACCCCCATCATTTTGTATAAACTGTGCCACTGAAGTGCTTTTGAACAGTGAAATGGAAACATTTAACTCAAGAAAGATCTGGTTTCACCGTGCATGGGCCACAGCCACGTAACTCTGACTGCCACTGAGACCCATCTGGGTGTACCAAAGGCGCTGGCCTGTGGAATTTTAATTTTGGGTGTTTTTCTATAAACATCTAGGGAGAATCACCATTACTGGTCTCTAAAATAGGCCAGACAAGCATCTGATTAGAAGGGATTTAGGTGGGATTCATTCTGTGTAGAGCAGGCAGAGGGACTGAAGTAGACTCTTTAGGTCTATGATTCTATGGCAACACCACAATCTCTGCAAAACTGTATGGTTTGTTCCCAGAACCATAAATCTAGCCTGGCATCACTGGAAACTCAGTGTTGGAAAGCTCGGTTTAATTTCAGATTTATTGCAGTAATCAAAACTGAACGAAATCAGCCCAAGACCGAGCCTCCTACCTGAACCTGTGACTTGTGGAATGAAAGTGGCTTGAATTTTCTGGTACTTACAAATTCCTACTGGATCAGAAATGTCACAATCATTTTATGTCTTGGCTTTTGGTAGAACTGCAGTCAGAGCGGTTGCCCCAGACAAACAAAATAAACTCCTGGGTCTCAGTCTGTTGGCTGCTGATGAAGGCAGAGTGGAGTATACTAATTTTTGTTGAATTATCTAACGTCCCCATGCAAATGAAAAATTGCAATGTCAGGCAGTGACTGAGCCACCCCCTCTGTCAACATTTTCTACTCTATGGGTCAGGGTTTTCCTTGGTGGTCCCTACTGAAGCCAGGGAGGGGAAAAACAGATGGAATTTAGTGACTGACCTCCAACACCATGGAACTGCTGTCCTTCATTCGTAAGGACTGACATTCTGTTGACTAGCAGGGCCTTAAGTGAATAAAAATGGATTTAGGTATCTTACTCAGATTCATTGATCTATCTGTAACTCACATCATAATCAAGTCCATATGGGATCACTGAAATTTTTACTGTTGGAGCACCCAAAACACTAAAAAGATACTGGATCCCTGATCAGTAATTCCAAACTAGGGAGCGCCAGAACACTGGCTAGTCAAAACTGACATATCACTGTTTTGTCTTAAGGCCATTTAAATTTTTAAATTACATTTTAAAATCTAGATGTTTGAATTTTACTGCACTTAAAGTAGACGACTGAACCATTTTCTGTAAAATATACCCAAAGAGTTTATACCTTTCACTGAAAAACTACTGGCCAATCTCTTAGCAAGATAAGAATCTAATTATATACTTTTTAAAGTGACATTTAGAGGCCTCAGTGCTTTTCATATTTGATCTCAGATCTTAGAACTGGCATCTGTTTCTCCTTTTAGTTAAGAAACGGAAAGACTATTTACATATTCTTAGGAGTATATCTCCAATTAAATCTTTTTCAGAACTGCACTCTCAACATTTCATATTAGGTTTCTTGGCAGACAACTATCTTTTTCTTTAAGAGATTTATTTATTCGGTTGGATACTTTTTTTCATCCTTTGCCTGGGCACTGGAGTCTTCAGCCTCACCATCCTATAATTAGAAAAATGACCCTACTTAGAAGTTTTACAGCTCTGCTCCAAAACATCTTCTCTGTTCATTTATTTATCCACCTTTTTACTGATGCAGCTCCATCTAGTAATTGCCTTTCCAACGCAGTCTGCAGCAGCAGAGTGGAGTAAATTTATTCAGGCATTTAGAAACTTGTTAACAAAAAACAACATGCAAACCAAGAAACCACTGAATGATAAAGTATTTCTACATTCAAGGAGGAGAAGAGATGGGTGGGGAAGAGAAACACAGGGAAAACAAACTGTGACGGTCCTTTTATAAACAATTCCTCTTTCCCAAGTGTAAGAATTGTTCCTACCCCAAAACTGCAGGTAGAATTCCCCATTGCCTAGTTTCCCTAACCAAATCTGTATGTATTTTCTATTTAGCTGTCAGGTAAAGAAGTTGCTGGTGTTCCAGCACAGACACAATAACAGACATCAGCACTCCAACCCTGCTGCCAGGGCAGAGGAGCAGAGCCACGTCCTCGCTTTCTCCAGATAGCTGACAATGGATGTCTTTTGCAACACGCCTGGAAAGCCACCAAATCAGGGCTCCTTTGGACTAGGGTAGGGAGCAGATTCCAGAATATTTCAAACTCCTCATAAAAGATACCCTGTCAGCACCCTGTGAGTAATGGAGCAGGGTGGTTCCTCCCCCCGGCACTGCTGTTGACACCAGGACCTGTCCCTTAGTGGCACCCCCATGAATCTCATTGACCTCTGAGTTATTCTTCTTCTGCTCCATGCTGGAATTCAGTTTACCAGAAATAGATATTCAGGATTTAGTATCCAAATATAAGAATAGTAAATAGAAGGAGCTTTGGCCTGTTAGATCTAAATGGTGTTTCCTTACTTGCTACAGCAAAACATTAAATCTAAGACTAGTATGAGTAAAGCTTAACTGGTACCTAGCCCAGTTATCTACAGAATACACAGGTGATATCATCTGCACTTTCTGGTAGAGAAATAGGTGGGCTGTATGATTTTTCAGAAGCATTTTGTGGGATCATGTTCACATGTGACTCCCGCACAGCTGTACCTGTGATGAGGCCACCAGAGCTGCAGAGAAACCTCTCCAAACCTGCACCAGGGACACAGGAGTCAGTTGTACAGCCTGAGCATCTCATCTGTATTTTACTCAATTTTTGCTCTGAATCTTTCTCTTCAGGAACCTCTCTCTGCTCACAGTACAGTGAAATGACTAGTTTAATATTAAAGTTAGATAAAGTGGCTACTTTCCAGCCACTCCCCAGCTCCCACTCCATGCAAGCAACCCAGTCCTTGTGGTGATCAGGGACCCACAAAATCAATGCAAGCAAATCCTTCATCTGTAAAAATCAGATGAAGACCTGAAAAAAGAAGTGTTAACTTGCTACAGTTTATAATTTGTTTGAAATAATCTCTGATCCGTGGAAAGGACTTGGAAACTCTTGCTGTGATAAAGCACAGAAGCAGGAGGCCTGGAAACTGAGAACTGTGAGCCATCAGTACTGTAACTCCTTTTCACCAGTGTCAGTCCAGACCAACTCCACTGACTTCAGGGCAGTTTCCTCTGCATGAAGAACCACATGAGACTCTGGTCTCCAGTGCAAGATGGAAAGATGGAGGCTGTAATTCCATCCAGGGGATGGGGTGTGGTTTGCAGACATCAATAAGCCACGGCACATCCCCTCTTGTGGTTCCTGATGTCATTGGAATGACTCAATAGAATTACGGCCCTCTGTCGATCTGGGTGTATATTATTCTACTGAAATTAAAGCTTTTGAAATAGGAGCTTATTGTTTTTAATAACTTCAGTTATATAATTCCTTTCTCATGTCAGTGCTTCAATAAACATTTCTTATGTTAAATTTTACTCCAGATCCATCCTTGCCAGTTTTAGGCTCAGAACTGATATATTGGAATAATCCTCTTCGTTTTAAGTCCCACAGACACTGTGCTGTTCACATGATGTCATTCTGTGTGTATTCCTTCATTTACTACTGGTGAGTCATTATTATCGCAGCTAATAGAAAGAGGATTATCTCTTTATTAAATCAAAGGCATGGCATTTTGTTGGTGGTGCTTTGCCTCCTTGATTTTTAACCCTTTAGATTACATGAGTCAGGATTTTTCAGCACAGGCTGCCACTGGTGAGAGGCACAGAGCTGCTGCTAGAAAGTCACCACAAAGTGCTCAGGGAACCTGGGACTGTTAATTCCTCACCTCAGATCATATAGGAGGACTATGATGGAGCAAAGTCACTCAGAGCCAAAGCAGTACAAGAATCTGAATATTAGTGTCTCTGTCACCTTTTTTAATTCATAAAATAAAATCAGTTATAGTATATTGCAAAGACAGTAGTAGCAGCCATGAGGTATTAATATAAGTGAAATAATCAGTATTGTGAGAAAAGGCCAGTAGGAAACAGGGCTACCTTTCTGGGAAGATGAAGAAATGCTACTCTATGGTTTAGAAAGGCAAATATTTATCACAACCCTTTCTAGGGAACTGCTCTCACGCACTGCAAGTTTTTTCAGAAGGCTGCAGAGCTATGAAGAACTAAAAGATCAGCCAGAGAAAATAATGCCTGCATTTACTACAGGAATTATTCAGAAACCAGAATTTCTTCGAATAGGAAATTTCAGTATTTAAAATTTGCTTTCGCCCTCAATTGAAAAGTCAGGTTTTTTTCCCCCAAAATCAGGATTTCTAACACTTTCCAAGATTCAGAGTTAGCCAAACATTTTTATTTCAATCATGTAGCAATAATGAAATATGCTAATGCAATTGTATGGTATTCAACATCTAGCTTTGTAAGATTAGTATTAAAATTAAAATCTAAACATCACTTAAAACTATGGAGTCAAACCAAAATACTTCATAGAATTCCTTTCCACAAAGCCAAGATGCTTTTTAACTTTCCCATGGAATATTTTGCTAAAATTGCTACCCTCCCTGAAAAAACATTTCAATTTTCGCAAAATTGCATTTATCAACAGAAAACTGCTGTCAAAAAAAATAAATTAAAAAGTCAAAGAGCTCTATTTAAATTAAACAGTGATCCTCGCTGTGATAGAAACAAAAGCTGCCGATCTGCACTACTGCAAGAAGAATGACTGCAGAAAGCAGCTCCCAGACCTGTGCTATCTCTTTGCAGGAATGTTAAAGTCTCCATGAGAGAGGCATAAAAGAGCCTGCCATCAATCCCGGCCTCCTCTGCTTTAACGCAGGAGGTGCCAAGTCAGGCACCACCTCGGAGGAAACAGCAGCTGTGGGCAGAGCGTACAAGACTGAATGAAACCTTCCTGGCACATTTCCTTCCCTTATCTCCCCTGTCACCCATTATCAGACAGCGGATTATAATAAAGAACACAAGGTTGAAACACAAATGATCCACGGACGTGTTTGAGGGCTCCCAAATCTGCTAATGTTACTAACGAGCCAAGTTGCCCGTTGCAGAACACATCAGCACTCCAGACGAAGGCTTAACTCTTAATGAAACCTAAATCTCAGCGCCAGAGATAAATTTCAAGCTTCTTGTGGCTTAACCCTGGAAGCCAATACGGCACGGAAACTTTTCAGAGTTATCTAGAGAACAAGCAGTGTTGGGAAGTCGCCATAATTAAATCTCTGCTGATTTCACGTCTGAGGGATCTGAGCAGCAAGATGTTGTCTTTGAAATGATGTCTTATGTCCCTGTTACAGCACAGCAAGATACACCATTGAAATACTACAACAACAGGATCAGAACCAGGGAATTAAGGCCTTTAACAGGAAGAAATAAGCTTCTGGATTCACCATCCTAACAGTACCCAAACACAGCAACCAGTGTCAGTCTGGTGTTGAGAAAGTCAACAGCTTTACAGACACGGGTCCTTAACATAATGCCACTTACGTAACCAGGAGCACAGAAATCCAGATTTACTGCTCACTTTGGTAACAGATTTCCTTTCTGACCATGGAAAGGCCTTTTCTTTTAAATAAGCCTTACCTCTGATAAGTACATTGCAAAGTTATGCTGTTATAGTATTCTTTACTGTTAACGACGCTATTTGGAAAGAGATGCTTATCTTGGATTAAGAATGCCCTTTTCCTTCAAATAGGTACGTACCATTTTCAGAGGAGCATAAGCTAAACAGGGGAAGAGTGGGGGAAATATGGCATTCTTATTCCAAAATAATTATCCAGGCAGAGATCTGAAATGGGATAACAGTGGTACAGACAAGCTTTAAGACAATCACAGACAAGCTTTACAAGACACCTTGGGCCCAGGCCACAAAATACCTGGAGGATTAGGGTCCAGACCTTGAACTTGACTCGATACTCTTGGAAAGGACAATTTGGAATTCTCATTGTAGCGGTTACTGAGGAAGTACATTACAGACAGTGCAGTCAACAACCAAATCTCTGTCCTTCAGCACTCCAGCTGCACAACAGGGGGACCCAAGTGGGATAACACACATTGTACGTAACCCTACATGTTACAAAAGCTTTTAGTAATTTCTATTTAGGTTGGAAATCCATAAAGATTAATAGGAATCTCTGTGTATTGGGGGGCCACTTACAAAGAGATCTTGATAGAAATATTGTGATAGTAAACTAACAGATGCTTTGTTTTCATTAACAAATCAACTGCACTGAAAGAACATCACAAAACCACCACGATTAATTAATCACTAGGAGCTATTTTCCCCAATCTCCTTATTATATATATAAATGTAAAGATTTGTAAGGATGCCTACAAAATGTACAGGTAGACACTACCTCCACAGACCCAAGCTGCTCCCCACTAGAGGGGGGAGAAGAGCAGTTGCTTTGGCTAAATGCATGAAACATAACAAAATCAAAACCACAGTCAGGAGAGTAACATACAATTCTAAATGGAACTTGAAAACTTGAGAAGTCATTTAAGGGAACCACATTAAATGCTAAAATGTTTAATGGGACCCATGTGTCCCAGGCAGAGAAAGAGTGAGAGAAATGTAACAGAGGAAATCAAGGAGACAATATGTCTGTGCGACTTGTTCTAATTAGGGGCACAGTGCTGGTGAGGATCATTCATTATAATTTAGTTAAATCTTTAGCATGGCAAAGGCACCTCTGTATGGTGGTATAAAACAAAAGACCCCCAGTCGTAAACCAAGTTAAGGCCCATAGAAGAGGGGTTAATTCCAGTCATTTGTGCCTGCTAAAGGCAGTACATCCCGGGAATACCAGCCCTTCTTTACTGCCGCAGCGCTGGGCTCCAGCTCGCAGATGTCTGTAAATTTGGCATGTGGGGGGTGGTACCGGGAGGGCAGTGGCGCGTTGTCTCCAACTTGTCTGTCGCTGAACTGAGTGGATCTGTCTGTTTCTTTTAGCAGGGGTGGGAAACGAGTTCAAAGAAAGAATCAAAACAATCCATCCATCCAAGCTTTGGAATATCTGAGCTGAGCCCAAATATCACCAGGCACTTCCCAATCTCTGCTTTGAAACAAGAGAGCGGGCGATGACTTGCGGCAGTTTGGGATGATTTACACACATGCAGCATGTGTAACGCTGCAGTGTTATTTTAAAACCTATAAGGCATCAGGAGAGAGAATGGGGGTCATGTTCAGGTTTGTGACACCAGTTTGGGTTGGTGCACGGCAGAGCTGCAGAACCAGCCTCAGCTGTGCTTCCCCTGAGCAAGTGAGGGGCACAGTGGACCCAATTCACATTGCGTTTGCTATTGTGTATTTTAGGAGTAATTCTATTTAAATATGGGTCAGATTCTTAGCTGGTGTAAAGCAGCTGAGCTGCCTGCATTCCAGTGCAGATAAACTAATTCACACCAGCTGAAGGCTGGGCCAGTGGAATTACATTGCTGTAAATCCAGTGCGAGATCAGAACGGTGTTAACCTGTGTTAGCACTGGTGGAACTGAGAACAGAATTTAACCCACAACATTTTGACACCATTCCAAATATTTGTAAAACCCGTAATAATTTTGAGTGTAAATGTGCCAAATTCACCCTGGTGTCATTCAGAGTCCAAAAAAACTACACCCTAGGGATAAATTTGGCTCTGCATATTTAATCTAAGTAAACGGCATCATCCCAGCAAGGAAAGCAAATGAGCAATAAACATAAGTTTGCTGTTAGATGTTGTCTCCTTGCTCCTCAGCTTTCTAGTACATTTTGTTTTTGGAGCTTATTTAAACGAGCAGTTTATGGTTTGATCAAGTCCTAAACAGGAAACCTAAAGGGTTTATAAAACATTGAGTGTTCTCATTACAACTGGCCTGAAAGAACTGCAGCATGGCAATCTTCCTTTCTATTATACCTGCTGTTCCTGTGATGGGAGTGTTTCCTAGTGGTTAACACAGACATCAGGGAGTTGGGAATCTTGAGGTGCAGCTCTCAGCTTTGCCACTGACTTGTTGTGTGGGCTTGGGGAAATCATTTAAGTTCTCTGTGCTTGAGTTCACTTATATGGTGTGGGACAATTAATGATCACCAAAGGGCTTTGGGCTCCTCGGATGAAAACAGAAGGGGTAGTGTTCACAAGTATGACAGGAATGCCCTCCCCTTTTCTGTGTGATATTAGGGTAACACACTAATCAAATTACACCATAAAATAGCCATAATAAACATTACAGTACCATAAAAATAACAATACCAGCACTAAGACATAAAGATAATAATACAGAGTTATTTATAAAGCTGCTCATTACCACGTTGCCAGGCGCCTCAAACACAAATCAGAGTGCATCTCCAACCAACACTGCTTCTGATGCAAGTGGAGCTCCACTGAATTCCAGAGAGACCATGCCCAGGCCATGCCAATCAATGTGACCCTGCTCAAGTTACAGGGAATTTTAGCAGTTTGCACCAGAAAAAGTTGTGGCCACTTCCACAGCTCCTTTTTAGACCTCAGCAATAACAAGTTATGATAAAGCATGTTTAAAAAAAAGGAAATTGAAAACCTAGATGAACTGCCTTTTCCTGGCTCTGCGGCTCCAACCCTCACAAAACTTTTGAAGAAGTGTTTGGGGTTGCTCCTCACTGCCCTCTCCCTCAAATACACCAAATATCATTTTCCTTCCATTTGTGGTGGTGTGAGATGGCAAGACCCGTTTTTTTCAGGGATTGAAGAAATCACATGTCAAAAAATGGAAACAATCTACATCACCAGTTCACAAGTTAGGTCTTTTTCCCAGTTCCTCCCAGTATGGAGGTTCCCAGCTCAAGCTGGCAGCACAGGACAGAGTCACTGCACCAGAGGGGGAACTGGGTGCACAGTAACAGGCCTGGGTTCATGTTGCATTTGCCAGTGACTCAATACAGGCTCTTGGACAAGGCACAGCATAGGCTATTTTAAACTAATTCTGTCTCTGTGTGTTCTTTGAAAGAGGGATTATGAGGACTAATATTTGTGGAATATTTAGTGATGGACATCAGTATGTGACCTGTCATTTTCCCGTAATGACCACCAACTCACCACTTCACACTGCTGTAACTCCAAGTGCCTCTGTTTCCTTAGTCTGAGGTAGAAAAACTACGTTTCTTGGTTGATTGTGTTGATTTTTAAGACTTAATGGAAGCAACGATATGGACTTTTCCAGGAATTGTTACACAATGTATAGGATACATATTACACTGCCTAAACATCACTAGGTGGATGGTTAGACACCAATCCCAGGTTCATCTACAGGTATACCCAGACCAAGGTGTTCACCTGCTGTCTGAGCTGCAAAATAGATAAACTTTAACTGGAGATTATAAAATCTGAGCTGACTTGATAATAAAAGTAATTTCAGTAGAATCACACAAACCTCTGACATGAGGGGAAAAGTGTCACCAACATGAATTCAAAACAGCAGAAATACCAAGGGCTAAGAGGAGCCAATTTACCTGGCTACTCCTTGACAGAGTAGAAGAGGGGCACAAAAATCAAATTACTCAAAGTTCCCCTTTCCCAACTGAGGCGAATGTGCATTAGCAAAGATTTAAATTTGATTCACTGGGTAGGGGATCACCGGTTCAAGAAACAAGTTTACTTTCTAAGTTTCCTATCAGGCTACTGCATAAATAATTTCCCTCCGTATCTTTTTAATCTCCTATTTAAATGGATTTAATTCTGAACATTCAAACTATTTCAGACAAGGGGGTAAAAAAACCCAAGACTAGCGTTAATGGCCCAGCTTTCTATCTCCTCACTGTGAAGGAAAAAGGACTGTACAATAAACCAGCCAGATGAACACTTGTCTTGCTTCCATGTGTTTGGAATAACTGGGCTGGCTGCCCCACAAGGGATGTGGGGCTGGGACCTCACCTGTGCCACGGTACCTGAGCAAGGGGAGCAGGGCAGGTCTGAGGCAGCATCAGCAGCAGCCAAGTGTCCACATCAGCGCAGCCCCCGGCGACGAGGTTGAGCTTGAGAAGTCACATCAGGATCAGCGCTGGTGACAGCAACCAGGGTCCTGTGCCTGCCAGGCAAGTCCAGGACCAAGCAGGGAGAACAGTCTGCCAGGCAAGGCCAGATTCCTGGGAGCCACAGTCAAACAGAGCCAACATGGAGCTTCAAAGAGGTGCTCCAACAGCCTTGAGCGCAGAACCCAGAGCTGAGATTAAATAGACCTCCTGGAGCCATGGGTGGAGCGTGGGGAGGCCACAGGTGAGGGTAGTTAAGGCCCTTAGTGCCCCCAGGGCCCCAAAACAAGGAAAACTCCTCATTTTTTACTGGGGGAGAAAAAGAAATTAGAGTTCAAAGAAGCACAAGATTGGAAGATTTGTGAGGGGAAAAAAAGATATGTTTTGGGTTTTTTTTCCTCCTAAAATTTAGAATATTCAGTGATATTTATCAACTCCACAACTGGCTAAGGAACAGCAAAAATAAAAAAAATCTGAAGTTACTCATAAAAAACTGCTGGTGTTTAGGTTGTAAGGACTCCTTAACCAATTATTCTGAATTAAAAATAAACCACTAACATTTCTGGAACTAAATTTTTAAACCAATCATTTTTGAAGTGGAAAAGGAGAAGAATCGTATTGGATCCTGTGATTAAAGGCACGCTCTGGTCAGTGGCCTCTGAACTAGATATGGGGCTTCTTGAGCAGCTCCTGCAAGATTGTGAATTCTCCTGAACTTATGGTCAAATTCCCTGACCTGGTTCATCATGGCACTGGTTCAGAATAAAACGGAAGAAGTAACAGTCCTAAAGGAGAGAAGTTGTGAATGAAGGTAATAAAACTTCAATGTAAAAATATTAACACACACATCGTTGCTTGAGAGGGAAGATCTGAACCACCCAGGAACAAACGTTGTGTTTTCCAGCGTACAAAAGAATCTAAGTAAGATTTTCCATCTTGGCTCTTCTCAGTGAAATAGTCAATATACGAAGTGATTCAGTTTTCAAAATATCTGAGAAGAGGCACATGTTAGTGGAAATCACTGAAAACCAGGTCACTTCAGATTAAGATGCTTCACCACAGTGGGAACCTCACTTTAAGTGTCAGGCTCTGGAGATACATGTGCACACTTGGAGCACAGGTGGGAGGCAATCTCGCCTCTCCTAATTATGGAGAACACACAAAAACCCCAGCATGGCTGACCTAAGCCTCTGCCCAGCTAAATACCATTCCTTTTAGTAAGACCTTGCTCCCTCACAAGGTTTGGAAACACTGTATAACCACATACAAAAACTAAGGTGCAAGGAAAACATAGATGGCTTGGGTTGGAATGCTATGATTGAACCATTTTTAGACATTACGAAAGTACCAAAACTGGAAATACAGCTTAGGCACTTTGGCTCATGGACTCTAACCAAGAAAAGATTGACATGACACCTTCAGTCATCTTGTCAGCCTAGTTAGTCTTTGATTTCCTCCCCGTGGCTGACCATCACATTTTGGGGCTGATGGTGTAATGCTGTAATAACATCACTCAGTAAGACTCAACAGTTCCAGTTTTCAGTTCTGGATATCAACTAGATTTCAGATCCAGGACAAACACCATTGTCCATGGAACAGCCACACAGTTCCATCTTGGGACATAAGATTTGCCCAGGTGGGTCAGAGGAAAATGCCAGTTTTCTGTTTGATGAGCCATGTTGCGTGACGTGTCAGGCACAGGACTAGGAGTCCACAGGCCTCGCTCAGTTCTGCTGAGGACACGCTGTGTGAGCTGAGGCAAGGCCACTCCATCAACTCTTTTTGTTCTCCATAGACTGGCTGATTCTCCCGCTGAAATCCAAGGGAGTCTGAAAGCATTTAACTGCCTCACAAAGATATGTCATGCGATCTAACATTCTGAGCACAGAACTGGGAGCCAGGAGCTTTTAATGGTGCCTGTAGGGATTGGAGCCAAATCACTTAACCTCTTTGCTTCTCGGCTTCTCATCCATAAAAAGAAAACTATGCTCGAGCTGCTGGCTGGGGTTTTATGAGAGTTAATTCATAGACCTGTATGGAAAATGACTCCTCCTCTGCTGCAGAAATGCAAACTTCGTATTTAAAAAAAAAAAAAGTTAAAATATTAATAATTTCAACAGAAACTAAGAGTAGAGAGAAGTTTAAAATTCGGGTTGAGTTGTGCGCGACGGAAACACATTTTTTTCTGCAAAACCACAACTCCATTTTGAAAAAAGATGGGGGGGCTTTCAGAAATTGTTTCCCACTGAAGAACAGTTCTGGCAAAACATTTGTGACCAGCCCCACCAATAACGAGCCATTCTGCCCTTCCAAAGAGCTGCGCTCGCACATTGCCCAGCGAGTCCCCACGGACAGCCCCGGCACTCGCGGCTGGTGCATCGGGGCCGCTGTGTGAACACCCGGGGCCACTGTGCGAACAAACAGGGCCACTGTGTGTGCAGATCCTCGGCTGGAGGTTCCGCTCGGGGGGGCCGGCACCGCTAGAGGGCACCGGCGGTCCGGCCCACGGCAGCGCCCCGGCTCGGCTCAGCTAAGCTCGGCTCAATTCGGCTCCACCCACCTGGGCTCGGCCCGGCTCGGCTCGGACCCGGGCCCGCCGCCCCAGCGCCTCCCGCCCGCGGAGCCTGGACCCCCCTGTCAGAGAGTTTCCCGATGCTGCGGGGATCGGAGCCCACGGGGCTGCGGGAACACGGCGCGTCCTTCTCCCGCCCCGCTCCCGGCTCCGCTCCCGCTGCGGTCGGGACGCCGGCACGGTCCCAACTCCTCCTTCCAGCCCTGTGAGCTCCGCCGATGAGAGCGGAGTGCTTGGGTCACTGCTGAGCTCAGAAGGAATCGCGGCACACTCGGGCCGGCTCGCCCTGGTTACTCACACGCCGATTCCCAGCGAAGTTAACAGGGAGAGTATTAGCCCGGCACCAACGTTAGTGGGATGACTGATGTAATGAGCCGCTGATGTGAATAAGGCATTCACGGTCCAACTTCGAATTATAAGATGCTTGATTACTTGGGAAGAAAAGGAACAAGATTTGTCAGGTCTGGAGAGAAGGTCTGCTTAGTTCCAGGGTGTTTTCTGCGATTCATAGCAGAGTAGCAAAGAAAGATTTTGCTGAAGTCTTCCCAAAGTATGGACATTGACTTTTAGCTGATAGCCATGGGAAAAGAAAAACAAACCTCAAACTATCTGATACTAAATGCAGTGTTTTAGATATATATATTCACAAATACATATTCAAGTTCAATACGTATTGAATACATATTCAACCAAACCATGGTGGGGTGTTCCAAACTTGGCTGCACAGGTGAATGGCAAACTGGAGCCTGGGCTGTGTTCTTCAGGCAAGCAGAGCCCGAGCCCCCAGCCCAAGCACAAGGCCCACAGACTTCACCTGATGGCCACTCACCTTCAGTGCCACAACCTCCCAGGCACTGCCCAGGGAGCTGGACTGTGGCCCATATTCTGTCCTAGTGCTGATCCGCCAAATTCAATTTATAACAGCATTGATTTGCTTCACTGGAGGTCACACAGTGAGAGTTCCAGCACAGGCTCCAGTTGGCCAGGAACTGCCTGTTTCCCCCCAGGCTGGATGGGGGGCTCAGTAGCTGTAAGAATGGATGTGACTGACCTCCCCTTGCCTGGCAAATGGCATATTGCTCAGCTAGCCCAACATTATCCTGCCAAACTAAAACCAGCAACAACATCCCTTCCCTCCCTCCCTCCCGAAGATGGGGCACTGTGAAGCACTGAGATCCCGGAACAGACGTGTCCATACACATGCAAAATATACTTGACATGAAATAGGTGGAGTTTCATTCCACCAGGCCTGTTGGCCACCACTGGCAAACCCAGCAAGCAGAAGATGACTGGAATGTGGATGTGGTGCACAAGACTGTGGCATGTACACAGTGTGGTGGCTGTCACTCCTCCTTACCACTTCAGCAGCCTGGCACAAGGCAACTACCACTAAGGCTCATTTGAATAATTCCCACATACTTTCCAGATGTTGACCACATGGCCTGCCTTTGTAAGGTTTCAAAATAAGGGGGAGGATGGAGGAAAAAGGGTGAAGTTTTTTTTCTTCAGTGTCCATATTTATTTTCTACGCAGATGTTTGTAGTTGTACAGAATAAATAAGCATAAATCAGCCCTCCTTTTCTTTTTTTTTTTTAAGTGCACTATATGATTCATATTTATGGAACGTGCACAGAACTCAGTGGAGCTGACAGAGTTAAGCTGCAGGTTGTTGACATAAAATAAAGGACTACACACTGTTTTTAGGGACATGAAAATCTTAAAATAACCCCATTGATCGAAAGCACAAAGATCAGTGTTGCTGCTCTACTCGCCCCCTTTTCACACAGTGGGCCTGAGCTCTCCTCCAGCACTCCAGGCAGGGTGTCTGTCCCTCCCGGGGTGGGACTGTGCTTTGTGTCGGGTGTTGGGGCACCAGGAGCAGCCCTGCAGGGGCAGGAGGTGGAGGTGTGAGGGCTGGACCTCCTCCTTCTGCACAGCTCCTGCTCCAGGAGCTGAGCCCAGGCTGGATGTGGTGCTGCAAGGACTGTGCAGAAAGTGCTGGAGATGAGGTTGGGTTTGGGTGGGTGAGCTCCTGTTCTCCCCGGGAGCCGGACAGGTCTTTAGTGCTGCTGGCAAAGACAGGCTGTTAACAAAGTAATTCAGATTAGCTCAAAGAGATTCTTTTCTCCTATGAGCTCCCTTTATTCAGAGTTCTCTCTTTTCCTGCCTAATTCAGGATTTTTTGAAGTCAGACATGCAAGCCCAGATGAAAGTTTAGGACTGTGGAGGGGAAATAATTTCCTTTCAGACTGCAATTCTGTATCTTAACCTGGAGAGGGTGGAGTGGAATATGACAATATCACCAAATGTCACCTCCCCAGAAGTACTGTCCCTTCAACATTTATAGCACAGGAACCCCTGAATGGTCTTCTCAGCAATGTGCAAATACTACTGCTGTGTGTCAGTCTTTCACATACCAGCAGTGTCACAAAAATGTTTTTTTGCCTTGGGAGAAGCAGCTTTCAGGGAAATCCTTTTTCTCTGCAGCAGTGACTGAACCAGTGGCAGCTGACAGAGGCAGGGACAGGGACCTACATGAGCACAGCACTGGAGCCACTATCTGGTTTCCTCCTGAAGTTGTTAATGCAACTTGTATGCTGAGCTGGGGCTGCTGAGGTCAGAAAATGGATTAGGTAACTGTGCCATGAAGGTGAAGGCTGGAGGCAAGCACTGCCAGCCGCACCATTTCAGCCCCTACACCACGGGCAAGTCAGCTGTGTTACCACAGTCCATGGCCAGATTGCCACTGCCATTCCTTTAGGGATCCCTGAGGTTCCAACACCGACAGCTAGAACCCGACATTGTCAGCAAGAACACAGTATTTTGACTAAAAAATCTCTCTCTTTTGTTAAAAGTACAACATGTTGTTGATCAAAGTACAACATGATGTTGATCAGCTGGAGAAGACTTAAAGCTTTCACCCCTTTACTCTCTGATACTTAATTAATTTGCTTCAAAAGCAGAAAAAAAGGTTAAGGAGGTACTACTGAGACTTGGATTGCTTGTCCTAAGTAGCCTTAGAAAAGCCAATGCCTGTGCTGCTAATGCAGCCCATCAGTCCTGCTGAGTCCAGCAAATTAACTATACTCTTCGTCATCTTAACTGTTAGAGTCCCTTTTTACATAACAACACCAACCACAACTTCTCTCAAGACATTTTAATAGGGGAAAACTACAAAACACGACCAAGACCACAACTCCTGTCAGCACATTAGGAAATAAAGGTCACAACAGTAGTGATTTTTAAAATATGTGAATCACAGACTCGAGGTCTTTCCATGAATCATAACAGAAATGTGAGGAGTGATATAGCATAGTGGAAAAAAAAAAAAAAAGAGGTACATAAAAGAAGAGTTATATTCTTAGTTACTGCTGGTTTATACGATGAGCAAGCTTTAGAAGATGTCTCAAGTCAGGACTAAAACCTTAAGGCAAAAGGGGTCAGAAAGAGCTCCCGAGGTGCTCAGTGTGGTGTATGGAGCAGTAGGACCAAGGGGAGGGATGGTCAGATAGGCCTTTCTCTGGACTGACAGCTGTTCTCTCCCATTTTCCATCCAAACAGCCTGGAGAGATGCACTCGGGCCTGCAAAGCACTACAGTGTCAATGTAAGGCTGAAGAAACCACTGCTGATAAATGGATGGCACTAAACATAGTTCTTTATTCACTCACTGGGGGTTTCTGCTATAACCAACACTCATCTGTATCCATATCAACCTATTCGAGCTCCTCAGCCTGGGTTTGAAGTGTGTCTGACAAGAGTTAAAAAAAAAAAAAGAGTTAAGCCTCTCCCACAGAAAGTTTCAGGAATTCTCACTTCTCAAAAGCATCCTCTGCTAGAGGCTGACTTGGACAACTTACATGCAACTTCCAGACTTTGGGATTAGCAATTACCTTGCTCAATACAACACCAGTCCCAGCTCAGATCAATGCTCACCACCTATTGCACCTTTAGGCACAGCCTCCAACAAGGGGATGAGGGTTAATCACCCTGTCTTGAGGATAATCCCCCGGGTGTTTGTGACTCACAGACACACCTCTGACTCACTGTTCTTTCATTACTTTCTCTTGGTCCTTTGGGGTAGAAACTTACTGCTGGTTTACACCAGCAGCAAATGACAGCATCTTCCTGCTATGCTGACCTTGCTGTTCTGGCTACGGACTCGAAACTTAGAGCCAACATTCCTTCTTCACTTTACCTACTGGAGTAAGGAAATCACTTGATGAGTGAATCCTCTTCACTCCATCACACCCAGATCTGAAGCTGAAGGGTAAATTTTCTGAGTAGCCCAATTCATTGCAATGGAATTATCTGCTGAGTGATGCAATACTCGGTCTGAGGCAGGACGGTGAAACATAGTTTATAGCTTGAGATCATAGGAGGAGATGACAGGAAAAGCACTTCAGTGTTCTGAGACAGAATGAAGACCTATCATAGAAAAAGTCCTAGGAAAAGCAGGGGAAAAAACCATTGAACTCCTTGGTTTGCAACTCACATTGGCTATGGGAAGAACTATCAACCATTACATCAATTGAAACTAAGCTTCTTGCTGTCATTCTCTCCTGAAACAGCTGAAATCCAGAGTAGCTCAAAATTACACGAATCTTCACTATATCTGAGATCAGATCTCCATCACGTACCAGTCTCTTAGTACACAGGGTTTAGTCTTATTCAGCCAGGACTAAGAATGAAAAGATATCTCTCTGTTTCACAGAAGATCACCACTCGAGCAGATGCCACTGAATCAACTTCCTTCAAAGTAATGAAGTGAGATTGTTTATGTGAATGTTTTCAAAGAGCTGAACCTGCAAGCTCCTGCTCACAGCTCAGGAAATAGCAGAACATAAATCTGTCCAAATCAGCCAAGCTTCTCCAAAATTCAGTGCTGGAACCCAGCGACACCAGCAACATCTTGTTCTTCTGGTGTAATGACTGTTGATGCTGGGATTTAGGAGGATTATGTTGATCTAGGAAAAAGTGGGGAATATTAATATACAAAATTGTTAAATGTCAAATCAAATCCTTTAATAACGTGTGTGTCTGGTTGAGGATGGGAGTGCTTTCAAAACTAGCTACAAATATTCAAGAAATCCATTTGGCAAGTTCAAACAAATAGCCCAAATCAATTACACACACAATATTCTTTAAGGGGGGACATTTTCAGCATAGCATGTGGAGAATTAAGCCCTCTGCTCCCATTATTGTTAATGGGATTGGCACACCCAATTCCTCATACACATGGTTGTGAGTTTAAAGCCAACAGATAAAAATACGACTTTGAAAGAATAAGAACGTTTATATATTGTCTAGTCTTTCCTGTACAGTGTAACAACTGTGTTTGCTAAGAAATCTCAGTGCATAGGAGTTCCCTGGCCTGACATGTGCTCAAAGCTGACACTGGGATGGAAGAAGGCAGAAACTCTTCCTGACAGCTGTGTGACAGCTTCAGAGAGAAATCCAGGCTAGGAAATAAGAACTGGACTTTGTAGGAATTGCTAAATATTAGCACTTACTCGCAAGCCTTTCTCTGAAGAAGTCCATCTGAATTTTCATCCACAAAAATCAGAGAAGAAAGCAAAAAGGTAGCAATTCCTGAGTAACAATTAGTGTAAAGATGCTGGAAAAGCTTTAAATCTCTGAATCAGAGGGATTAGAAGCCAGTTATCTCATGTTCCAAGTAACTGTCTCAGTTACCACCTTACTGACTGTTTTGAAATGGGTGGAAGGATAGGTTCCTTTCACTCCTTTTTTTCCCTCTGATTGTGCTCCGAAGTTCCTTCCTAAACATCAGAATATTGAATTAAAATACAAAATGGCATTTTTTTCTATGAAAAAATAATAGCACAGTCGCAGTTAGTGCTGGTCATTGTCTTTTCTCAAAGCACCTGTGTCACACAGTGAGTCAGGAACCCCTGAAATCTTTCACTGACTGCAGATCAGTCTGTGATGTGTCCTTTTTTAAACCCACACAGTGCAAACTGATGGCCTAAGGTGTAGCTTGAGATCTGTATCATAGCAATATGGGCAAAATTAAGAGTGGAACTCTTGAAATTTTCGAAATAACTAGATTTGGAATGCTTTCTACTGTGATTACTTGCAAGAAAACAGATTAAATTCTCCTGACCAGAATCTGATGACTTTCTGCAACAAGGTCACCAATGCAGTGCTAACACTTCCAGTTGCTTTGTGTTGGACAGGTGCAGTTCTTTGCACTAATATCCATGTATTTCTCTGGAGTTTTTCCCTGTAGGTGTGGGATTGCTCAAGGGATGAAGAGGAATTGTCTGTTAGTGTCTAGAAGTTGGAGCAGCCTCACAGTTAAGGGCTCTACACGCAAAGCACTCCAGAAGTGCTTTGTGAGCTCGGCAAAAGAGCCCTTCAAATTCCAACAACCAAGTTTTGTTCCTGATATTCTGGCTAGCTCTTCTACGCTGAGTTCCCATGGATTTAGTTTACAACCTCGTTCAGCCCCCTAACCACATCTGTGCAGTCCAGTGGGCAGGATACTCAGAGAATGTCAGAAAACTTCAGTGCTATTTCTGGCTTTACAGTTTACTTGCTCTGTGCTGATGTATTCCTCACTCCCTCCTCTTTCTTCCTTAGGTGAGGTCTTTAGAAAAGACTCTCATTTTTTTTTGTAGCCAGGTATGTGACATTCCTCCTGATTTTCACCTGTGTTAACCAGCAGCAGACTAGGCCTTGATACAAAATGCTATATGTAGATAGGAATTACTGAAACAGCAACGACTGCCTTTCTGAGGCATGAACTGTCATGCTGAAGACATCTTCTGAAGCTCATAGAGCAGGGAAAGGGACAAGCTATCTTGGATACGGATGCAGAAACACATTCAGAAATTATTTAAATTCTGTGAATCCTCGTACTTTTGGTTTTGACTCAAAATGTTTAAGAACAGGGTGTAAAACTAAGGGCAGGTTCCACTGCTGGTGTAAATTGGCATATATCCACTTACTTCAATCTGAAATATGCTTCTTAAAGGTCACAATACTTGGAGAGTGTAAATAATTAGGTCTGCGGGTCAACAAAACCTGCCGACTTGAATTAGGTGTTGGGCCACTTGAGTTTAAGCCAAACATTGACTATTCACTGGAAAATGCTCTTCACAGTTACTGAGACATCAATGCTGGTGCAGGTAAATATTTTCTCTGCAAAGTTCTATCTGATGGTCACTCTTTACACTTTCCCAGGGAGTGAATGTTAAATCCTTTTGTGAAGATTCTTCAGGTTTTAGATTGGATTTACAGCAGTGAAAGCCAGGAAGAGGAGGAGGGATGGAAGCTTCATTATGTAGTTCTGCAGCAAGTGTACTTGCAATCCAGTGCAGACAGCATGGTTTTCACCAGGAAACAAAACCTATTACATGATCAATCAGGTTTTTTTACACAATCAATTTTCCATAACACATTCATCTGCCTAGTGGAACATTCTTCAAAGGCAATGTCCATTATGACAATCTTGCAGAACATGGTATAAATAAATTACAGACAGCATGTGATAAAGTGGGTTATAGTTTCATGGGTATAAGAGAAATATATTCCAAGCAGTATGAGAAAGTAATTTATATAAGGCCTTAGAAATAAAAATCCTGTCTGGTAACGTAGGGTTATGATGTTAAATTTTTAAAAGGGGAAAGAAAATGTGGGTGCAACATTTATTTGTTTATTTATTTATTTATGTGTCTGTTTGTAAAGTATGCACTTATGTCAGCCAATTTGCTGGTTACTGTAGATGATCCACTTTGCCTGACATTAAATATTCACCGGAAATCCTGTTTGTGGTCAGGAAGACATTGCTGCATTTTCCACAGGGAAGTAGCCACTTCCCTATGAAGTGGCCTAAAATCTGTGCTGAAAATAATGCAGTCAAGACATCCCAGAATGTACCAGGGGTCCAGTGATGTGCTGCAAGGGTCTCTGTTCAGTTTTAGGAGTGCAGGTGTGGTCCACACTTTAAATCCCATTACAGACTATCACCCTGCAGAAGCTGATTCCATGTCCAACCTACAGCTGCACCAGCACTGACTCTGGTGTCCAGGAACACCTATCAATTATTCCAGAGTTATTGGATCAGCTACTGCTTGCTAGAAACTTCTCAGCAACCGTCCCTGCTCTCACGCCACAGTATTAACCAGCATTACACTAAATAATCTATTGACTGTCATTAGTCTTCACATTAGACTTTTCATTAGACTCTTCTGCAGCACCAGAACTCTCTCTGGGAGAAAAATTAACCCCACAAATAGCATTATCAGATGAGTTGTGTGAGGCTTGGCTAATTCTGGTCAAGCAGCACAGGCATTATTTACACACTGCAGTTAATTACTCTTCATGTAACTGTAGCATCATTTCATTCTGTCCAGAGCCCTTTTTGCCTCCTGATGGTAATTTATATCTATTACAACATTACAAAGTGTTTGAAGAAATGATGTAGCAGACTCAGAATTACGGGTTTTTTTAGAAAACAAATAAACTCTTATGACAGTTTGTAAATATTTGTTGACCTCTGTTTGCCTTCTTGTTCTAAGAAACGTGTCCAAACTTCATAACCACAGTACTGAGAAATGTATTTTTAGCTATAAAACTTGAAAATTACTATTCTAATGTCTTCATGCAAATCCTAAAGCCAAGCCTTGGTATAACAGTAAGAGGGCTGGAAACACTGTTAATAGAAAGTATGTGGTGAAGAGAGGGCCTATTCTATAAAAATGTAACAGGCATGTAAAGGAAATAAGCTAAAGATTGTCCCAGTTTAAAGTGTATTTGAAAAACATGTTTAAAGTGTTGGGGCTAAACTCTTGCTGCTGAAAATTTACATTTAACTAATAGTGCTACTTGAGATTGTATCAGCTGAGGGATGTGCCCACTGTCTAAAAATAGGAAGGAAGAGAAGGACTGGAACAGCTGTCATAGGGAATTTTGCTTTCTAGAAATGCTCTATTGTGGCAGTCATTGTAAAGATAAGACTCCTTTCCAGATGAATAAAAGGATTGCTGCGAGACAGAAAGTGTCAAAGAACAAGTGATACTCATGAATATGTTTTCAAAAATCACCCTGAGTACAGCTCAGATCTGCATCTTTCAGAGCTGGTACAACTTCATATATTTGGTATCAAAACAATTTCTGAAGATGCCGAAGTGTCAACTCAGAATTGTATTACAGCCTTGAAAATCGATGTGCATTTCAGGACTGGGAAGGATTCACTGGGAAACACACTGGGCATTACAAACTTTTGGAAATGGAGCTATTCCTACAGTTACTTCAGGTCACATTGTCATAAATGGCCCAGTGTTTGCCATGAGTTGCTCTGAACGCACAAAAAATATGGGATTCTCCAGGAATAGCAGGTAAGTACTAACAAGGGGATCTTGTTTATTACTTGCCTTTCTAAGGTATGCTTTGATATAGATAAATTAGCGATATGCTGATTTCTAGTTTGTACTGACTTATTTCAAGCCTTTGTCTTTCTCACCTCCCCTTGTCTCACTGCTCCTGCTGCTTTCGGACTTTCACAGGCAAGAAATGACTTCAGCACATACTTGACTTGGAGAAGATGACTCTCCTCTTAAAGGCAGTAGGATTATTTACATCCTTGAAGTCATTCAGGTACTGAAGTTTCAGCCCCCCTCCAAGGGACAGGAATGTTAGTCCTGCTCTTTGCTTCCATGGGAGCCAAGGGCAAAGCTCCCAGTCAGGTTTCCCTGCTGTTACTGGTGCCAGCACCACGGATGTCAGCAGCAGAAACAACACAACCATGCCAGCCACTGATGTCCCAAGGGAAAAATCTTCCTTGGTGGCATGTGATGCAAAAGTCACGCCATGTGCCACAACTGTCACACGACTGGGCAGCCCCGTCTCCAGGGTAAAATTGGTCAAGGCTGAGATGCTCTGGCAGAGCCACCCAGGGAAGTTTGCATAATGCCCACCCCACCACTTCTGACCCCAGCCAGTATTATTAATAATTCACTTTCATGAGCAGTAAATTCACCCATAAAATTTAATTAGAAAGAAATCTGTAAATGCATATTTTTTTAAAATAAAGCATGAAATAGAAATGCCCGTTAAAGGAGTGACATAAACACCCACTTGGAGCTTTACTGGGGAGACAAGGAGGAGGGTTTCTTTGTTGTTGTTGTTCTGTAGTACATTTTAAAATACTGTAAAAAAATAGGCATCAAGAAGCATTGTTTGAAGGGGTAAATTATATACCCTCTGAAAGAGATCTCTGTCAGCTCAGTACCCAAAACTGCACATGTTATTAGCAGACTAAACAGCAGCACAGCACAACTCTGTATCACTGGAGACCTCCCATATATTTGCTTAGAAGCCAATACTCTCTGTTCTCTAAGCCTTTTTCCCTCTGTGTTAAACAATAATTACGTCCCTAGAAAAACTCAGCCTCAAATATTAAGCATTCCAGCCAGTCTTTCCAAAGGCAGAGGGAGCAGTTGCTGATCTATAATATAACCTATAAATGCTGCATCCAGGGGAGAGGTGAGTGTTGCAAGAGTGACTCTGCATTGACACCGACCCCTCTGCACATCCCTGCTGGGCAGAAAGGAGGTAATTTGGGGCTGGGTCTGAGTGGTGTAATGGGCTGCTGGTGTGACAAGGATGAAGCATGTCAAGAGACCTTTTTGGCCAACTTGCCCCCCACCCCCGAATCCCTGAACTTTGTATTGCTTGTTTGTGCTGCTCAAGACGTTTGCAAAATAAACTTTTTCATAGATGATTTATATGCAGAGAAGTTAAAAACAAACTGACCTTTCTCACCCACCAAATAGTCCAAGCTTGTCCTTGTATCCGATCGCCTACTTGAACCATCTGAGCCTGCTCTTTGCAACGCATGGCTGTGCTTTTGTGCGGGTCCCCTCGCAGGAGTTCTGGGAGGGCAAGCGGTCAGGGGGTTTTGCAAGATGTGAGTCCATTTCGCAGATGGAACTGTGGAGAAAAAAAATCACCACCTATTTTTTTTTCCGGAAAAAAACCAATGTTACATAAGCGCTTCTGTAACTTTTTCTGTTTCATAAGTAACCTGGCAAGTTGAGTAATTCACATTCTGGGTATCATTCTAAAGAAATATTTCTAATAATCCTCTCTGTGTACAAAGCGCTATTGCCTCATCCTGGCTTGGCATTTAATCTACTAGTTACTATTTTCAGAAAGGCTATTTCCAAATTCAAATAAAAACAACAATCTCACACTTATACAGCGCCTTTCATCCTAGAAGATTCCAAAGAGCTCTGCAGAATTAAAACAAAACAGACATGTTGGACACAGGGTGGCTTCATTCATCACTGAAATGCAGCCAGCCTTGGGCTGAAGCGTGTTCAGAAGCAGCAGCTCACAGCAATATGATAGAGCAGCTTCCAGTAGGGAGCATGCAGTGCCTGAATCTCTTCTTCCATATCTTACTGCAGCTACACAGAACTCTGTGACGTTATCTGTGATTTACACATGATGCTAAACGTGCCAGGCTGTAGCTCCACAGGGAAAGGAAGGAGAACCCAGCCACTTCCACTGCAGTGTCCTGCTCCCTTTGCCACCCAGAGAGCCAGGGATGTGACTGTGTTCAAAAACTAAAAGGTGGAAGAAGGGGGAGAGCAGCAGAGACTCAACGGGCTCCCAAGGGAAAGGATGAAATGTGGGCATCATTCCCATAGAATTCCCATGCGAAATAAAACTTCACCCAGCCTGCATCCTCTTTTTTCACACACAGCTTTGCCCAAACATCTGAAGGGCAGAACTGGGAAAGGTCTGCTGAGCCCAGAGCCAATATAACAACTGCACAGTCACATCTTCAGCTGAATCGGAAATCTCTGGGATAGTCCTTGAAAGCATTCCAGCAGGGACAAACTCTGCTGTTACAGGAGCAGTGTGGGAGTGTTTGGGAGGCAGCCACCTCCATTTCTCATGGCAGGTTTAGTGCAGCCTGCTATTATTTACCTTCAGCACCTGCACAGACAGCTGCCAGCACCAGGAATCCCAGCTCTGGAGCAGGAGGATAAAGTCCATTTTCTCTCCTGCCCACACACACACATACACACGGAGTCTCTCACCAACTTGATATGAAATATTTTGTGAACTTTTTTTTCCAGGCTATTTTTCTGCTGCCTCCAAGTGTCGCAGCATAACTCAGTCAGGCTGTACCAGGATCCAGAGCTGGCCATATTATAATCTCATTTAAAGATACGAAGCCATAATTAGTGAACTCTGAATAAGCATTCTGTATTATGATGTCTAATACTTGTCTTGCCTAATGCAAATACATGAGAAAGGGTATAATCTTATTTATATGTATCAATGTACTGAATATATGTCTTTACAAAACCCTTGTAGTACTTTTGCGGGCACGATTTAATCTATGGCACCAAAATTGCACATTAACTGCTTATACTAAGTTGTGCCTTGATTTAAAAAAAGAAAGGAAGGGAAGCAAAGCACCAACCTTGTTAACCCTCTTACCAGGCTAATACTTCATTGAAAATCCCCTTGGTTGTAATGGATTTTTCTTTTTATGCGTACTTTATACAGCACCGTATTAAAGTGGCTTTTTATAAACACAACACATGAGGTTAATAGCTCCAGCCCCGGTTATGAGGGTTTTTGTACCCTAAATCTCTACCAAGACTGTTATATAAATGCTACTATTCTAAAAATAAAAAACAAAACACCCAGGGAAATGTTACGTTATCACTCCCCATCTTAGGCTACTAATGACGGCAAACCAGGCCATGCTACTTTTGGGTGAAATAAAACTCCTTACAAAAAGAATCCATCCTCACCTGGTCAGAATCACCTTACCACAGCTTCCAGCCCGAGGAATTAGGAATACCTTTGAAGGGCACCTTTAATGGTAGCATCAGTAGGTCTTAAAGGTTATGCATTTAAAGAAATTCAGTGACTAAATGGGTTATCTGCTGATTTGATGATGCTTACAATAATGCCTGCACTAGACTGTTTCCAACTAAGGAAGTAAAGAAAAATCAGTATTTTTTTTCCCCAGATTTGTAGGCCAGAGGAGTTTTAAAAATCTCATCAACTTTAAACTGCACTTGAAATAACAGAAAAGGCATTAGCAGCAGCTTGTAACAGCTTCAAGGATGTTTTACTGTTTCTGATGTAAAACTTCAGGTGAAGCCCTCAATAGAAGCTGCCCACACCCCTTCATTCTATGGAAATTTGCTTGGGCACTGTTTTGTCAAGGAGGGGAAAAAAAGGCATAATTAATCTAGAACTATACAATCAAACATCATAAATTAGTGCACCTTGATCAGCTACTGCACTTCATGACTTGACATGATTGCGTTTGCCCCAGGCCTTGACCTTCAGGGACTGTAAAGGAGCAGCCAACGGCTCCTTTTCTCTCCTCTCTTTATTGGTGGAGGGTGGAGTGAGCTGATCTGGGCCAGGATGCTTTGCTGTCCTCTGACCTGGCACTGCTTTGCAGGGTCTGTGCAACTGCAATGATGCTGGAGCACCAAGTGTGACACGGTGACAACGGCACAGGAACCACGACAGTCCCCACCTCCACCCTGGTGGGGGCTGCTCTGACAGCAGGGTGTGAGTGCACCCCTACAAATTGTGTCCTGGTTGCTTTTGAATAAACCAGGGATACGATTTCAATCCTTATGTGTGATGTAATCTTTAGCACTTCTGGACTGGCACCTCAGTGAGAGCACTCGTAAATAAAGACTACTGCAGTATACAAGCCCGTCTGGGTTTTGGAGACTGTGAAGAGTTCTGGTTTGTGTTGTTGATATCTGTCACAAGCTGCTTCTTAATCTCCCTTCAGCACAGTGAGGGGATGTTTTCACTCCAGAGTGAGACGTGGCTCAATGGAAAGAGCTTCTATTCCTTGCTCTGTGACCACTGACTAAGAGTGGCCTTTGGTATCTTAGTGAATCCTCTGCAAATGTCTAGAACTGTGTCTTGTTTGTAAGGAGATAAAAAAGTACTTCAAAACCTCCACACGACTTCAACCAGAGATTTTCAGAGCTTTTCTCCACCACGTGATTTTGCAACTCTACCACTCAACAGGCAAACCCCATTGAGAACGCTGCATTCCATGGGCATCATTTAATCATATCAGCTTGAGATCATCAGGATCTCTGTTCAGCCCCACCAAAGACTGACAGTCCCATTTGACTGGGCACTTTATGAAATCACAGCACCAGGCCTGACCCTTTCATACTGTCAGATGAAAGGAGAAGCTTGTGGCAGAGATGAAAATTTAGCTGAGCTCTCCCCAAAGCCCAGTCTACTATTTCTGATGGAAAACCACGTGCCTTCCCATCAGTGCTGAGTCTGATGGCACAGGCCCATCTGCAGTGAGATCTGAGTGTCAGCTCCTAACTGCTCTGGGAACTGATAGACCACAGCTGGTGACTTTTTAATTTATGGGGAATAAGAAATATTTTCAGTGCTTGTGGATCTTTCCACAGGCTGAGATATTCTAACTAGACAGTTTTTATTCTAGCAGAAAATACTCTAGGCATTTTCTTAATAATTTTAGCATTGCTCACTCAGTTTTCTTTTTTCTGCCTTCAACTCCTCTCTGTCATGAGAATAAAAAAAATTCCATTTGAAATGGAACGTTTTCCTTAATCCTATAAAGAAAGAGTATAATTGATTCAACTATAAAATTTATAGGCATGGAATCAATGCTTATTATAGTCAAAACATGCCAGGTCACTCCTTTGCGGCTGGTTTAAAGCTGTTCCGCTAAGTGTAATGTTAAATGAAAGTGCTTTAGTCTAAACATGAAAAGGTTAGATTGTGTTACATCTGCACAACTCTGCGTGCCTGTTAGGATCTGATTTCAGGGTTTCACACAGAAGACCTTCCATTGTTTCTTTTGTACCTTCTCCCTGGGGTAAAACTAACTTTTGACAGTCACAGTAAGTAGCTGCTGTAACGTAGATATTAATTTAATCTGGAGCTGCATCAGTCCTTAAACAGTTCAGACGTTGCCTGTATGTTCTGGTGGTCTGGAAAATGCTGAAAAATTAACTATGAATGGGGCTCAATCATGGCAGTGATGGCAAATCTTTTCAGTCTCTCAGTTTTTCTGTTCTCAGACGTCTTCCTTCAGGGCTATTTGAATAGGCTCGAGTGCTACACAGACACAGTCACTCCTACTCTTCTATTAAACATTTCTACACACTTTGCAATTAAGCTACTAAACTTTTCAGCAGATGTTTTTTCTAAGCAGCAAAGTGTTTATAACTTCTCTGTTGGCACAGAGCAATGCCATCACATAGATCTAATGGTGGAACATTTAGAGGGTATATTTATTAGAGCTGGGTCCAGGCAAACTGATGGGAGAACCTCAGATTGAGCAGATTTCCCATTTTTTTTGCTGCTCTGTGGTTTTGTCTTCATGCTGTGCCTGGTGTAGGTGCAGTACTTCTGGGACAAGACTGTGTGGAGGCTGTGATTGCTCGGTGTGACTGTGCTCCAATGCAGCAGCATCTTTAGATTTCAATCCCTGGGCCAAAGTTTGCCTTTGGCTGAACAGGTGTAGTTCCCGTTGAACCAAGCGGGAATTCCAGAGTTTTAAATAAAAACAGCTCTTGGCCCATTATCCACTTACATGCACTGTGCCCAGGGGCCAAGATACACAGAATTGACAAGTGATTGGGGGTTCCTCAAGAGCCTGAAGCTTTACTACCCAGGGCTCAAATAAAGCTGTGTTTCAGACAGCAGGGAGCACATGCCAGTTGCATTTGTCTCAATTTCGTCACTCAGAATAAAGGCCCTTAAAATCACCAGCCACTTTCCAAAAAAACCAACCCACCCCAAATTATGAATCCTAGCAGTGTCAAAGCCTAAATAAATACATACGTCAGCTCCGGGATCCTGGATGTCAGTTTTCAAGGCATATATTGCCCCAGACTAGTCTGTAAATAATTTTTATTTTTATTCATGACTTTAAAACCACATCACTAGTGGGCTGGACTTGTGGTTCTTCATTTGCATATTATATGTTTTGACCTAAACTGAGTTAAATGCAGAGGGAGAAGAAATGAGGGTCAGATTTCATTAACAAAATAAAGCAGCTTGTGTGAAATCAATGCCTAGTGATGGAAAAATATGTGACTGAACTGAGCCCTTCACTGGTTATTTAACTAAAACAAGGTCTCTGTAATGACAAACACTCCCATCTTCAACTGCATCACAGACACTAACAGAAAAACTTGGCATCTCTCATTGTATGGGAATATGAGGCAGAACTGGTGAGGACTTTTTCCTGCCATCCCCTTGCCAACTGTACATTCCATCTGACTGAGGATTACTGATAATTTTTGGCAACTTCATGGCTACAGAGGACTCTTCTGTACAACTATTTATTTATCCAGGACTTGAGGAATTTATTTTTAACAGAACTTTTTAAAAATGCTGTAAACACAGAATATGCTAATTGTATTAACAAAAGGAGTCCTACACCAATTTTTTCCTTACTTCCCCCCTCCCCCCGCCCAGCACACTTTGGGTCCAAGCTCCTCGGTTGGTGGAAGCTGGTAGAGCTGCTCTCACTTTGGTGGACGCCTGCCAAATTTACAATAGTTGAGGATCTTTCCCAGTAAAGCAAAATGCTTATAAAAATCTGAATAAAAGGGAGTATTTAGACATATATTCTTTCCTCAGCAGTAGTACCAGGAACCTTTAACAGCCATGTCTCTGCAGCTACAAACGGGACCTCATTTGCCAAGAGACACAGACCCTGTCAGAGAGCACCAACAAAATGAAGAGAGAAAACAGGTCAAGGATATTATTCCCGTTTTACAGAAGAAAAACTGAGACAGAACAGCATTAACTGACTATTTTCTACCAAACCAGACAGAACTGACTCCAGCAGAGTCCTGGGCCACCTCTATCAGGGCACGAAGACATACCCAATGAAATTATGTATCTTGTCAGAAAACCCTAACAAAAAGTGAGAGCTGGCGTCCTGTGTCCCCATCCAGAGCACAGCCTATTCCCTAAATGTCCTGGAAAATCTCAGAACTAGATTAGAAACTATTACTTCCACCACAAAAAATTCAATGACAACTTTTTGGTTTTCAGCGACAGAAAGCTGAAATGTTTTAGTTTTGAGTGAAGTTCTTCCCCTCCGCTTTTGGGGACTGAAATCCAAAGAATTTTTACAAGCAAACCTGATTTTTCCTTCATTTTAACAGAAACTTTGCTACCCAATCAAAGTCTCATATTTTTTTTCAGAACCTGAACTTGAACATTTTCAGATCATTAGTAAATGAAAAAAAAAAAGCAATTTTTTTGACATGATCAACTTTCCATTAAAAATCACAGCACAAGGGGCAATTTTCTCCATTTTCTTCCTCTTCTTCAGCAAAATTGTGAGTGCTGGGAAGTAAGTAAAGGGCTGTGTCCCAGCAGCACCACTCTAGGACCAGCTCTAGGAGGCAGTCCCGCAGACTCAGCACTCACAGCCGCTTCCCAGTCCTCTCCTTGTACAGAGGAGGGAGCAGAAATTGCTCCTGATCTATGTCTGCACTAAACTGCCCTGCACTCCAGGACCTCACCAGCCATGGCTTTCCCATCCTCAGCACTTCCCCACCACTTGTCCCACAGGGACAGGGCAACGTGTCCAGAGGGAGAGTCTGCTCCAGGCAGGATCCAGGCCCTTCCTGCCCGCACCTCAGAGGGGTTAAGGGGTGGGTTTAGTGGGCAGTTGGCACTCCTTTCTTTCACGGACTCCTGAACTGCTTTTGCTGTTATTATAATGCCTGTGTGAAAATTCTGATCACGATTTAGAGCAATAAGGCAGTAAATAGGCTGAGAACTGTGCTCTGCCTCCCCGAACGCTCCACTGGAACCAGGGACACTAAGCTCCCAACTTAGGAATCTAACGTGTGTACCTGACACAACTAAAGCTGGGCAGTGCAGCTGGCTTTGGATTAAACCTCCTGTGTTTGGTTTTCTGGCTAGTCAGCATTACCTTGCCTTGAATTAAGTGTCTGCACAGATCCCGAGCAAAGCCGTGCACAGTAACTGGCTGCACGAGCTCAGGCCTCGGGGCTGAGCAGCACCAAGGATGGCTCACATGGGGCTGTGGAGCTCTGAAGCAGGAAAGGCATTATTTGATGAAAAAAAAAAAAAAAAAATTAAAAAGAGAAAATTTCTGCTTTAAAAGATTTAATTATTTCTAAATGTAAAATAAAATATCCATAAAGTAACGCAAAGAAGTTAAACGTTCCCTTGGAGGGAAATTCTCTCTTTTTAAAATTATCCCTTTTTCTAATAAACTAGTAATTTATGTAATCCATATAAAACCACTAACACTCATTCTTCTATTTTTAAATAACACTGGAGAGCTTTCCCAAGGCTTATTTTATTTTTATGAGAGGGATTAAAAATCGTGATGGTCCAGATTCTTCCACACTTCTTCTATCTGCTGACAAGTAACATACTCCTGCCATAACCCCAGCGAGCAGCAGCTGGGGATGTGTCCTGTGGAATTTGCAGCACTCCACTGGCTGCAGTGGAGTAATGCCAGGCTGACAGATTCACTGCTCTGAATGCAACACCATCTGATTTGGAGCTTGCTGAACAAGTCATAAATCAAGCGATCTTTATGTTTCTAGACAAACATTTCAAGAAAAACAAGGATAAAGGATCTCTACATAGAGCTATTTCTTCTATCCAGTCTCTTACCCAGCTTAGTATTTTTATTGCTTCACAATGAGCATATTGTGATTTGTCTAGACTGCAGGGGAGGATGCTTTACCCTTTCAAAGTAACTCAAGGCTGTATCCCTGTGTTTCCCCCAGAAGAGGATCAGGGGAAGAAACTACAGCTGAGACACCACCCTTCCTTGGGCTCGCTCTGCCAGGGATGCTGCTGTGCTCCAACCCATACCTAAGACATGCAGAAAGAATAATCTACTCTTAAGTAACTCACAGTGCTCTAGTTTTGGATCCAGTTTTGTGCTAAAGTGAGGCAAGACTGAGAGACTGAACCATGGCAGAGTATCTCACACGGCACTGCAGACGCACACTGAGGGGACACACACCACCTTCACCACCCAAAGGAACAGGGAGCGAAGTCTGCTCAGAGAAGAAAATCCCTCCTGCTCTCTCACACCTCCCCTCTGCCCCTTATTTCTCTCTCAAATAATTCAGATGTTTTAGCCCTTTCAGACAAAAACCGGAGCTTTAAATTAAAATGTCATCTGTTAGTAAAGAAACTAAGCAATGTTTTTCATTCCTGAGAAAGGACTCACTTATGCTTATAACTATAAGTTGCTAGTGATTAAGCAACTGGTATATTTTCACACTCATTAAAAGAAACACGGTGTGTTCGCCTTTCTAAGAAAAGGCATCTTGTTTGTAATACTGTAATACATTGGGAACACCTTCTAATTGGCTTCTAGTGCCCCTTGCCAAAATTCAGACACAAGTTTGTTTATTTACACAAGGAAAAAAATAAAACATTGTATAATTAGTCGAGTAATGGACTCCTAAATTCAGCAACTCAGAGGTATGCAAAACTGACAAACTTTTTAAGGTTCCATTTTGGTTTATGAAATATCTCAATAGGTAGCCCAGACTGCATCATGGCTATTGTAGCAATGTGCTGCTCAATGTGGTATTTGTGTCGAGATGGAAAACTTTGACATGTTTGATTTTTATGCAAGTCAATTAACTTGTTTTTTAAAACTGTAAGGGCATGCTTTGCAAATAAGATTACTTACTATAAATTATGAGAACATAGGGCTCCATTCAGACAAAAATGTTACACACCCCTTACACATGCATAAGTCTGCAGAATATAGTTCTGCACCCTGACAACTTATTCAGCTAGGGGTAGGAGCTTATTTTGGTCTATTCCATGGGGGCTTTCCTAAAAAGATACGAACAAAAGGGGATAGAGACTTAATTAGAATGTCTCTCTACACCCCACCTTCCTTTGCACCACCCAGGCAATTCCAACAGGCCAAAACCTCTCCTTATGTGGTGAGGGAA
The DNA here is from genome assembly GCA_035584735.1 of Pseudotriccus pelzelni. Classification (NCBI taxonomy): domain Eukaryota; kingdom Metazoa; phylum Chordata; class Aves; order Passeriformes; family Tyrannidae; genus Pseudotriccus; species Pseudotriccus pelzelni. The sequence continues at coordinate 4,339,562 of JAWMRA010000042.1, forward strand.
GAATTTCTTTTTTCAGTTAAGTCAGCCCAGAGCAGAATTAGCAATGGTATGTCCCCCTAACCACAGCACAGACAGACATTTGGCCATTCCCACCTGTGAGTTCTGCTCTCAGCACTCGCACTCAGGCACGGTCTGTTGACTGCAGGCATGTCCATCTGTTAACACAACCTTCATTGTGCTTGGCCCCAGCTCAGGTGGGACCCTCACACCAAGACTGTCCCCGGAACAGAGACACTGAAAACCAGAAATTACACACCACCAGCAGCACAAATGAGCGTGGCAGGGGCATTGCAGTCAGCACAAATCATTTTTATTTCATGTGATAGACATTTGGTGAAGATTTCTTGCTTCCAAAACGCAGATTCTTCGATGGGTGCACGAGAAATGCAGGATGACTATTTGGCACTCCAAATACAACCTAAAGAACTGCAGAGATGTACTTGGGGCTTGGACGCAATGACAGTGCCAATACATACACAAAGCAAATCCAGAGACAAGTATGAGTCACAGAAAGAAAAACTGTGGAATTTTGTCCAGGTCCTTTCCACTTTTACACATGCAGAGAAACTCTACCTAAGCAAACCATCCCATTGATTACATATGTAGGCAAGAATTGCTCGCATGAAGAAAGGTCACTGGATCTGGTCCCTGCTTTATGCACGTTGTGATAGAAAGCCAACTCTTACTAAGGCCAAGACTTGTTCCCATTAGTTGGGAATACTAGGTTAAGGCACAGGAGAGCACTTTGTCTTCCTTGCCAGCTTCAGTCTAGGTAATGAAGTCATTCTTATTTGAGCTTGATGTTAAATTGCTGGTTCTGATCTAAAGTCTGCAGCAGACAGAGTCCATATTGCAGATTACTCATTTCTTAAGATGTCTTTTACCTAGACAAAAAGGTTAAAACAAGGAAAGATGATTGAGAAGATTAAGGGGCAAAAGGCTTTCCTTGTCCTCCAGCTACATGGTGGACAATCTCTTCCACAGACTCCTTGCCATCAGAACTAACTTTCAGCTTAGAGCAGCAAACTGGGTAGAAACAGTTACACACAAGCAGAGGAACACGTGTGCACAGACACACTCAGGAAAGGCATTTCAGGCAAAAGACCTTCCAGAGTCAGATTCCCATCACTACACGTGTTCAGAATAAGGAGGATGCTGTTCTGGTCAGAAATCCGCCATGGCATTTACCAGAACCGACCTGCCACGTATGGAAAGACACCTCCCATTCCCGAGGAGAACCAGCTACGTGCCTCCCAGCAGCCTCCCAATGTCGGGTCAACTGTTGTTACTGGCAAGACACTGCTGTGGAAAGGCTGCAACAGAATCAGGGACTCATCACCACCAGTATGTGTTGCTATGGACACCATTGAAGAAAAGCAAAATCATTTGAGAAGGAAATAAAAGACTCTTTTCCACCAATAGTGACAGACACTCTAATAGGTTAGTGATCCTGGTGGAATGCTAATCAACAGCACATAGAAAGACTTGGAAGTCATGCAACTTTTAATATTCCTAGAGAAGGAGTGGAGAAGTGAATTCATGTACTAGTGGCCACGCACACGGGATTTACACTAACACTTAGCACTCAAACACAGGTATCACACCTTAATGCCACGGATAAGTCAGGTGATACTTTTGTCTTACAAGTCCTTCCTCTCAAGAATCTCAGCTCCAAGCCACAGTCACCTGGAGAGCCCATCCACACATTGCCACTGAGCCAACTCCCGAAATGGAGCTGGATCCCTTGCTTGCACAAAACGGAGCAGCTCGGCCGGCACCAGCAGAGCTGTGCTGATTTACTGCAGCCGTGGGTCTGGCGGCTGATTTGAGCTCTGAGGCAATCTAATTTTTCCATTCCTCGCAGCTCTGGTGAATAATTTAAATATGCGCTCGGAGCTCACCAAAAATAATACATTTTCAAAATTTTTGGTGAGCTTAAAAATAAGAAATGCTGGCTCAGAATCACATACAATGCTCTGCTCGATCTTACAGGGTGTAATTTTGATTGAAACGGGATTTTGGCTTACCCAGGTTAAAAAAGGAATGAATTTTTATCTCAGAATTGAATGAGGTCTTTCAAAAGGAAAAAAAACCACCACCATTTCAAGTTAAAAGATCAACAGGTATTACTCTGAAAACATCAGAACAAAATATTTTAAAAAAAATTCTTTAATGTTTTCAAAGCTGGAAATTGGCCACATTTTTTCAGCTGATGTGAATCTGTAAAATATTACACTGCCACTGAGTCACCATTTTTGCCCCAGAAAAGCTGCTAAAATATTTTTTTCAGTTGTACCAGTAGACAAATCTACTGACCTTAGGAAGACAATTTGCACAAGTAGGGGCAGGGGCATTAAATTTACTATTTTAGCAGAACCTAAAGCATTCTGAACAATTTACACCAGAAATACAGAAACAGGGACTCAAAGAAACTTTCAATCTTGTTTCTTTTAGTGTACAATGAAATGAATCCAAAATACAAGGTCCATACAGGATAAATTATAGAACTGCTCAGTAAGGCTGGAAGGCAGCAAAATACTCTGAAATAAATAACATATTTGACTCACACATTGCAAGTGACATCACAGAAATGATGCTCAAGAACATCTAAGGCAGGAGGAGATTTGGGGCTGTTTAATACAGCAGAGCTACTCATGGATTCAGGCCATTCAGATCTATCATTCAGTGCTCCAATAACTTTTTCACATATTTTTTTCAATTGAAATCAGGTTTTTTGGACCGTGATGTCTATATGCCGGACTGTATGAGTCTATATGTTCCCTCAGTTATGAGTATTAAATTCCTGACAACAGAACCCAAAAGTGACGTGGGGAAGAGAGATCCAGTAGCTCCCTTATCTGGTAAGATAAGCTGAAGTGCAAGCTCAGGTGTTGTCAAAAATCAAGGAACCAACCCAGTGCCTCGCCCAGAGGGATAGACAGACCGAGCAGGACTCAGGTCATGTCTCTCAGAGGCCTCAGCCTTTTCAGAGCTGGTGTCACCTGAGCTGCAGTGCAGGGGCACCACAATGCTCCCCAGAAATGGGAGGGTCAGGTCAGGGCTGTCCAGGTTTGGCTCCAGATAAATTTGGCAACTGAGCTCCGGCAACTCACTCGCAGGACACAAACCCACAGGAAACCAGGTTTCACATGTTCCATAGCTTACTATAACACAAATATTGCAATTTCCCCTCAGTCTTCAAATTATTGTTTCCGCCGAGCAGCACAGAGGGTCACTGGAGGTTGCAGTAGTAGCTGTCCCAAACTTGAACACAGAATGTACCTGCACTCTTTCTTGTGAAATACATAGATTGTGTTCCTTTCTGAAGGTTAAGTCTGCACAGAAAAAGAGAAGCTGCCAGCAAATGGCTTCTTCAGGTCAAGTGGCAGCAGTGTCTGCACAGACACCAAAGATCCTGCAATACACTGACAAGGATTATTACACCAGATATTCTGTCTTACAGGGAAATAACATTTATGCTCAGCCCCTCAACAGTACTTCTTTACACTATGAAGTGTCCAAGGTCACTAAATTTGCAGATTTGCACCTTAATAGTAGCAAAATGGCAAAGGCTATACTGGAAGTTATTCATGAGCTCCTCAAGATTTGGCAGCATAGCTCTAGAATCCATATATTTTACAAAATAGAAAAGGAGTGATAAAAAGGAGGACAGAAAAAAGTGAAGAGAGGGTAATGCTGCCACAGCTCTTCCTCCCCATTCTCCCTTTTCCCTTACAAATCCAGCCTGGCAGGAGATATGGCTTCGAATCCAATGATTTTGCTTTAGGATTTCTCTTCTCTGTGAGAAACTCCAAGTTGTTTTTTTTTCATTACTTCAGAGTGAGAAGATTTGGAAATGGAATTTTCTGCAGCTCCGAGGAAAGTTACATACCTGAATCCCTTTTTTTTAAAATGTACATCTATTAGCTCTTTCTGGGAAAAAAACCCCAAACCTTACTATAACCAGGTACAAAATTCACCGTATCAGACAGAAACTTGTATGTAGCAGTAAAGCTACATCTGCTGTTCTCACAGTGTTGTGCGTTATCATCTCCTACTGAGAGCTGGGAATTTCTGCATCCAAAAACTCAAACCATAGGTTTTGTTCCCCCACAGGTGTCTGCTTGTTGAACAAGATGCCCTAATCTCAGGCACCCAGGACCGAAAATGTTAACCTTAAAATCTGTTGGCATCTCTCAGAAGCTTAGGAGTAAGAGGAACCTAGTCTGGCTGTCTGAAAAGTTTCATTCAGATTGCTTTAAATATTTGGTGGATGATTACAGTCTGAACATTTGACTACATGCCACTTCATTAGACTTACTCATTTTTTTTGTTCGTACCATGGATGGGAAATTAAAAATGATCTCTGATATTTGATTTCCCATAAGATATGAGAGATATTCAAGGCAGTGTCTGGAAAAAAATTAGGATAATAAGGTGTATAAATCTCTGCTTCATTTGAAACAACGCATAAAAGCCAACCCCACATTAATTTTTTTGCTGAAAGAACTTCAATAAGTTTTAAAGTAAGTGTTTCATTTACTGCCACATGCCACACATACATGGCAAACAGTTTATACAAACCACAACACTCAGCTGTTCCTGGTTAGGTAGAACAGCCCTCCCCTGAACACCCAGGCTGCTCTTGGTTCCCTCGGGACTCTGGGACAGGGTGCTGGGCATTTTGGTCCAAGGGAGAACCTACAGGCACGTGGGATGAGCAGTCAGTCCTTCTGGGGAAGTGCTCCTGAAGTGTTGGTTGAGTGGGAGCTTGAAATTTTGTTGGCTCAGCCCAGAATGCTCTGCACTTTTGGAGACAGCTTAAGTGCAGCGTAACTATCCCTGACCTGGTGGTCCAGCCTTAATGCCTTCTACATGGAGTGCTCAGGGAACTTTATTAGACTTCCCGGTTAACTGGAACACTCCGCTGTGTATACACACAGTGGTGCAGGGGGTGTGTGGTGAGGTTTGGGGAGTGGGGGGGCTACAGGGGTGGCTTCTGTGGGAAGCTTCCCCCATGTCCAACAGGGCCAATTCCAGCCAGCTCCAAGATGCCCACACTGGAGCAGGGTCCTGGCAGTACCTGTGGTCCCACAGAGAGAGGAGCTGACGCTGGAGCAGGGAGGAGTGTGAGAATGCTCTGGCTGAGGTGGAAGGAGCAGCAGAGACAATGTGTGATGAACTGACCCCAGCCCCCATTCCCACCCCCCTGTGCTGCTGGTGGGGAGGACATAGAGAAAATCAGGAGTGCATTTATGGCTGGAAAGAAGGGAGGGGTGGGAGGGAGGTGTTTTAAGATTTGGTTTCATTTTTCATTACCCTACTCTGACTTGATTGGTAATAAATTAATTTCCCCAAGTTGAGTCTGTTTTGCCTGTTATGGTAATTGGTGAGTGATCTCTCCCTGCCCAAGAGTCTCTTGTCGTATTTTCTCCCCCTGTCCAGCCGAGGAGAGGAGTGATGGAGCAGCTCTGGTGGACACTGGCGTCCAGCCAAGGTCAACCCACCACAACAACATAAGATCCAGATCCTGCAAACTGCTTGGTGAAAAGGGGTCTTCACACCCTTCAGGAGCCAAGAGCTGACACAGTGAGACAGAGACACCTGAGTGTTTCTAAGGCCATGAGAAAGACTTCTAATGTAGCACTGAGACTTAATTCTAGCTGAGGCTTATTTACAAGAGCTTCAAGGTTCAAGTCAATGACCTCATTTATTGTGCAAGTATTACCTACAAAACAAAATTTTATCCACTTATTCCAAAAGGACATGGTGAACCTTGAAGTTCACTCAGTTTTAAAAGACAGTATTTCACCTTGTCTCACCGGGTTATAAAGTCTCTCTACCAATTTATGTACATTTACAATAATATTTATGCAATACTTTTCAACATTCTGTTGCTGCATGCAAGAAATGGAGTGCTCTTGGAGGAACAAATCCATGCAAAGGGCAAAATAAACCTGCCTAGATATGCAGTACCTCTAAATACACAAGCAAACTGGGAGGAAAAACTATTTTCTGTCCATTCTTTACTCACAGACAGTATTATGAAGTGCTTGGAATATGAGAAGGTTCATTTTGAAACAGAGGAGTGATGTTTACACTTGTCCTTATATAAATATGTATTGGTTTTATGTACTTCTTTTTCTTAATACTTCAACTCAGCTTATTTATAGCTCAGAAAAGGCGCTGGATTTTTTTATTGCACAGGTACAATGCAGCAGCTTGGCAAGAATATTCTGAATCACAGCCTGTTCATCCTTTGTTCAGAGAAATGCGTGTTCAGAGCTGCCTGACTGGGGATCCCACGGAAAGGTAACCTCTAACCTGAGCCCTGGAAAGCTGCACTGCAGTAGCTAAGGTATTTGTACTGGTAGGCATAAAATGCATTTACTATGAAGTTATTTGCACCACCCAGTGCAGCAAGAACTTCAATTAATATGGCAGAGCCTGGCTCTTGTGTTTGCTGCATCTTCCTCTGGATCGTGGTTGTGCATCCAAGCCAGGTAGTAAGCTGCCAGGTGTAGGCCAAAAATAAAGATATTACTATGCCAGAAGCAAAATACTGTAAGGGTTGTATCAATACAAGGGACTATACTGGTTATATTCTCCTATATTAATCCCTCCCCCACAAAACAAACAGAAAAACCCCCACCAACAACGTCCTCTTATTGCTACTAAATCACAAACACAGATCAAACATCCCCATTCCTGTTTCATTCTGCCCTTTGGATTGAGAATCCTTGCAAGCACGTCGGTTCTGGTGGTGGCTTTGTGATCTGGATCCTGCTTGGTAGGATCTATGCAGAGACCAACAAGTCGTTCTACAGAGCCCACTCTGCAGGCATCAGATGACTGTGGCTTTCAGTTACTACCTCTGGATCGGAGCCAGAAGCCTAGTGGTGAAAAGCTCTTTATACCATTACCAATCCCTCGAGCCACCCAGTCCTTCTCCATTGCATACAGGTTTTTAGTGTTGTGCCTTAAGATCTGTTCTGGTTCTGAGTAACGTTCTTTGTGATGGCAGCCTTGCCACTCCCCCTCTCGTGAGGGAAAAAAAACAACGAGGAGGGAGTGTGAAACCTATTTTCAAACTGTGTTATGATTATCTGATGCAGTGACTACTCTGGGATTCTCCAAGGGAGAGACCCGAGTCCTGGGGAATGTGTGCCTTAGGTTAAGAGCAGGCTCCAGGCTAGTCAGTGCTAGGACGTGTGTTCAGCTGGGTGGCAGCTCTTGGACAGCAGCACCCGCACACTGCCAGAGCCCCTCACAGGGATGGCTCCAAAGCATTCCAGGACATCCACAGACCGACCAGGCCTGAATACACACACAGGTCGGTCTGGTCCTGAGTGCTGACACAGAATGATGCTCGAAGGCAGCATAAATACACCGCTGGAGAGGGCAGAACATACAACCAGTGAGTCCCAGAGCATCTGCTCTCAGCTGGTCTCCATCAGAGCTATCGCCCGCCAGAGTCAGAGGCTAAACTGTGCCATCTCTGCACTCCTGTCCTCCAGTTCAGCAGGCAGAAGTGACTCACTGTGATGTTATACCCGTGCAGATTTCTCTTCCAGCAGCTTTTCTCCCAGAGTCTTCAAAAGCCCATCACACAGAGCAGCTGCTTTCCCCACAGGGAACAAGCTGCAGGGGACTTAGCAGTAATACACTGGTACCCAGCCTTCACGAAGAGGGCTGTAAGCTGCTGATCCTGCAATAACACCTCCGAGGATTTAGAGTCTTTAATGTTGATTGCTGAATATTTCTGTTCCCCCCTCTGAACCACTCCAACAGTTGTTTCAAGTGAATGCATTCATTCCCTTCCTTTTAACCATTGGAGCTTCTTGCTTGGTCTGGGAGCAGGGAAGAGGGAATGAAAGGGTCTCTTCAAATTTGCTGTAGCTGCTCCCTTAAAAGAGAGCATTGACACAGGTTCTGCAGCTCTCTGGTGCAGCGAGGCTCCCGGAGGACCTGCAGGCACAGAGAGACTGCACGATCCGTGTGGGCACTCCAGGAGGAGTGTGGCTGTTCTCCTCCCCTCTGCATGGGAGTATCATATCTATTCCCAGCATGGATCTACCAGGTGGCAGCACTCCCCTGCCAACATACCTTTGGTTTGGCTTACCTTGAAAGCTGTGATGTTATATTATATGGTGACGTCATTATATTTATTTCAACTTTCGGTGAAGATTCCTGGCAAATCTCCGAGCTGGAATATCTTCTTTTTAATGGGTCCAAGACCCAGCCAACGTGGTGCACAGATTACATTTACACAACACAGCCCAAGTAAGGTGAAGTGTTGATGTTACTAAATTAAGATTATTTCTCTATTAAAACTATGAGAGAGCAAAAACTCGTCCAGTAGTTATACAAATATTACTGCTGTAATTTCTGCCTGTGGTTGTTTTGGTGATGACTCCACCGTGCACTCATGCAATGTCAAGAATTCATCTTTGTGGTAGTATTTTGACAATGATAAAAAGAATCAAATGTATTTTTTCAGAGAAGGACATATGTGAGGATACAGCACTTTAATGGTGCGTCTAATGTTTTCTAGTTGGTTGATTTTCATCACACTACCTGCACTAATTCTGAATGAGCTTATTAGAAACCTCTGGGCAAAATGCTCTGATCTACTTTTTAATGCTTTTATCAGGCTGTGTTACTCTTAGGCCTTACCTTTAGTGGATTTTGAATAATCACATGGTGTGAGAGAAAAAACTATTCTGGATAAAGACTAACTACAGTGACAAAGACGATGACATCCTGCACTCCTCATCAGGAACTACAGCACACAAGTTGAATACCCAAGTGAGGTTACATAGTCTATGGCTGAAGCAGAAATTAATTTAAATTCCCAGTATTATGCTTTCAGACCCTAAAATTGCAAAAGAAGAAACTCAAGAGTAACTAAAGGCAAACTTTCAACCTTTCTCTTCTTATTTCTTCCTCACAGTGGTCTCTGTGAGGTCTTAGGATGCCACTACAAAGATCAGCGAACAGAAATTGGCTGTGCTATGAATTGATTTCTATTTAAAAGAGCTATAATTCAATTTTGCTTTAAAAACATATTACAAAATCCAATGTTAAATAGATTTGCATAGAAACATTCATCAGAAAGATATTTTATTTGTTTGGCTTGAAACACTTCCACTACAAGCCAAACATTTCAACACCAGGGCAGGAGGACCAGAAAGTGGACCTGACCAGAAACAACAGTGAAAACTACTAGTTTATTTTTGCTCTACCAGCTAACAAAATTTAGCTATTTATTTAAATAAAAAAATCATGGGCCTTGCGGATGGTGAAACTTGATTTTTTTAAAACCCAAAATATTCTTGTAAATTTATTATTAACAGGGTGTTACTGGTTGAGGAAGCACATGTGTACACATGACTCCCTGATTACAATGACTCTTGGATTAAAAATAACACCGATCCGGTGACAGATCCTTAGACTACATTAACAGCACACTCCTTTTGCACTCGCACAACACTCACCAAGGCACACGCAGCTCCGCACACAGAAACATTTTAAGTCTTGAAGAAGCAGTCAGAGGTGGTTTCCAGATGAAGTCTCTGTTTGCCCCATTGCTGGGATCACCGACAGATAAATCAATGGGTGAGCCCCCTCGCTAAGTAGTGGGAATATTACTTTAGTAAAGTTTGCTAATGGGGCAAAGGACCTTGTATTGTAATCCAGTGACATTTTCAACCTTCGGAGAACTTTTGTTGACATTCCCGAGTCCCTGGCTGCCATCCCAGCATGAAATAGTTTCTGTTCACATAATTCTCGTGTTTACCAGTCATGAAAAACTCTTGCTTTTTTTTTTTAAATAAACTTTTTTTTTTCTTGCAAGTGAAACTCTGTCTAAAAAAATATTGGCCCCAGGCATACAAGGTTTTGCATAAATTCATATGTGATGAATGGCTGATTTTAATGTTATTTGGGTATTTGTCAGAACCTAACAAATATACATGGTAATGGTGGTTCATAAACTTAAACATCTCAATATACCCTTTCTTCTGGAAATAAATTACGTTTGTTTGCCCTGCCTGGAGTCCTAAGGTAGCCGACATTAGGAATATTTTAAATGTGATCATCCATCCAGCATGTCTTTCAGGCGCCACGAAGATTAAATGAAAGAATCATAAGATGAAGGTCTTTAACTTTTAATCCTTTTACAATGAACCCTTAGATAGACATGGGGGCAGGGTGCCTTCTATGTGAGTAATAATGCCTCTGTTCCTCTTCACTAGGTTAATGAATACCCTAAATGTCCCAAGATCTGATTTTCCCGCCCCCCCCCCCAAACTATTGAAATTAGAAGCAAAGAGACGGGCGGTAAAACGCACCGAGAGAGAGGGAATGAATATGCATTCGGAGATACCGAACTAAGCGTCAGAAAAAGCAGGGCTGGGTTGTCTCAATGAAAGACCCGCGGGTTTAAAATGATTAGCATCAATTCCCTCCGAGTTTTGGGGAAGAAAAAAAACCACGTGTTTTGATTCCAAGATAAATAAGGAAAAGGCTTTTTTGCACTGTCAGGGAGCCTTTGAAGAGCACGTGGAGAGTTTGTTTTCGCAGTTGGTATCTATGAGATACGAACCGCCGGCTCTCCGGGCACGTAGAAGTCAAACACTCGGGGAACTGGGCCGGGTCCCGGCGGAGCCGCGGGGCAGTTGCGGGAGCCCCGCGGGCCGGGCCGGTCCCAGCGCGGCGGGGGCGGCCCCGGGAGGCGGGACGGGAGCGGGGCACCCGCACCCCGCGGCGACACAGCCCGACGCTCCCCGGGGAAGGGGGGGCAGCCCGGCAGGAGAACGATCTCCCGGCGCTGGCGGGAGCCCAAAGAGTTAAAAGCGGGCCGGGCCGGGCGGTGTGCGGGGCTGTCACAGGATCAGCCTAATAACGTGTCTGCGCTGAAAACCCCCAAAGCCCAGGGGTCAAGTTTCAGCAGCGTCCCACCACAATGGTAGGTGTGAAAGACACGTGTCCCGTTGTAAATGAAATGTCAAGCAGTTAAAAAAAAAAAAAAAAAAAAAAAAAAAAAGAGAGAGAAAAAAAAAATCCCCGAGCACCTGCCGCCGAGCGCGCCGGGGCGGCGCGCCCGCGGGAGCGGCGCCGCGGGGGGACAGCGCAGCGCCGGGACCCCCCCGCGGGGCCGGACCCCCCGGCACCCCGGCCGGGTAGGTGCCGCAAAGTCCCTCCTAGCAGAGTCGTGAGCAGGTTCCCACCTCCCCCTGCCACCGCGAAACGTCCTGCTGAGCGTGGAGAACGAGGAGGAGAGAGAAGAAAGCCCCCCCGACGGCGGCCAAACCAAAAAGCAAACAGAATCCAAACGGCTCGTGTTTTAGTGGTTGACTTTAATTCTGCACTGCACTTTTACTACAAGGATATAAAGAATAAATAGCAGATACTCTTCATTTACATAGGATTAAGTCATTCAAACTGTTCTCTCTATTTACAATAACATTGTGCTCTAGGCGTTTATTCACTTTTATTTTAAATCTAAAGTCCGTAAGGAAAAAGAAAAAAACCCCAAAAACTCACACACGCGCTTTCCGAATAATGGAAAATAGCTTTAAACGTTTTCTTATCAAAAAGTTTGGTATTTTTTAATCCTTTTATTAAAAAAAAACCAACAAAAAACAAATACCCAACAAAAAACCTACTTCGCCAAAGCGAAGCAACTTCTCTCTGGAATATAAATACCAAAAAAAAAAAAAAAAAAAAGATACATTAGCAACGATCAGGGTAATAGTCTTAAAAATACAGTAGACGCTGATTATTTCACGTATAATACTGACCTTTTAATAGTATATTAAACCGGTGCCATATATACACAACAATATACATTCTCCTACACGTTACAGTGCATTACAACGTTAACCAGAAAGCAAATGTCTTTTATTTCTGTTGCAGCAAAGGTCCACGTGAGTCCGCTGGAGAAGGGGCGAGAAGGTAAGTGCCAGCCCTAGCAGGAGCACTTGCACTCCGAAATGATGGGGTACTGGATGGGTATCCATGTGCACCTCTGCCCTCCCCGGCGCTGGCACCTCCACCTCAGGATCGTTAAATGCACGGACTTGGCAGGTTTGCAAACCATGCCTTCGGGGACTGAACAAGACCTTTTACTGTAGCAGCTGCCCACTTTGACATACCGGGGCCAAAAGCGGCTGCCGAGATCGTTCCACGTGTATAGGACCGGGCAGAAGGTCTGGGACCAAAGCCACATCTGCAGCTTCCTACGCAGCTTCTTGCTCAGCCTGTGCTTCTTGCCCGGCTGCAGCCCGTCGTAGAACTCCAGCCCTTTGATTTCGCTGGGCATCGCTCCCGAGGGTCTCTGCCTGAGCAGCAAGTCCAGCTCAGCTAGATCGTCCACTCCGAGCCGGTCCTCGGGCAAGGAAATAGCCATAAAGTTAGGGTCGAAGTGTCCGCCCATGAGGTTCCTTAGCAAGGTCTCGTTAAGATCCTTCTCCTTGGGGTCAAAGATAGGGTCCGGGTGCTCGATTAGATCCACCAAGGGCAAGTTGTCGCTGGGAGCAGGTCGGATGTGCAGATAGTGCTGGCAGGCGCCCTGCTCTAGCCGGAGACCCAGCAGAACCACCAAGGCGTATATAGTCACAAGGCACTGGGAATGATCCATCCTTGGGAGACCGCTGGGGGGGGGGGAAGGGGGGCTGGGTTCACCAAACAGCAGGGGAAGAAGGTGCAAGCAAATACATCAGAAAACTTGTACGGGGATATCCAAAATAGCTCGTCTTTGAGGGGATCACCTCCACTCGCCGCACCACCAGCAAAGACAGCCCCCTGATAAGCCCGGAGAACAAGCCCCCTGCAAACACTCTCTTGTAGCCTTCTCTATAAAATTTCTCCTGGTGGAGCCGCTCCAAAATTCTGCTGCTGTTGCTGCTTCTTCTCGCCCTTCCCGGGAACGAGAGATGCCTCTTTTTGTGGCGAACTGTGCTTGCTGCTGCCGCTCCTCGTTGTCTGCCCGTGCGTGTGGAAGAAGTTGCTGCCGATTCTTCCTCCCGGCTCCTCTCCGCCGTTTGCAAAGCAGCCTCCTCGGCAGCAACAGCAGCCACGCACGTTGGCACCAGTTTGTCTGCTTTGCAAGGACCCAAAGCCTTTAAATTTCCTGCACTTTCAGCTTCATCTCCATGGAAACCACAGACTCTCTCCTAACCCACCCCACCCCCCTTAAAAAAAAAAAAAAAAAA
>JAWMRA010000042.1:4361125-4420671 GCA_035584735.1 Pseudotriccus pelzelni
CTCAGCCCCCAGCCCACCCTGCGTCGAGCTCAGCCTTGGGCCGAGCCCAGCCCAGCTCAGCCCCCAGCCCACCCTGCTGTTCCCCCAGTGAGGGTCCCTGAGAGCTGCCCCTGGAGCTGATGGAGTCACTCAGGCTACAGCAGCAGCATCCTGAGGATCCTCTGCCCCCTCAACTGCCCCTTGTGAGTGGATTTGGCTCCCCTTACTCCCCTTGCCCCTGACCAGCCCTGCAACACCTCTGCTCAGCCTGCAGCACAGCCACGAGTTATCCTAAAACCCCACTGGCTGTAGCTGGGAGAGTATGAGATGCCTGATAATATCAGTGCTTGGGACCTCTCGTTTCCCTCTGCAGCTTGTACAGAGAGACCCTAGTAGGACAAAACTGGGTCAAAGACTTCACTTCTGCCTGATAAATCTTTCCTGCAGCAAATTAAAACATGAGCTGAACATTTCCATCTCATAGCTGTCAATTTTATTCAGGAGCATGAACTGGGGCAAATCATTCAGCCTTTTCAATGCCGGTGGTGCGTGATCCCTCAGCTTGGGAGGATAAATGTAAGTAGTAGACAGTTTATTGATTAGTTCAGCAGCTATATAGATAAGATACAAGGCACTTAATGCATAGATTTTCAAGGTAAGAGCCTGATCCTGCAGCTTAGATCCTGCTATTGGAAAGGCTTTAATTCAAGAAGCCCGTGGAGTGACAGAAAAACCTCACATGCATTTTAATGGGCAACAGAGCCTTCCAAAAGACAGCAACAAAGAGCAATCGAGTCTCTTGATTCTCTTAGATCCCTGTTGGCTTAGCTGCTGAAAAAACCATGTTTATTGAGTCAGTAGGACCTGAATTTGCCCAAACCAGCAGCAAAACTACAGTGGGAAGAGCCAGGTTTGGTTTGCTAGAGGACCCCATCTCACCCTGTCTCCCAAGGCTCAGGGCGGCCTGACTGTTCTCCATGTGGGCTGCATGGCTCATTCCTCATACAGGCACAGCCAGACACCACCTGAACAGAGATGGTTGCACAAATCTGTGACAGAACTGAAAACTGAGCTCTGAAACCCCAGTTAGTGCTTTAAAATCCTGCTGTGCCACTTGATGCTGCTTATAATGAAAGTTGACTTTGATTTGATTGGCTTAAATTACATTATTCACCGGGCAAAGAAGCCATTTTGTACAAGGAGATTCGTACAAGACTGTTGTATCTTGGACTGAGAATGTTGGAAAATAATGGCTCCCTGTTGAAAGGCTGCTTGAATTTCAAAACATCAAGAACACGTATGCAGTAGCATTAAAGGGCAGCTGTGGGGTTGTAAAGAGATTAACCAGAGACATTGCTAAGAGAATCCAAGAGATTTCATACAAACCAGTGTGTTTTCTGCACCATGCTGTGGGTACCCAGTGCTTGCTCAGTGATTATTCTGTTGAGTTCATCTCCTTCAGGTCCTTATGTCACTGGTTTTTCAGTCAAGTGTATCAGGTAAATGGCAGTGCAGTGCAATCATGATCCCTTTGCAGTGGGCATTGGGCATGTGTTGGATGGCAGGTCAGGGTCTGAATTCTTGATCATCTCAACAGATAATCAAAGACAAAATTTGAGAAGATAAAAGCACATGAAGTAGCAGAGCAGCTTGCCCAAGCTCATAAACCAGCAAAACTGAGAAGAGGGTTTTATTTTCCTTGCTTAGGACCGGTTCCTATCTTTTGCAGAGTATCTTTTTGGCAAGGATAGACCACAGACCCTCATGGATTTTATAGCATGTTCTGATTTCATCAGAGTGAAAGTTACTCATCAATTAGAAACATAATTGTTAATTTTGTAGTGCTTTACCTGAATAGTCACTGTTTGGCAAATACCCACCCTGGGGACAGAGGATCTTCCACTGCCTTCAGTCAAGAGTGTGATATACAAAGGAACGAAGCTGAAGTGCCTTGGTGTGGAGGAAGCACATTTTTGCTGATGGACCATGTTCTATTGAGTGCCATTAGTGTCTGAGGAACAGCCCTGATTTGCTCTCACACTCTATATTTGAGCAAATGCCATTTGTTCCCTGTACTTCTTTCTATAGTCAGCATGTGGACTTCCTTTTTGACCTCTGAGCTGGCTGCTGGTGCACCTGAGAATTGATATACAGTGAAAGGAAATTGCTGCAGAGGCAGAGCTCCTTGATTTGTTCAGTAACTCCGTGGTAAATCCTGACCCAAGCAGAAGATTGCAGGAAGACAAGGCAACGCTTGCAGGAACTGAACACCATCCTGGAAGACTGAATCCTGCCCCTGGGTTCTGCCAGGAATCCCAGTGCAGCAGCATGTAAGCAACTGAAAACTTTTCACAGGTGGCCACTTAATGTCTCTGTCTCATTTTCAACAACACTCAAGCTATGCAGCCTCACTCGGGCTCCTTTCATAGCAGGGCGTGCATTCACAACAGCTGCAATTCAAGCCAACTGGAACTGGGCTTTGAACACATAAAGTCCTGGTATGAAATAGCAGCTCTTAGGTGGTTTGAATAAGCACAGCCACAATTAGGGGATACTCGATAACTTTGACTGTAGACCATCCATGTCTTGGTTTTCCGGCCATAAAATGACATCACATCCATGATGATAATAGAAATATATCTAAAAAAAATATTTAAAATATTTATTATTTATTTTATCATAATACCTGAAAGCTTGGGTATGGACTGATCATGTTTGGTATTGTATAAATGTGTAAAAGAAAAAAAAGGGCATCTTTGCTCCCTCAAAACTTTGTAGCCTAAGTTAAACCAGGAGGAAACACATGATAGGACAGAAGACAGAGAATGGAACAGAACTATCTGCTGGTTTGCCTCAGCACACCTGTGCTCTTTTTTTTTTTTTTTTTAAATCAGATAGAAAAGAAAGCTTTTAAAAAAGGCTAAGAAAACTTAAGATACTGTGGTATGACCCAGAAAAAAAACTTCTGCACAGCCTCTGCATGAGGTTATACAGCCTGTGCTCCCTACATTTTGATGAACACAGTCTCTTTCAAAAAGTCAGTGCTGTGAACTGCCAGGGAATCTAAAAGTTTTAAATAAAACTGAGTGCTGGAGAGGTTGTCTCCACACAGAAATGATCACATAGTAGGAGCTAAAAAACCTGTATATTAGAGAAAGACACAGTGATTTGAGTTTTCCACATAAACCAAAACAAAGTCACTATTATAGTTATTTGTTTATTCTTTGTGCTGCTGCCTGGCCACCCCAGTCAGATGTTAGAGCCCACTATCTCTCTGGCCCAAGGCACAGGGATTCCTCTCACCACAAGTACTTTATTATGTGGTGGCTTTCCCAGCTAATTTGAAAGGCAATCATTTATCTTAGTCTTAAAAGGAAGGTTGTTCTGAATCTGCAGATCTCCTCAAAGGGAACAGGCAGACCTGAGAATCTGGCAGTCAGCTAGCTGGATTTTATACATGTTTTCAAAGTATTGCAGGTATCTGTTGTGGAAGCAATCTGTGGATTCCCTTGAAAAGTTTATGGAAATGTATTCTTTCAAATCACTACCTAGCCTTTCTCCCTACCTTCTACCATTTCAGGACAGGAGTATATATACAGTTCTCTCTTTTCCTTGGCATCTGGACAACTCTTCTACTGTCACTGCCCTGTAGTCCTCCGCTGGCATAAGAATTCCAAAATAAATGAGCATGTTGTAATCAGGAGAAAAATATTGTGTCCTTGTGGTGTTGATGTTTTTGCAGCTCAGCTTCTCAATGGCCACCACAAGTTGAGCTGCATATTTCTTTACAAAAATATGCCTGCACTGGTAACTTGGCAGGCCAGTCTTTGAATAGACATTTTGCTACTTAAATGCTCACTGTTGCCAACAAGGTTCAGTTGATGAACCAGGGGGGAAGAGGCACCTTGACAAGCAGCTCATGGCTGGAGAGCAGGAGTTGGGCTGTACTGCAGATCTGCTGGTGGAGAGGCTTTAAGTGTGTCTATAAAAACCAAAAAACTAGTGTAAGAGCAACAGCTTCTAGCAGAATGTCTTGAAAGAGGCAAAGGTACTGATTAAGTATCTCCTAAGTTTAAGCATGTTTCAAGAAACCACATAAGCAAAATGAGCCTTAGCAGATAATTTATAAACCTGCCCACAGGCAAGTGGAGAAGAGCACAAGCCAATACTCCAACCCAGCACGGAAGTACTTAAAGGTGTGTTGCTGTGTAGAGTCACACAGCCCGAGGGGCTGTATTACCCTGGGAACTAAAAGGCCAAGGATGGGATTTTTAAAGGACTCGCTGTTGGCTCAGCTCTCCCAACTTTCGCTGCTGCCAAACTGCATCCAAAAATGCAGGTCTTACCAGTGCTCATCTCCCAGAAACAACATTCTTATTGGGGCCATTCAACTTCAGTATCCTTCACTTTCTGAAAGAAAGTGAGGATCTGTCTCAACCCAGTAAAACTGGGTGCACAAAGTCCAAATATATTTATTCTGTAGCCACAGTGTTCCTACTGTGTGCTTTTACCTGCCCCCCATTGCTTCACAGCGAAACAACCTGCAAAGTCTGCTGATTTGCACTCTCAACCGGTGCCGCCTTGCCAGCCTAGAAGGCACAACGTAGAACCAGAGCTCTTTATGTGTCAGCCTGGCAGATTTAAGTCAAGAGCACTCACACTTTCCAATGTTCTTTCCAGAGGTCTCAATGTATCAATAACTCCTCCGGCTGTAAATTGGGCAGCCGGCACTGAGAGCTGGAGGAGGTGGTCCCACACTTGGGTGGGCACTTCGCAAACATCATCCCCTGCTGAGCAACGACAACCCCACCCATCAAAGAACCTGCTCCTGCCCCAAACTGGGGAAGCAGCACAAAGGTGCACCACAGCCCCGGGCTCTCTGCATCCTCCAGCAGGGCTCAAGGATCAGCACCCAGGGACAGAAAGGCCACAGAGGAGGAGGTGCAGCCCAACTGCACCGTTTTTTTTCCACAGCTGTTGATTTTTATTACAAAAGGGCAGCCGACTGTGTGTTATGAAAGTCCACAAAATACAAAGCTAATAATAAACTGCTAAGCATCACATGGAGGCTAAAGCTATGCCTCACTTCAGTGGTTGCTAACATGCAGGCTATTTAGACTAGTTAACAATGTAGACCAAAATAATTCCCGTATGAATTAAGGCACAGGAGACATTGTTACACCAGCAGGACCAGCTAAATTATGCTGAAAATACGTACACCAAAGGCACATGGTGAAGTTTTAAGGGAATGGTTCTTTTCACACAAATTTCACATTAAAGAGGGGAAATTGATATCTTTTATGAAAACTATTGCTGTCTTGTATGCCATGCAGTATGAAAAACTATCCAGCAGATTTTTTTAAAACTTAAAGAATGCCCAAATACAAGAAATACGTTCCAGAGGCAAAGCTCAACCGACTTGTCATTTTTTTCTTATAACTTTGCAAATAGCCTGAAAAAACACCCAAAGCCAAAACAGACCTTAGGCACACAAATTGGGATGAAGTGTGACCACCTGAATTGACTTTACTTTTAATGTCTTCACCTTCATTTATTTCCTTCATCTCTCACAGAAATCATGTGTGTGCATGCACAGGGCCAGAGACAAACTCTTTTGGGAGTACAGCTCCTCCTAAACTTGCTCTTGGGAATACATGCTGTGGTATAGTATTTTTTTTCCACATCCGATAACATGAATTTAGAGAAGCACTTCAATGCAAAGGGCAAATCAATCTTCAGCAAGTTTCTCCAAAATTAATTGTACTCCCTATTTCTACCCCAACCTGCTCCAGCACCCTGGCACTGGGTCTGTCAAGGCAGTTTCTTGCCCATGTTAGGACACCTTTATGATCCAAAACCTCCTTCTCACGAACACACAAACTGAGCAGGATGTGAACTAATGGCTCTTAGTCACCTCTTGGTTAAATGAAGGAGAAAGAGTTGCCTTGGTATCTTGCTCTAAGGTATGTTTTCCAATCCCTGAATCATTCTTATAAATCTCTACTGATCCTTCTGAACCTTTCTGAAGTCTGACTTCCAGAACAGGATGAAATACTTTACTGCTTGCATTAATGTGCATTAATATGGATCTGTATGTGGTAAATCTGGTCATTTGGCAAAGAATTAAAGTTAAAATAATTGGTTAAACCACAAATAGAGGAGACATTTAGCAAGAAGAATACCAGCAAAAGACATTAGTTTCTCACTTCAAATGAGATTTTTAACATGAAAGCTGAAAACTAGATTATTGTCTACTTGGACTGTGATCAGGTAGCTGAGGCCCAGTACAGCTGCACGCTCTCACTGAAATGGAGCTTCAGTTTGCTTTTAAAATTAATTGCTGAAACTAAAATATTTTTTTCTCAGCGTTGGTTGAAGTGATTTTTCTGTAAATTGATTTAGCAAATAATGTAGAACATGGGGAAAATGAAATAATCAAGCTATCTGTGACAGAAACAGTGGCTCTCTCACCAGCCTGCACATTAATTGGCCCAAAGGCACAGGTCTCATTTACTCCATACTGCTCCAAAGTGAAGGCTATCATCCTGTGCGTAAAGGATATTCTGTTCATAACTGGCAACTACGGCCCCTTAAATACAATTGCATTCAATGGTTTTTAACAATGCAATACTGGACACTGGATGCAATCTCTGCAGAATGTACGAGACCAGTGCATGAGATAATTTCCTTCTGCACTGCCCCTTTTTCTGATATTATGGGAGTTTGCAGATTTACTTTAAGGAAAAAATATTACCATAAAAACTCCCGCTGAGTAAATGTGCTTTTAAAAGCTTGTTGCACTAAGCCTTCTATTTTATCTACATTGTTACCCAAATCCAACCTTGACAGATGCAGATATAAGAACTGTGGTCTTTGAGTAAGTCCAGAACTGTGTATATTGATCCCATATTTATATTTGAACAAGCAATACAGTTTCAGTATCCTCATCCTTGAGACCCAAAGCCAGCACGAAGCCCAAAGACAAATCGTTACCATCTGAGCTTAAATAGGAGAGAAAGTCCCATCTCTTTTCAAGCGCCGTGGATTAATGTTGGGGGCAAGTCAGTAGCACTAAATTCACCCTGAATGTTAAAACCACGGATTGCAATGGCACTGAGGGCCAGAGATGAGCTTGGCTTGCTATGGCCATGGCTATCTAATTCAATTAACATTTACGTTCTAAAAAAAAAAACAACCCCATTTGCAAGTCCTAAGTAATATGGTAAATATGGAACAAATTATCAGCAACAGCAGGGGAGATTTAAAATATGCATCTCAAGTTTGGAGTCACTCAGAAACCTGCGGTGATGCAATCACTCAAACAGAGTGATCTTTATGAGTTTAGCCGTGCCAAGAATCCCTGTGCAAACTGTCTTCCCGAGGCTCCTCAGCCCCGGGTGACACAGCTGCCGAAATGCCTCATCCACGGAGACCGAGGCCTGGAAGTTTTCCCACATCAGGTGTTTCCCAGTGACTTAGCGCGGTGCTTTCCAACCTCTTTTGATTGAAAAGCTGTACGGGCGTTCCCGGGGCGCGGCGCGGAGCCCTGTACGGCGAGGTAAAGGCTGGCGGTGGTGGCTGCGGGCTCTGGAAGGTTCAGGTCGTGTCTGAGGCCACGTGGAGCCAAAGGCTGCCCGCCCCACCCCACAACGTGGGAGACCAGCGCATGAGAGAATTTCCTTCTGAGCTGCCCCTTTTTCTGATATTATGGGAGTTCACAGGTTAACTTTGAAGAAAAATATTACCTGTGTCATCTGTGTCACCTCAGAGCCCCGAACACGTTCAAGCGTGTTGATGGTGGCCATTGGTCGACGGGCGCAGGGGGCGCGATCCGTGTGGGATGAGCTTCGGCAACGCGGATGCCGTACCTGCCATACCTCTTCCAGGGCTGCGAGAAACACCCAGGGAACCCGCTTTTTTTTTTTTTTACGTTGTTTTTGAACGGGTCCCCGAAGCCCGAGCGCACACGAGGGCGTTGCATCCCCCCGCAGGGCACCGCGTCCCTGCGGGGCGGCCGCCATTGCCGCGGGCTGCCAGGAGGGGGCGCGGCGGCGCCCGCGGGACGCCATGGAGGGCGGGCGTGAGGGGGAGACCGGGGGACAGCGAGCCCGCGGCACCGGGGACACCCGGGCAGCGACCCCCGGGCTGTCCCACAGCGGGTGTGGCACAGGCAGCGACCCCCGGGCCGTCCCCACAGCGGGTGTGGCACAGGCAGCGACCCCCGGGCCGTCCCCACGGCGGGCACGAACAGCCCTAGCCCGTGCCTGGGGCCGGGCTCAACGCGAGCCTCCTCAGGGCAAAGCTTTGTCCCGCTGCCCCGGGCTCGGTCACCGCTGCAGCATCAGAGGCTCCGCTCTGCCGAGGTGTAAATCTGGTGTAAAGCTGCGTGTAACTCTGGCACTGACCCGGCGGGCGTCAGGGAAGTTAATAGGGATAGACTGACGCGGGCTGGCAAAAATACGTTTCTCTTTCGGTGAGAAGTAACGGTGTTGCAGGAGGTGTCAGAATGGCATGAAGGATAATGTGACCGTTTATGATATGCCTGTACGGGCTCGCACTGGTGTCCCAGGGCTTTGAGCAAATTTACGAGGGAGTTGGGAGGACACTGAGCAAACCAGGAGTAAGTCAGGAGGAAAACACAGCTGTGCTTGCTGCCTGCGTTGGAGGAGAGCTCTGCAGAGCTGAGCAGCAAAACCCGGCATGACTGAGCTGAACTGCTCACCTCTGTGAGGGCTTTCTGTAAAATTCACCTCTCTAGGTAGCCAGGAGAGGACAAGACATGCTCTGCTTTGCAGTTGTGTTCAGGCTTCTCCCCGAGGCCCATGGCACAGCCAGGGTTCATTTACCTCATTACTGCACATGGGGATGGGCTGTGGAGCCAGTGCCACTGATGACAGGAACGTGGATCTGGAGCTGAGCTGCAGGGCACAGATTCAGGCCAGAACAACAAACACACCTGAAATGCTGGTTAACCACACTTCCCCAAATCAAGAAGATAAGAAGCGGCTGAAAACCGTGGGTGGGGGGTGCGTCCAGCTCTGTAAGACCGGACGAGGAGTCGGTGTCGCTCCACGGCTGCTTAACAACGTACCTGAAACAGCCCTTCCAGCTGAGCCTGCGGCACGTGAATTTACCCTCGGAGCATCCTACATCTGGAGACAGGCAGCGTGCGGCTCGTGTGCTGGACCCGTGCCAGGGTTAAGCCCCCTGTAGTCAGAGCTGGATCCCTGGTAGCACTCGTGATGGGAGGTCAGGCGCAATGAAAGAGCCCTAGTAGTTTGAGAAGGAACACACCAGCACCTCTCCTGATGGGAGGTCAGGCGCAGTGAGCAGGAGGGCCCCCCTCGTGCTGGCAGCTCCGTTCCAGTGTTTGGCCAGGCTCCAGAAGATTAAAATAGAGCCTTAGACTGTCCCCTCGGCAGCACTGCCAGCCAGAGCCCTGACAATCCTGGGGTTGTACTCAAACGTGAGTCCCCTGGGAGCGTGGGCTTTACCCTAACAGCTGAGGCACTGAGTAGGTCGGAGCAGGCAGGGTTGTTGCTCTTGTGACTCAGACTCGAGGAAAAGAGGGATCAGGATGGAGCCACGAGAGAGCAGGGGATCAGGACCGACCCACAAAGCACAGAAGGGGGAAGGAGCAAGTGTGCCCCAGAAGAAAGCCTGAAAAAATCCTTGTTCTGCTGGGACCAGGCTCAAAGCACGTGTGGCCATGAGAATGGGGCTGTCCGAGCCCCAGTTCTGATTTAGCTCCTTTCTGTGACCATTTCAGGAAAAGAGAAGAGAAGCAAAAATAAAAAAAGAGCAACGCTTTCCTTTCTCAAAAATTTTACAGAACAACAGGGGAAAAGGCAAAGGCCGTGCAGGTCCTTGTGAAGAACCCCCGTGTAGGTGGAGGAATCTTCTGTGCTCCAGAAATGTTCACGGCTGAGGGGAACCAGAGCCGCGTTCTCACACCTGTGTGACAAAGGGCTTCAACAAAATACCCAATCTTCAGAAGTGAGGGGCACTCCCAGTACCACTACAATCAGCAGCAGTGGCAGATGTTGGTGTTTCTTGCTGAAGGTGTTTCAAGTGTTACAGAATTATTTATCATCACTTAATGAAAGTATCCACACTTGTAATGTTTTGCTTCAGGATTTTCGAAAAGTGATTACAAACAGTTCCAGACAAAACATCTTGGCATTGCCTTCCCCCCCCCAGAAAAATCAATTTGAGTTGAAATTTCAAAGTTTTCTGTTATGAAAATATCACTTTGATTCAGTAAAAAAAATTATGACATCACCAAATTAGGTGATTTTATTTTGCTGTTTCCAAAAGAAAGCGTTCATATTTAGTGGTATAAAAGGCCATTTTGTCTTTAAATTGACTTTAATATTAGTTGCTGCTCAGTTTATTATTTTGGTTTTGTAACTGTGTTTGTGAGCAGAGAGCAGAGGATTCTACCTGTTTGTTTGGTTTTTTTGTATAATAAAGATGAACTGGACAATCAGAATAATTAGATGTAAGGAGCAGAAGTTCTACTAATTAATTAGGACCAATTCATTAATATTAATGAAGAAAATAGAAACACTTCAATCATTCTTTTCTAAATGAACATATGTTTGTTTGAAAAGAGAGTTTGAAAACAGCAGCCTGGAGAAGAGAACAGCAAGCTTATTAGTAAAGATTTTTTGTGTGTTTGCAAAAACAAACAAAAAACCCAAATCAAACCCAAAGCTTTTATTTAAAGACAGAATTAAAAAATAAGTTAATAGTTCTCTCAGAGAGATGCGAGTTTATATAGGTCAATATAGTGGAGTGGAACAGCGAAATGGGTACCTTTTACTGTCAGTAGAGCAAGTCAGAAACATGCCTAGAAGAGTTTGTAACTTTTTTTCCAGTTGGTTGAGAAGCATTTCGTAAAAACAGCAGAGAACACAGAGGCAGGTAGAGAACAGCACTGGCCTTCATGGCAGACGTGTGAGAAAGGTCTGTAAGAATTGCACTGCTCACTTACTGGTCTCGGAGAGAGAAGAACTCTCAGCTTGGGGCAAGCAAAACATACAAACAAGCAGGCTCTAAAAATGCGTGGGACATGCAAAATGCACCAGGGTGACTGAAGTACATGCACACAGAAATCCTGCTTTGTCTTGGGCTGTTTCTCCCACTTAATTTCTTAGGTTACTGTACATGACTAATTACTTGCGTTTGTGTGTGTGGTTTTTTTTTTTCCCCTTGTACTAACTTAGTAAATGTTGTGACAGTTTTCACGTTCTGAAACTAAAAACTGAGGAAGCAGAAATGACAGTCACGTTTTATCTTGTATTTTAAGACTTGTTTTGCTCTGTCAGTTAACTGCACTTTGGCTGTGTTTTGGCTAAAACATTTTCCATGTGTGAAAACATCCACAGATACTCCAGTAAGATGCTGTTCAGAGGCTTGCATTGAGTTGGCATGTCCTGGCTGGAATACAGACGTTGGTCAGCGTGTAGTCTACCGTGTGTACCCGTGCACAAGCCATGGATAATCAACTGATAACGGCTGCTGACCAGAAAATCATGTCCCTGCTCTGCCACAAGCTCTCTGTGACCTTGGCAATGTCACTTATTCCAATTATGGCATCATCTCATTGTTAAAATACATTTAGCAACCTGCCTGTCTTTGAAAGGAGGTAAACGGTGACCCAGAGCAAAAACCTTCCAGTTTCAGTTCAGCATTCAAATGGAGTTGTTCTTATTCCTCTTGCTTGCATGCAGTAGCCCAGTTCCATACTCCGTGAGAAGCCTTACCTTGCTTTGCTTTTCTTTGTACAAGAATATGTGAAAAAAATTTAAATTTCTATTGCCTTGGGTGGGTTTCACCCACAGACACTGGAAGCCATGCCTATTTCATTCAGGTGTCTGAATTAAAATCAAAATTTAGAGACTTGGCCTTAGAAAAAGTCACTTTCCAATAAAAAGAAATGGAATTCATGGAAAAACACAAACCGTGTTCAGATTTGCATGGATTATAACGCTCACATACAGGGGTTCTTGATGATGGTAAAATAAAACATGTTTCAAAAAACACCCTTTAAAGATTGTGCACAAGTACACGTGGTATTTGGGATCATGTGAGTGTACACACCAGCGTTTTTTTTGTTAATGAGGGAGAAGACTTGAAGTCCATAATTTTAGAAGATCACAGGAGCTGTAAGAATGCAAGAGCAATTCAACTCTTCTAAATCTTAAAAGAGCTGAGTTTCTATGATATTAGATCAAACAAAAAAAATCTATGTTAAGAACATTTTTATGACAATGATTCACTCGAATAAACTTAAGATTTCTTTTACCGACCAATCTTTTTTTTTTTCTAAAATAGTATTTAATATCTGAAGTTATAAAAAATATTTGTAGCCTTGAAAATTATTTTTATTGTCTATTTTATGTACTATACATGCCTCTTTCAGGAATTATTAAAGAAGCATGAGTCATACGGCACTCATTTACCCTTGGCTCGTGGCCATCCTCAATATATATTTTGCTATTTTCAAACCATTTGCAGGTACATAGGCATGAAAATACTGTTGTGTCAAGTCCCAGGCTCACAGTTAGCACAGCATACATCCTTCATCGAGATAGTTACAGAGTTTCAAAGCACATAAAATTGTGCATTATTGTGTGGCAAAGTTTAAACTTTAACATACGCCGGGTTGCATATATAGCAACAAGTGACAATAAAAATCTGAACAAAGACAACCAATAAACAGCCAAATTGCTATGTACAAACAAGGCAGGAAGCAATTAAACACTGCCTCGCACATTTCACTTAAATTACTTTTTCTCTGAGGGGGAAAAACAAACAAACCCCCTTCCCCTCCCCCAAGTCCCCAGTAACACTCTTAAGTCTTCGTTTTTATCGGCAAAATAACTGGAACTCCCACTGCATTCAGGAGGGGATTCATTTGCATAACGTGGGAGAGGGATTTGGTCCCTGTTTTGTGCAGGGTGGGCCTGTTTTGTGCCCCGCTGGTAACGCAGCAGCGTGCTGGGCTCGCTCTCCAGTCAGTCCGGACCCAGCGGTCCCTGTGACCTCCAGGGCAATATTCCGTGAGATTAAAAGCCTTTTATCTTCCCTACGTGTATCATTTTTTACAGCAGCGTAAACGTGCTGTTCTCACGGGGACTCCACTGGTGCGGACACCGAGCCAGCCCCGTGGGCGAGTCAGGGTGCGCTGACCTGTGCGTGGGAACACCTGACTCAGCTCGGGTGGAACTCCTCTGGATCTACACTGGCGCGAGAGAACCTGGAGTGTGGTCCAAGAACAGCAGCATTGGGCCCAAACAGACTTTTATAAAACACATAAAGTCTGTGCTTTTAGCTTAAAATCTGCTTAATAAATTACTACGGTTCACAGTAATAAGGTAGATTAGTGCTACACCAATCCTTTCCTCCGGATCAGTTCCACGGAGCTTTTCCAAGAAAGAAAATTAAAATAACAATGAACATAAAAAATCTGTTGTTATTACTTGACAAGCCCAGTAGGAGGTTTTCCGTAGCCTAGTGGCAGCCAGGCTTAGTAAGACATTGCCCTATTATGGGATGACTGGTTTAAAGGCTAAATCTTGCCCAGGGTCCTGTGGTATGAAAAGATTGAGGAAGGTGTTCCTTCCTGGCTCTTATTCACCCCAAAATTCCAGACTGAGAACCAGCTGGCTGGCTCAGAGCTCACAGCCACCAGGACTGAGGAGAGGTGATCTGTGAGCTGGTGGGATCTGTACAGGGTCCAGCAACGGTGGGGCTGCTCCAGAGCCTGATCAGATCAACAAAACAACTCCTGGTGGCTTTGCAGGCTCTTCCTCAGCCCGAGGGAGGCTGTGGGGGCTGCCTGCACCAAGGAGGGTGGGTGGGTGACCAGTCCATGCTGCCAGGGATGTGCAGCCCACCTCGGGGAACGCTGCCCTTGCCTTTTGCAAAGAACATACAGGGCCAACAGCTGTGCCTCTCACTTCTGGGCATGATTCAGCCTTGTGAGTTCTACTTCGTGGAGTCAGAAGATACATTATACTTACAAATAAAGTATTCTAGTTAGTTAATGTTTTTCTGCAGTGGAAAAATGAGAAACCCAACCTGATGAAATCTGTGTTGTCTGAAAATTCAAGGCCTGTTTCCTAAAAACACGTCTTGCTGATGGCAAAGTTCAACACCTCAGAGAAATTCGGAGTAAGTTTCCAAGCTGTATATCTTATTTTCAGACACACTGTACCCTTGTTGTTTGTAAGGCTGTATTGACGTTTTACGTAACAGTCATGAGCCATGCATTTAATCACCCTGGAAGAGTTGACCAGCAACTTAATGCATTTCTTTACACCATAGAGGATTTGAAGATGCACCATCTCTTTCCAAAACACTTTAGATTTTCAGGATGAAATATTATGTCGCCCCTCTCCCTCTTTAATGTCTATATTTAAAAACATTGTTTTATAGAATTCTCTGTGTCTTACAGTGTAGAAAATCCCATTGTTAATTAGCATTTAAAGCAAAAAAACCCCAGGCAACAAGCATGGGAAATAAATGCTTGAGCCACAGGTGTCTTGAGGCAAACTGTCCATGAACAGACAGTGCAGGGAATTTTGACTGTAAACCTTGCAGTTTATCTCACTTCCTACAAGCAGAAACAGGAAACTTTTAGACCACTAAATGGGGAGATATGGTCCAAATTTTTTTTTCCTTTTCTGTGGATATTAAAGCATCATACACTTTTCTAGCCAGTCCACGTCATGTCTAGAAATAGGAGGGACTGGGTTCAACCCAGGAGAAAATATAGTCCCTGGAAAATGCAGGACAAAGGTTCTGTGGGAAGATGGATGAGTAAGAGAGAGAGATCCAGAGGATGCAAAGCCCAAGTACCCTTGTGAGAGTAGAACTTCAGCTGATACAAAGTAGGCACAGGCTGAATGAGCTGTCTGCTGGCTGAAGAAACTCTGGGGTGCTGTGGCCTCTGAGCCACAGCTCTGGGCAAGAGTCCTTGGAGGGGAACTGAAGCTCAGTGTGGGGAAAAGGTTCCCAGTAACTGAAGCAAAGGTCTGAGTTCCTAATTTTAATTTGATTCCTGACTGTGAGCCTTTACTCAGCTCTGCTCAGTCACTCGTGTCTCTGTGGAGTGGGGATGACAGTGCTGCATTTTGCAGGATTCTTCTGAATTGCTGTGGTTGCTTGTGAAATGTGTGAGTGATCTTCCTAAGAGAACTGCAGAACTATTATGATTAGTATTGTGGCAGTACTCGAAAGGCATCGCTATCTACTTTTTATTTATCTCTGGGTGTTCATTACTGTTCTTTTAACGAGACTCAGAATTACTATTAATTACTATTTTGACTATTAAAGTATGGGGAATAACCTCAGTCTAGAGGTTACAGGATTGAGGAAGCACATCCCGTTGGCCATCACCTAGCTATTCCTTCCACATGGGAGGGTTAAAATTAAGACAGGGTAGATTGTTTCAATTCCATCTCAGCACAGAAGATTACGATGAAGTCAAGCCCTTCCTGCCCGTAAAGAACCTAGTCTTTATTAGCTACATGACTGCTTCTGGAAAAGTCCAGCAGCAGGAGCGGGTAACAGATTTTTCCATCCTTATCTCACCAGCAGTGTGTGCCTGTCTGCTGAAGATTTTGCTACTTCTTGCCCTCTCTGTTGCTGATGATCCAGAGCAAAGCGAGGTGGGTTTCATTGAGAAACATCTTGTTTTATCTTGTCACTTCCTGCAAAAACATACGGCCTCAGTGCATTGTTACTTTTATTCTCCAATAGACAGTTTTATGGCAGTTTAACCTGGAGATGAGACAGCTTAGGGCAGCCTGGGCAAGGGGCCGGGCGCTAGAAAACCGGGTAAGCTATTTTGGCTCTGCATATGAGCATCACCTCGTTTGTCTCCCTGGTGCAAAACCTGCTGCTAATGAACAGAATCAAAAGCAACCAGCTGGGAGTGCCTTCAGTGACAGTCAGCCATCCCTGCTTGGCTTTGGAGGGCGAGTCAGGCTTTCCCCAGTCCCAGCTCTACACAATGGGTGTCCTTCTAACTGCAAATGGGCACTGACGTGTCTGCTCCCCCCGCGTGCTCTCACCCACAGGAATTTTCAGCGTGAGTCTCATCCAAACCCTGTGGAAGTGAATGGAAGTCTTTCCATCCTCACCGAGCTTTGGATCGGGTAATGAATGAATATTTTTGGTGCAAAAAAGTTAACTTCCCGCTCCCAAAAAGAGAAGTTACAAATGTAAATCCCTTGTGAGAAAGTTTTTGCCTTTCCTATCAGTGCAAAGACTCTTCTTGGCTTCCACACACTGACCAAGCATAAAATAGTGAATAACATTTATTTTTGAATTTATGGATTGAGTTCACAGGGATTTTAATAGCACTGGGGTTATGGAAGTGCTATTTTAATAAGGACCACAGATCATGGGCCCAAATCCTTACCTTTACCTCAAGGACTTGTAAACTCAACTATTTAACTCAAATCTCTTTATTGGGGGCCTCAGAATGTGTCCACCTGGAGGCTGGAAAACCGAAAGGTAGAAGGCTGCGCAAACATGGAGTGAGGGAATTTAACCAGCAGGAATGTGGCCTATAAAATTAAACTTCAAGAACTGTTTAAGAAAAATTAAAGCTTGTGCAACAGCTGGGGTTTCTCTCCACATTAGTTCTTAGTTTCTTAGTGACTCCAGTGTTACGGTTCTCATTAATATAGATTTCATTTTTGAGATCATCTTCTGTAGTTCTCTAAGTCTTACTGTGCTTGCAGAGGACAAAATCCTCACTCAGTGTGATCTGCCTTTAAACAATGCGGATGACAAGCCACCACCTCCCACCCTCCTTCTGATATGAGCATTTATTGGGGGGCCCAAAGATAAAATCTTAGATTCAAACTGCACCCCAAAGTTCCCTAATCTGAATTGCGAGGATATCCCAATTTCAGATGTGGAGATCAAATGACAATGAATATTCAGGAGCAAAAATAGGGGCATTTCTTTCCAATGGGTGTGTGAGAGTGATTCCAACATAATGAAATGAGTGGTGGCAGAAGAAGAGATCAAACTTTGCTTCAGTCTCATGCAGACCCTCCAGAACCTGCCCTCATTCTGCTCTTGACCTCTAAGGTTCATCTCCTAAGGTTTTAAAATAACTTGCTACATAAATAATTTGAAATGTAAGCTCCTGAAAAAAACCCCATTGTGCTACTTATGTCAGGCCCTGACAGCATTCAGAGAGGGTGTTGACTGCATTTTGTGGAAATTGAGAGAATTTTCATTTCTTTAAATGCCTAGAAGCTCTGGGTTATTTGTGTTACTAGGCCAGTTAGCACTCCAGTTATATCCAACCTAAATCCACTCAAGAAGGCTGAGAAGTAGAAAAATTTACAGGAAACAGCAGAAAACAGGTAAATAGAAGTTTAGGACACAGCCCTAACATGAGGACACCAAGTTTCTGCTAACTTGCAGGCAGAACCACTCATGCTTAAAATTTTGCATGCTCAGAGAAACATGGACATCAAGAGACCTGCTGTTACTGGATTTGCAGCCACAGATTGTTCTGTTATGTGGTGATTGTTACGACTCTTCCTGCCAACCTGCAGATGCCAATGATAATAATAATAATAATAATAATGCTCACATCCTGACAGATGATACCTCTGTGAGACCAGAAACCTGGTGAGGAAGTCAAAAGATCAGGATCCTTCTGGGTGGTGTGAGTTGCCGTTTCAGGAGCTGGATTTTTACAAGTGATTTTGAAAGGATGGCCTTGTGTGCATTAATGCTCTTATCTCATGGGAAGCCACGCAGGATTCTGGGGCTAAAGGGTGCTGCTGAAGACTTCTGGGACAGCAGAACCCGGCTGCTCGTCTGGACCCGTGGTCTGTTGCATAGCACTGTGCACATCTGTGTGTCCTACAGACCGTGTGCTCGTTGCCCAGGGCTCGCCCTCCTCGCGCACAAATGTCATTTCGTAAGGCTCCACGTGCATCCTGTGGACGTTCTGCCTTGGTTCCTCATACTTGCCTCGCTCTCCTTCTGGAAGGCTGGATGCATGAGGTACGAAAGTGCTCCGAGACCCATCGATGGGGGTCTTTAACTGCTCGCCAGAGGTAGGTTCCTGGGACAAATCCGGAGATCTCATGAGATGCTGAGTGTAGACCCCCTCAGACAGGGAGCCCGCCTGTGTCTCGCTGTGCACGCGCAGCCAGCGGTGCTGCCGGCCGAAGTAGTTGTAGTGCTGGTGCTTCCCGAGCTTTTTTTTCCCTAAAAAGCCCAGAGGCTGCTTGGAGCTGGAGGGCTTGTCCGTGCTTTTCGCCGTGAGCCCCGCCACGGTCAGGTTGCTCATGGACTCTGCGCAACATTCGGCGTGAGGGTCAAAGGCGCCGCACTCCGTCAGGCCGCCATGGAGAGCCAGGCAGGGCTTCACGTCGTGGGCTTGGAGGACGTCGGGAGCGCTGCCTCCCAGGCCACTGCCGGCCTGCTGGGAGATGTCCTGGGACGAGGAGTAAATCAGGTCCAGCTCCCTGGGGCTCAGCGCATCGCTGGAGTCGTAGTCGCTGTCGGTCGGGAGGAACACTTCGGAGCAGCCCTCCTCGTCTGAGCAGGGCTGGGAGTCTGCAAGGAGCACTGGTTAGCACTGAGGACAGGCACGGGAGACAAGCTGCTTATACTGTCGTTTAAGGGGGGGTTTTTTGGCTTAATTTAGAATCAAATCTACAATTCTGAAAATGTGTGCACGTTGCCTCTGTGGAATTGCCATGGGCTGAGGTGACAGCAAAGACAGTAGTCGGGGAGGGTTTGTCAGGGAGGATTTACAGATGTGTTATAGTGCTGCTGGCGGAATTAGGAAAAGCAGAAAGGTTCAATTTATATTAAGTACAGGGAAAAAAATCAGAATTTGAGTTGGGACTAAGTTCTGAAAGGATCTGTTTTCTTTTTGTCTTGCTATCACTAAATTTCATAGAGATGGGGATTTGGGAGAGTGAAAATCTCTAATCCAGGTTCTGTTTTTATTAAAGATATCAGTTGAGTTATCTGGATTTATACCTGCGTAACTGTGAGCAGGGTGTGACTGCGTGTGTGGTGAGAGGCTCGAGGCACAACGTGGAGGTTCACGAACAAAACCCCCCCTCTTGCCCAGCAGGTGCGTGGTGTGTGTTCAAATCCAAAGCAGACACACATAGTTCACATGTGAATTTGTGGAGCAAATCTCACACTGGCACTGAAATCACCTGCTGTCTTTTGGCTTCAGAAGGATCAATAATGTAATAAATAGTGGCACATGTGATTGAATGGATTGATGTTCCATTGCCCTGGATAGTTTATATTAGATCCAAGGAATAAAACATAGATTTTTATATTGACTGTTCCCTTGGAGCTGGTGTAAGTTGCCACACAGCCCAGCAATAACGAATCCAGCACATGCAGGACAAGATAATGCTCCAGTTTGCACGGTGCCAGAGCTGAGGATTATTCTGCATTCATGGTCTGTAATACGGGGGAAAAGTAGCTCAGGGAGGGGTGGTGAGAATGAACACCACTGTGTAATGGAGCAGATCAAAGCCTCTTCAGGTATCTTTTCTTTTAACCTAATGAAATCTGATCAGAATAGATTGATTCATTTTTCTTAACTGTATAAAACTGCCAATTTGAAAAAAAAAATAAATTATGATTACCAAAATGGTCATGGCAGTTGTTTAATGCAGCTTATGTTCCTTTTGTTTCTACTGTTTCATTTACTTGTTGCTTAAAGCCAGCTTAGCAGAATGATAGTTTATTTTTTTTCTCCAAAGTCCTAATTCTGTTAGCAAAATGGATGTTACTGTTTCATTTGCTTCATCTTTATTTGCTGTGATCCCTTTCTTTCATCAGGTTATTTTTCTAGCTATGCAGAGAAGCAATAATGGTCGGTGAGGTGGTTACTTATTTGTGTAATTCTGTTTTAAAATGCTTGTCTAAACCACTGAGAACCCTGAGGTGTGTGAAAACAGCTGTTAAATCGGACTATTGGCACTAAAATTTGATCTATCAAAATAAAACAAGAGAGGCATAAGAAGGAATTGCTGCAAAGCAGAGGAACAGTCAAAGTCTGGAAAGAAAATGGCTGTAATGTCAGAGAAAGAGAAGGCGGCAAATGGAAACTACAGAAAAATCTGAGATTCTGTCAAATTAATAGAAACTGTGGGGAAGAATAATAGATACATGAGTGCTGAGAAAGGGTCAATAACTTCTGTTTAGCAACTCATGTCTCATCAGTGTAAGAAAACTCTGAACCTGTGCACAGTTAATACACAGCCACCTTCAGAGCCCTGAAGAGCTTTTGACAAGGTTCTGTACCACAGGTTCTGCAGCAAGGAAGCCGCAATTAGGAGGAAGAGAAAGGTCCCTCCATATAATAATAGCAGATTTCTGGTGTAGGCAACAAATGAAGCAGGCAGCTTTCACCAGGGGTGGATTTTGCTGGAATTCTGGACATGCGGGAGAAGCCAGTGGTAGCACTTGTCCCTTCCAACCTGCTCATTAAATGATCTGGAACAGCGAGGTGACAAAGTTGGCTCGTGATGAGCAGTTATTCTGAGTAGTTGAAAGCAAAAAAATTATTGTAGAGATTGTACAAGGATCTCAGGATATTGAGTGGCAAATGATTGGTGAAATGATTGTTAAAATACCTTGGCAGGTATGGGAAAAAATGCACTCCTTTTATAAAAAGACACGCAAGAACTGTTATAATTAAAAGTGAGTTCAAAGATTGCACTTGGTGAGCACAGGAAAATTCTCTTACCACTCACAGCTTTTCTTCTGTGGATTCTGGCCTCAGGGGAAGGGGGAGGTGAAGGAAGACAGTCTAGATGTGAAGAGGTGGAGCTCATTTTCTTTTGAGGGTGTTCTTCTGAAAGATCCACAAGGTTCCTTATGGGCAGGCCAGCTGCTGGCTGCTTGTACCTTGCATACTGCAGTGCTTCTGTGATCCATCTCATCTCCCTCCAGATCTCATCGATTTGCTGTGGGGAAAAAAATGGTGAAAAAAAATACAGTTGAGTATTAATTCTGTCTAAGTGTGTACTTTGTTCAGGTGCCCAAGTAGGTGTGTAGTCACTGCCAACAGAGAGCAGCAGGATCCCCTGACAGGACACTTCAGGCTGAGGTGGTCTGAAGGGATTTTGATTAAGTGCTTGTTCTCCTCCACCACTGCAGGGGCCACCAGACTCTCAGATTATGTACCTCAGGCCTAAAATCTGACATGGGAAGAAAATGAAAATTGTCTTTTGATCGATTCGTAGCACACTTGAAAGTTGCTTTCATTCTGTACTGGAATGAAAGTGAGACTTCACCATTGCAACCCTGGGTGGTGAAAACCAGCTCAGTTCAAACCTGGTTTTTAGCAGACAAAGAACATACACAGGTGTGGAAGAAAGTACCTGCATGGAGGGCTGAAGCACAGCCAGGAGTCAAACTGCAGGTTTCTCTCTTATCATCATTTTGGTCTGCATACATTTTAAAAGTATAAATCTGTACAAAACCAGTTCTAATGCACGCCTGAGAGATAATAAGAGACAAGTGCCTAAATCAATAGCAGGATGGAGCTTTAAGCATCTCTGCAGAGAGGAAGGATGCTATTTAATGTGGATCTGAAGAGTTTTTGATAATGGAACACTTTTAACATCTTCAAGCCATTCAAGATCATTGATGACGACTGGACAAATGGTGTTGCAACCATGAAATGGCAGTAGCTGTGAGTTTAATATCCTCCTGCTGCAGTGTCCTTCTAGAACATCCCTTGTACTTCTCCTGCAGAAGGTTCTGCATTTAAAGTGAGCCTTCATATTAATATTGCAGCATTTGAGGGAAACTGCTTTGCAGTTACACAAAGAAACATTCTGCAAGAATGCAGAGAGCCCCGGGTCAGGAAATGGAGAGGCAAAAGTGAGGGGTACTTTGTGCAGTGAGAATTGTCAAATAGGGGAGTGACAGAGGGATCAGTGAGAAGGAGACTGAGACTGAGTTCTCCAGCAATTACTCTTAGCAGGAGATACTTCACAAAATGCATATTCAAAGTGTGAAATTTATTCCCAAGGAGTACTGTAGATGCCAGATTAGCTGGGGCAGTTCTTGATGAGCCGTGTTGGAGACAGGATAGCTGGCTAGATGGATCTTTGTTTTGACCTAGTATGGCCATTTTTATGTAAAGGTGAAATCCCCACTGCAATGATGTCAGTGCAAGCCTTGCCACTGAGTTAATTTGAGCTAAGAATATACACCGATAAGAATAGCAAATGGTTCAGGGATTAATTCATAATCCTGCAACATTTCAAGACTTCAGTGCAGCTCCACGAGGAGAATGCCAGTTAGCAAATATCTCACCTATTTGATTGTAGAGATTTCATACTTCCTTTCTGTGATCCTCCCTCAACCCCAAGTAAGGATCATACTGCATGCGGTTGAACAAAATGCAAATCCTGTTGGTTTTGCCCCTGATGCCGTTCTGCAGGTCATTTTAATGAACTGTGGTTCTTTTAAAATTTAGGAACATTAGAAGCATTACAGGATATAAATTACAGCTTAACTTCAGTTTTAGTCTCAGTGTCTGTAGAGTTCTGTCCTTGCTGTGTAACATTCTGGTAAAGACGTCAAGCACCTTTATCTGCTGGTTGGTCTTGTTTTGGGTTTGTTTTTTTTTAATTTTTTTTTTTTTGTAAATAATTTTTACTTTTCAGTTGCCCTCTGACTCCTTTTCAGAACTGCATTTATGTAGACTCCTTTGCTCTTTACAATGTTTGGTTTGTGTAGTGACTTCAGCACTGTCTCAGATCTCGGATCACACAAATGCTCCTGCGGTTTCGTGGTCACCACTGAAGATTGCGGTGTGTGGTGGGCTGAGATATTTTTGCCAATCGGTGGAATACAGCTGGTTTTCATTTCTGAGAGGAAACCTGACAAGCCCGATACACCGTGACGATAATTCAGCACAAAACACCGAAGTTTAAAATGTTCTCCCACGTTTTTCCCAGCCTCTAGATGTGACCCAGACACTTTGGAGGAGAGGGACACAGAGCTGTCTATACAGTACATGCATATTAATGTACACGTGCTTATTTTTTATGTGAGGGATAAAAATCTTCCAAATTCTCCTGCATACTGGGAAAAAAGTAGATTTTTTTAGTGTGAGAATGGGAAGGTGAGGAGGGAGATGATTGAGAGGTGAAAGTACAATGGAACATTCCTCTCTGCCCCTCTGAAGGTTTCCAAAAGCTCCAAGTGGATAAGGCAAGGGGGGTCTAAATGCAGTACAAAGAGGATTCGAAATATTATCATCTTCTTCATAATTATGGAGGGCCAAACATATTGTCAATGGGACAAGAGGTTGTCTCGGCCCCTGTTCCAGCAGAACATTCCTTGAATATTAAGAATAGAGAGCTGAAAACTAATCTGCACCTCTTGTAGAAAGGCAGCTCTTCCATGTCCATAGACACACTCTGCAAAGGTCATGAGCTTTATCTACAAATGGTTTGCAAAAGGACAGGCTTTGCTCTGCTGAACAATGCAGTGTGGCTCAAAGAGCCCTGAGTTGGTTTGGTAAAGTCTTGGTTTGGGAACAGCAGAGGAAAATCAGTGTGAGAGACAGAGAATAAGCAAATTAGACAGGTATGGTAACATTAGTGGTCCCTCTGCATCGGGGGACTGAAGCAGTGCCACTGCATAGGGCTGGCCAGACTCACAGATCTTTTTGGGGCCGGCTTGCAGAGCTGCATTCTTGAGTGTGGTATTGTTGATGCAGATTGTCTCCACAACCCAGTCGGAATATTCATTTTAATCTTTTTAATTGCCACGTTATCGTGGTGGAAAATGTCCTCATTTCATGCAGACGAAGAAAAACTCTTACACAACTGAATGCCCAGACATGGTGCTAACTTACCTCACGTTAGATGGGAGGGAGTTTTACAAGCAGACTGACACATTTCTTTATAACAGTCTAGTATAACTGTCATTTGATTTTACCCATAAAAATCCTTCTATAAAAGCAACAACTAAGGAAAGCATGTTCTGGGTTTGAATTTCATAAAAACAGAATTGCACTTTTGATACAACTGCTCTTTTTATGATGTCTGTGAATAATTCTCCATTTAGATTTCAAATTACAGCCCTATGCAATTTTTAAGAAAGCCACCTTAAAATCTCCTTGGGATAGTCAGAAACAGACTGTTACCTGTATGTAGTCTATAACTTGCTGGTGTCTTTGTTTGGCTGCAGCGACTTCACTGTCTGAAATTGCTTCCCTCAGGGATTGCTGGGTTTTCAGAGAGTCCAGCTCTATGACAGCAGAAAGGCGGCAATACAGGCTTATAAATTTTTCCTTGTAACAGCAAAAATGAACTGTGAAAAGACCAAGTGCAAAGGGAGAATTGTTACGTTCTGGTTATGAAATATGAAATCCTTAGCTTTCAGAACACAAATTTTATGACATATAGTAACCAGCTCTGGATGGGTTACTTTAAGCTAGAAATAAATAATACAGGCTCTAATTCTCCTCTCATTTACACTGGATTTACTCTGTAACTTCACTGATTTCAAAAGAGTCATTTCTAATTTATATCTAAGTGCAGGGATAATCAGGCCCTTAGTATGCAGCTCCAGAGGCTATCTTACCCTTGATAGCTTCAATCAGAAAGGCTGTTTCTGAGGCTTTTATAGCTCATAATTCCTTTTGTCAAGAAAGTAGTGACACGACTGGAAAATGAAACTCATCTTTTATTTCTTTTAATTGAGTGTTTCAGAAAGAAAGGATCGTTTTGAAGGCTAATAACTTTCTCTTGGGCTGTGCTGGCTTAAATCAGGAACTTCAGTGTAAATGACTCAGCAGTAAAAAGAATTGCAGTGATAGCCCAGTTTTGGGGAAAGGATTAAAACCCGTTTAGGTGTTGCCACACATCATCCTCCAAACTCTCCTGCAGAAGGGTGACACAGGAAGTTCAGACACGACCCCTTGCTTTGTGTAATTTGACTTAGGAGGAGCACAGAGCTCTAGGAGCTGTACCAGAGACAGAACAGCTACAGTTGCTTCTCAAATGCTAATTGACTTGCCTTCCTAAAAGCTTCTTATTCCAGAACCTGTAACTGCTCAGGCAAAACTTAGCAGTTACCTCTACAAATGGCAGTGCAGACATAGTGGAACTTGCTGAGGGAGGACAAGTTTTCAGAAATACTTCCCCATTCATTGGTGCTTCAGTAAATGCAAATGTACAGCACGATCTTGTTAGAGCAGCGAATGCCTGTCCGTGTACTGGATTCTGGATTGGGGCATGGTATTTTTCAGGGTGTTCCAAGTGTGAATTGCACACATTCTTATCATAAATATTAAAGAGAAATTAAAACAGTGTCACATGTCTACTTATCCCTTGCAAACAACATGATAAGAATAACTGAGAAATTAATTCTCAAACGAAGAAATCCAATCACAGAAGCATCGTAACAATAAAGGCCCAATCTGAACATAGAATCTCACCAAAAAAAAAAAAAAAGAGTGAAAGGAAGAATTCTGCCTTCTGGTTTCAGCCATGCCTAGATATAGCAGGGATCTAGTCTGAATAGTGTGTGGTCTTACAGTACATGTGCCATATGTGGTGGACTCTTGAGTGAATTACAGCCGCGGTTTCGGCTCCAGTGCTGAAGTTTCGAGCCTTTGTGGTTTTAAGTCAGACCCTTTAATGTTACTTTAACAAATGTTACTTCAACATAGTCTTTTGTGGTTATGCAATTATATAGTTGGTAGCCACCAGCTAATGGGGAATGGAAGCCTCTAATATTTGAGATGTGAATCACAGTCACTTTATAGAACATCAGGGATACATATATAATAAGTCATATAGAAATGTCGTCTGCCTTTGGCCAGAGGATTGCTTACTGAAAAAAACCCACTCAAAAGTAAAATTCAGCTTTCCATACTGTTTTCTCCAGCATGAACTGCTTTTCCACTGTAGCAACATTGCTGAACAGAGAGGGCTGCACCTGGAATTCCTTTTGAGAGAGTGTTTGCCTGCACATCGTCCCATGCAGTGCCTGTTACTTTGCCAGCCCGATGCAGACTGTGCTGCAGAAATGAGAGTGACTCCTGCCTGTAGCCTCTGTGCCACATAACGAGAGTTAAATGGTCTGCAAAACCTCTAGAATGGAGATTAATTTCATCAGAGATTAATATGCTTCACGCATTAATTTGCACAGTGACACAGCAGTCCCCTCTCACCGGGAGAAATGATGTGCTCTAAACACAGAGGCCAACAGACCTCAGGGCGGCAGGGCAGGAGATAACAGTCTGACTTTAGGGAGGGCACTGCAGCCATGGGATGTGACCCAAAGCACTGAACTAACTCTTCATGTTCAATTACGTTAGTTTTCCTTTGAAGGGGTAACTTTTCCTTGGCAGACTACCCCATGTATTGTGTGGCTGTACCCCTCAGAATTTTACGGCAGCTCAGCTGGCATCCCACAGCCACCACAAAACCCCAGGGCTGTCACAGGCACCACTTTGTGTGCTGTGGCTGATGTGGCATAAATACAGTGGTGTATTCCTGCCTGATCCAAATGAAATTGTTGCGGGGTGACGGCGGGTCATGGATCTGTTGTGACTGCAGAATCACAGGCGTGGTCAGACCCTCCATCAATACTAAATATTGTTCTCCTATGTATCAGTGACTGAACAGCTGATATAGAGGAGATAGGAAGGTAATGGTGTCAGGTAACACCTGGGAGAGACATCACTGAGGACACAGTTGCTGCCAGAGGCCTGTGCTGTAGTAACTCCTGGTGTACCAACTCCCTCACTTTTGGCTCGTATCTTTCTTCTCCAAGGCAAATGAAGGAAAGATACCCAGTTTTACAGGCCAGAAGGAAACAGAGCAGACTGACGTGAAAGGCTCAGCAGTCTCCATACTTAAATATAAT
Source organism: Pseudotriccus pelzelni (assembly GCA_035584735.1). Classification (NCBI taxonomy): domain Eukaryota; kingdom Metazoa; phylum Chordata; class Aves; order Passeriformes; family Tyrannidae; genus Pseudotriccus; species Pseudotriccus pelzelni. The sequence goes on from JAWMRA010000042.1 coordinate 4,388,033, forward strand.
ATTCTTTCTAAAAAGAACTATTAAGTCTTTATGAGCTGCTTTTATGTGGAACCTTTCTTTTCTCTGTGGACCAAAGAAGAAGAAATGAGAAATAGAGGACCTTGAAGCTAAAGCATCTTATGCCTTCTGTGAAACAGCTGGAAAACTCTGTTTTGGGGAATTCTTACCCAGTCAGCAATGCAGTGGAACAAGAGGGCTGAATCTGCTCCCTAAAGAAAGAGATTCAAGTCCAGTGCTCTGGCATTTTTCACAACAGGCTTTTCCTTCACCACAGCAATAGGACAGTCTCCTGTATTTTTCCAGGAATCAAAAGGAAAAAGATGACCCTCACATGGGAAAATCTATTCAGACCTTTCACAGTGTTGTGAGGGAGTCAGACCTTGAGTGGGACCGTCTGTACTCAGGAACTGGAAATATTCTCATTACAGAACGGGTGGTTATCCTCTTGACAACTCAGAGGGATGTTTTTTGCATCTCCTTTCACACTCCAACCTTGCTGTGTTGTGTGTAATTTTTTTCCTGGTTCTGTTTTTTAAAGAACATCATCTTCCAAATAAGCTTATATAGACACATAGTGGATAACTGTGGGCTTTGCTGTCTGCTTTGCATTTCAATAACGATGGCTACAGTATATGCTTTAACCGCTCTGCTCCCTCTGTAACTTGTACACAGTTATAGGTAGTGTTGTTGCCAAAGCCATCATGTGATTTATTGACTCTCCACTGGGACAAGGGGGAAAACAGATACAACTTTGTGATTTTATTATAAGGAGACTGGGTTAATATTTCTGGGTGAAGCAAGCTACTATACCGAGTTCAAACATCTGAAGAGGGAGGTTAAGAAATCCTGAGTGTGGGGTGTAAGGATTATTCTGTCCTGGGGCAGTGCAGACGTCGTCTGAGGCGGGGAGCAGGAGAAGAAAGGAGACATTGTGACCCAGTTCCAACACCTCCTGTGTGTACAGACGGAAGTGCTTTGCCTGTACAGGGACACGCGCGGGGGAAGAAATAGGAGAGAATTACAACATGGCACTTATATAAACAACACCCCAAATGATATAAAACATTAAAGAAAATTTGCACAACATCAAGCTCGGAATTTTTATAAAACATAAATATTTGGGGCGGGGGGTGGTGGTGGGGGAAGGGGGGTCGGGTCTAAATGTGGGTTCATGTCACTACATAAAATAAAGATTTAAAGCTGCAATGTTCCACATTAAAACAACACACGCAGGCACAACCCCCCTGAAAACAACATTTATGTTTCTTATTAGGCAGAAAATGATCACATGCCATGTGCTTTTCAAGATTATGATTGCATAATTATGTGAAAACATGAAAATGGATTCAATTAAAAACCTTTAAGATTCAATTTAGGGTTGGTTAAGAGAAATATGCAGCTCTCCCTCAACACAGCACTGGAAAGGTTTAACAAGTGCTGCAGCAGGAGAAAATGGCACAGGCAGGAGCTGGGCTGAGGCTGCTCAGAGCCACTGTGTGCAGCACTGCTTTGCACTCTGGGTGTGCACCAGTGTCACTGCTCCTGTTCACCACAAAAATAATGAAAATACATCAATAGATCTGTTGAATTAAAAATTCAGTTCATTAACATCAAAGTTCGGTCCTGAGCCACCAAGCCATTTGCAACTGTGTTGAAGTGCAAGGTCATGTTGATGTCTCTCATGCACAATAGATGAGCTCAAATGCTTGGCTGAGCTGCAGCCTCAGGAACGTATTGCACAGTGATTTAAATATTTTAGTCCCTAACTCTGAAAGAATATAAAAAAAGATGCACAAAAGCTATAACCTCCAAGCAAATACACTGACATAGAGCCCTGTACAGAGCCCTATTGAATTAGAGTGACTGACCACAGGGCAGCACACCATCTGTCTTAATTTTCGATTTACTTGAGTCTTACTTGGCTCTTCCCAGGCTAGAATGTGCAGCACTGATGGATTCCTTTTTAAAAGCAAAGCCTAAACCTTTCAAAATCAAGAAATGTAGAACCAGATTAATTTGTTTTTAGGCCACATCTTGCTAGCTGCACAAGCAGACCTTGAAGTGAATATAAAGATGATTTACTTCTACTTTAAGACCTCTTTACCCTTGTGGACCAAAATAAAATGGAATTCATGTAAACAAGAAACAAACTTCTTAGCTTATTTTTTCACAGATCTTTCACATCATAGATTATCCTCCCTGACTTTATTTATTCACATATGCATTTCCTGTACCTAAATGTAAAGCCAGAAGCCAGATACCTCTCCTCACCCACAGCAATCTGGAGGTCTGGAGATATGTGGTTTAGAAGTGCTACGTTTATCTGGGTGTAAAAGAACAGCAAAATGCTGTGTCATTAGCAGGCCTTTCATACAGGCTCACTCTAAACCTCAGTTGCTCTGCTTGCCTGGAAAAATACCTATAATTTTTATGTCAGCTGGGTAAAGGTGCTCAGAACTACCAGTTTCGTGCAGAAGTGCTTATTTGCACCTGCCTGAAGTGTCACAAATATGCTAAAAGATGCAAAAATAGGAGCTAATTGAAGTTTGTCTCTTAATCTTTATATGTTCAAATATCCAGGGAACTGTTTATCAGAGATGTTCCCCCTCCACACACTTAGAATATCAGAATACAAACCTGCTCTGCTTTGCTTGTCTTGTAGCCCTGACACTGAACCCCTACTTGCAAATTACACAGTTTGTAGCTTTTAGTTGCGTTCTTAAAGAATCAGTTTTTAAAAAGGTGATAAATACCTGATGCAGAGGTAGATTGATCTGTTTGAGGAGAGCTTTCACTGCCGTCTGGAGCTCGTACAAGAACAATTGAGTAGGGCAGTCTGAAGTATGATCCATACTTTCCACAGATTCTGAGCCAGAAAGTGCTTGGATCCATTCCCACTCATCTCTGTATGTTGAGTCAAGTTAAAATTAGAAATATAACAAAAGTTCAGTGCACAAGCAGGAATTCAGTGTATGTGCATTGGGGATCTGTTGATCGTTTAATCCTCATATACCCAAATGTTCTAAATCTGTGCAACCTGGACTGTTTGGGGCTAAAAATCTAACTTTGAAAAGTTTAATTTTTCTAGCACGTGTACATCAGGCTGAATGTTCCTTGCAAACCTCTGAAAGTCCAACTGCCTTTGAAATATTTCACTAAGGCTCCTCACTACAGGTTTTCTCTTTCATGTTCTTCGTTCCCTATTTACCAGAATGCTTAAAAAAACCCATGCACTGGAAATGACAGCAATTAGTGGAAAGTTTAATCTCAGTGATGGACTCTCTTCTACTCATTGCAGTCAAAGAACTTCCTGCTTTCCTCAACATATATCCATTTGAGACCTGATAAACATGGGAGTCATCTTTCCGGATCAAATCCTTAATTCACCCTACCCAGTATTCAGCCTTGAAAAGCAGCCAGAATCAAACATTCAAGGAAGAAAAAAACCTACAGGAAATCCCACTACAAGACAAGTAATAGATGTGGTACAATCTGCTCCTAAATAAAGATCTGGTCTTAAACTTCAAGAGTCGGGGATTGTTATAAACTCTGAAGCATTAGGCTTTATATTCCTTCCAACATTGTTGTTAGTATTAACTACTACATTCTGGATATCCTTGTTATCCATGTGGGTATCCAGTTCCTTTTTCCTCATGCAAAATTCTCAGCTGGTTTCTGAAATGAGATGGGATTAAAAAGCTCCGGAAAAAAAAGCCAGTAAAATGTGTTGCCCACTAGGCAAGGACCAGGCAGTGCCAACAGTGCACTTGCCAGTGGATAAGGGAAGGGGTGGACAAAGGGAAAATGGCTTTCCCAGAGCACAGCAGTTCATTGGGTGGTCACATTTGTAAATACGGTTTTTAGTTGCTGTGTGTTTGCTGTGGTTTAGAGTGACAAACCAGGAATGACACAAGAGAATGGACAGGAAAATCACCCACACTGCGGTCAGTGAAAATCCACAAGAAGGGTGGCACTGAATCCGCTGGAGGCCAAATCAGGGCTGCGGGCTCTGATCTTATGATCAGGTCATTACCCCTGTGCAGAATTTGAATGACCATGGAACACCGTCCTTAGAAACCAACAGGGTCTTATGCACATGTTCTGGGCTGGCCTTCACACTGCTGGGAAGACACAGGTGCACCTGTTTAGCTCAGAGCCAATCTCTGGGGTGGCCACACCTGAGCCAAACCTTCGTGCCACCCACAATTGTGCAATGGCAGAGTTGCCTTGGCGTTGACATTTGATCAGTTGTTTCAAACGTAAATGTTTTCTCTCTTATGTGTGTGTGTGTGAATACACATATATATATTTACTTACTTGGAGACATTGCTGTTGTCCCGAATTTTAACATGACACAGGACATTGGGCAACTTCTGCAGCACCAGCACTTTGATTTGATCCACAGAACTGCAGAGCTTAAGGTAGCCCAGATAAAGGCCGGGAGGGAGGCGTTGCTGACTTCGTTTGTGATAGGAAAGTATGTCCTGTTTTAAGGGAAACAGTCCCACATAAAAATCTCATATTTTTTTTCCACTTAAGCAGAAGAGTTTGAGATCAAAAAGCAACAAATGTTTTTACAGCCGTCACTTTGTTTCAAGTGTGTTCCCAATTCGCAAAGCACTTAAGCACATGCTTAAGCATAAGAATAATCCCTGGTAGCTTGGATGCACTTGGACAACATCTTACTTAAAGCCATACACAGGATCCCTAAGCTCTCCATGTCATGCAGGAATTGGCTCTAACAACCTGGGGTTTCAATCTTCTACAACTGTGGTGTTTAAACTGGCTTAAATAACCCTCACCTCTTGCCTCCTGTCTGATCATTTCAGCAGTGAGCTGGGTCAGGGAGCTGATTCCTCTGAAAAACAGCTTGGGAAGAGGAGCAGTTGTTTTATGAGGCAGAGCAGTCCCCTGGTTCAGCTTTGGTGCACAGACAGAGCACTGGGGAAAAGCTGTCAGCTGGGGCTGGTGGGAGAGAGCGGCTGCCTGAGCCAGGACTGTCCCCAAAGAAATCCCAGCCTGCAGCTCTCCAGAACCTGTTCTGCATCACCTGCTCTCCCTGTGAGTGTGGGGCTTGGTATTTTACAAAATTGAATTAGTGGCAACGTTTTCTGAGCAAATATCTTTACCAAGAAATGGAGCATAGGAGAAATGAGTATTGATGGTGTATTTGCTGACGCCAGGAGACGTTTTTAAGGCTATGTATAGCAGTCCTGCAGAACTACCCAAAAAGTGATGTCTGCTGCCATCCTGAGAAATGTGTGCTTCTGCAGTGGGTGAGGATTAAGACACCTGGCCTCATGCCTTTACTCTTGGAACCATCAAATTATCTGCCAGTGCTATGCTTGGCTCTGACCAGTGCAATTAGACCCTCATTTTCACAAGCACTTCATGAACAAAATACCCATTCGATGATTAAACAAGTAATAGAAGAAAGGGTGGGCATTAGATAGGAATGTGTAAACCATTAGGGGAACATTTTTTCCACTAGGATCTCTGTGGAAATCTGATCAGGCCTGTATTTTGCTTTTCCTAATATAAAACTTTTGCCCAGATTGACATTTTTCTACACCTTTAACGCACTTTAGTGCATTAAATCTAACATAGATCAGGTAGGTTTTATTGTCTTTTGGAAATTTTTGAACGTTCCTAAAACCTGGTAACATATATTTTGATTGCCTGTCACTTCCTGGTATGAAAAGCAGAGTCTCTGCTGGAGAAAGTGCCTCTAATTCAAAAATTAACCGCAGCAAGTCATCATCTCATTGAAGGTGCTAAAGAGGGGACTAAGATGACAATTTGTCTTGTATTTTGCGTAACTGTGTAACTGATTTTTAGGGAGATTGGCTATTGCTATATTGGGAAAAGTAGGTTGCTGTTACCTACAGAAAACATGTATTGATCTTAAACTGATTAATGTGGATTTACAGATACCCCAATTCCTGAAAGGGTGAACCCCCGTGTGTCTCAGGCTTGGTAACTGAGCTGACTATGCCAAGCACCTTTCAAGATCAATGCTGACCATGGTATTTTCCTAATTGTAAGTCTAGGAGCACGTTATGCAGAAATTAAAGGTGGGTTATGGTCAGTAAAGAATTCTTTAGCAACTATACCAGGCTCCAAGGAACCCTGAACCCCACAGAACAAGTTTATTAAGTAGAACAGTAAAGTTTAAAACCTAGATTTGGTTTTCAAGGTTGGATGGAAAAATCTTATGGAGTGTAGAAATTCTAAGTGTCTGTAGAGGTGCTTAAGAACATCCCACAGAATTTTAAAGCTTTTTATATCCCTTGCTACAGAATTCCATAGCATGGTTTCCCGAAACTGATAGAAACTACTATTCTCTGCTAGGATTTTGAAGTAGTTTCTTTCAAATCTCGTGGATATTTTGCATATTAAGGATCTGATCCCAGACCCACTGGAAGTAATATAAGTCTTTGCTTTCAATGGGAGCCTTGCCATTAATTTTATTGGGCACTGGACTTTGGCCTAAAATTCTACAAGACGCTTCCAAAAATCAGGGCTCTGGCACAGGCTTTACAAAAGCAAATAACATACAGTAAGAGAAGCAAAGCACTACCTGGATTGTTATAAGCAAGATGTCTAATGCTGTTGGCTCCTCTGGAGTTGAAAGGGATTTCCTCTGGCTTTGTAGTTTGGATACCTGCATCCATTTGCCATTAAAAAATGAATACAGACTCTCCACTTCTCTTACAGTAACTATCAGCATATTGCCATGTCGGTCCTTGATTGGTTCATAAAAAACTCTGCCTAAGTTGTGAGTTCCCAGCAAATTCTAGAAAACAAGCAAATTATAAAATAGAAGTTATTTATCACATAGCAGGAGAGTGTTTTTTGAAACTTAACTTTGTGGTTGCTGACATCAGTCCTGTTGACTTCAACAAAAACTAGACACACAGTGTTTCTGAAACCCTTGCCCTGCAGTCGGATCATTTAGTGGCAAAAGGAAAAGTTTTTCCCTAGGTTGTGTCTGTGGATTGAGTTGTGGGTCCTCCAGTGTCTTTGGTCCAGCAGGGCTTAGCCCAATGCCTCTGTAAAAGGAAATGCTGCAAAGTAATTCACTTGTTTGGGCTGAACTTCCTATTTTTGCTCAGTCATGTAAAGATGAAGGATGCAATTTTCGGAAGCACTCAATGTTGGTCCAGTGGTGGTTCCTTTAATTTGAACTTACTGAAGAGCTTAGTGTTTATCTGAGCCTCCCCAGAACCAAATGTCAGAGATTATATAAAATTCTTCCTCTTTCCCCAAATCACTCATAACGGACACTTTGAATGTTTTCTCCATTAACTGTAATCTCAGTTTTCTGTTCCCTGTTTTAAAATTATTCAGACTATTTTCAGGAACAAAAGCAAGAGATATTTGTGTTGAATGTAAATAATTCTATAGCTTAACTGTGAAGTGTGTTTGTGAAGAAACACAGGATTCGAAAAGACACGGACCCTTTTCCTTTTACTTCAGATACCAAGAATGTGCTAGACAAAACAGGCAGAAACTAACAAAACTACCAGGGCAAAGCTCTCCAGGAAAATATGTGAGGATTAAAGAAAAGTAATTTTAAAAGGCTTCACATAAAATACATATTTTGGTCAAAATCCCTTTCCTCACACAGTAAGGCATCTGCTTATAGGTGCAAACACACTCAATCCAGTGACCAGCCACTGAAGAGATTCCCAGATGTCTTAAAGAAAAATGCCTAACATTTAAAATATGCTCATTACTTTGTGATTTTTGAAGAGATCTGCAGTAAGCTGGATAAGGGAGAGGGATAGTTTAAAATGAAAACTTGAATTCACAATGAAGCACATTGTATGTTTAGGGAAGTGCTGTACATTAACCTAATGACATTGTAAACTGCTAGATTACCCTGAAATTATTTATCTGTACTTAGCAGGCAATATTTACTTATGAACTGTATTATTAAATTGTTTATAAGCTCTAGGTAGTCACCACAGTGACTGCCCTTTATGTGGAATAATAACTTTAGCTTTATCCGTCCCTCTCCAGGGCAGACTGTTGATGTCAATACAGCACCTCCCCTCTGCCTTTGTTAACTGTTGTGCCTTTTGAGGTTTGCCTCCATCTCTGATTAACACTGGCTGTCCTGAGTGTACATTTTGTGTTAATCTACGTGCCTCCAGCTGGGATAAGTCACTGCAGCAGACGTAGCCATCTAGTTGTCATATTAATCACTGCAGCACGTGAATGTGCCGAGATGAAAACAAACAGTTCTTGACTGTCACTGAGTGTGTGTTGTGAGTGGATTCCAGCACAGAGAACGGGGGACCTGCTAATATCAGTGTGGGACTGATTAATACACTAAAAAAGTTTTGTGTCTGCTCAGCTTGGCAGCCCATCACTTGTGTTTTGTTTGCTTTAGTTGTCTAGTGGTAACAACAGGCAAAATTGCAGTCCCTGTTGTCTCTGAATCTCCCGATCTAGTCCCTCAGCAGCTGTGTTGTCACTGATCTTTTCCATTCTGTCCTAAATTCCTGTGGAGTCAGTCTATTAACTTCCTCAATAAAATGTATTCAACCATACAAACTTTATTGAGATCCTTCCACTGGTGGATCCCATTAGGCCACACACCGTTAGAGGTTGGCAGATCGGTGACAATCCCCGTGTTCATCAGGGACCAAGCTACAGGAACAGACATGAAGGGCAATAAATTTTGCCAGAAATTCAGCAGAGCAGTACACCACATGGGCACATTTGCTGTATCTCAGGGCTTTGCATCCCTGGTAACAAATAATAACACGATGTCCTGGGAACGCTGATTATCCCTGAGTGCAGTCCATGCAGGCTGGCAGTGCTCTGCTAAAGGGAATCTGCACGGGGGGAATGGAGCTGAGCTAACCCAAGGAATATGTGCTACCTGAGCTGAGCCAGCCACGCCAGAGGGAATATTGGGCAGATATAGTTAAAACTTTCTCTGCTGACAGGTCAAAGGACTGACAGGCAGCTGCTGCTTCACACAGGTGGTCCCCCAATAAAGGTGCAGCGGGCTGGCATTCCAGACATTTGGGGGCACTTTGGGGAAATCAGTCACGACAGGTGGCTGCCCAGGAAGGCTGCTCTCCTGTACGGCGTGCCTGGCCAAAAGATGTAAACCAAAACCCCACGTGGATATTCCTAATGCTGGCCCCGAAGTGTGTGGCTCTCAGAGCTGCTGTAAAGCGGGTTATTGCGGGATGACGTGTGGCCAACACGTGCCCAGCGATGGGGATCTTCATTAACTCCATGGCTGTACCACAGACTTGTGGGAAGCTTTGGTGCCTCCACTCGAGCAAAAGGTAGCAGAAAGTGAGGCCTGGATATACTTTTTTTCCTGTAAGGATTGTGAGCACAGTTTTTTTGAAAATGTATATTCCCATAAAAGCAAATATTTTAATGAAAATATCTGCCTTCCAGCTAGAGATTTTATGGTATCACAGAACCACCTTCAAAGCTTTACAATAAATGTCAAAATGTAATGCTGGAGATAATTTCTATTTGGGTAAGGAGTAGTGGACTGAGACACAGAAGGTTTAAGTGACTCAGGTTGTATCTGTAGCAGAGGTTGGAATAGAACAATCCTGAGAGTCACCGCTAAGCCTTTAACACATGGCACGAATTGTGCATGTAGCGTGGGTGTCCTTACGACTGGCAAGACCTGTGCACCACTTAATCTCTCTTAGTCTCTGATTTTAAGGGTCTCAATAGGTATCTGACTTGTTCTGTGCACAAAGGTACACTTTAACCTAAAAGTTTTGGCAGATCAGTGAAGAACTAAATGAAAGGTTTGGTTTTATTTTCCCCACTGACAATCCACACCACCAGGGCCATCCTGTTTGTCAGACAGTGTAGCTCTGCCCTAGAAGTTGTGCTTTGTGAGCCATGGGTGAATAAAGAGTGTATTTTGGCAACTTCAGCAGTGTGCTTGTCCTTCCTGTCAGGGACAGAAGCTGCCTACTGCTGCAGGTTCCCACAGAGCACCAGGGAGTGCTAAACCTTACCCAGAGTTTAAATGCTTCATTAATAAATTAATAATTAATAATGAATAGGCCTATAAGAGGCTTTTGTGCAGCAAATATTAGGATTATAACTCCTGAATCCCCAACCTGCAAACCCACAGGCTTGTCTGTGGTCATTATTTACTGGTTCATATCTGTTTGTTTCTTCATCTGCCGCTGTTGTTTCTTTTCTTTGTGTTCCCTGCCCCTCACTTTGAATGCCACTCCTTGCTCCCAGCTGGCAGGAGGGGCTTCAGAGCCTCACTTCGCTGTAGATGATAATGCTGCACCAAAGAACAGGCTGGAGGGACAGCTGGCAGCACTGTCCCCTGCAGATGAGAAAGTCACTGAGTTAATAGCCAGGAACATGCCATGGAACCCACCTGTAGCTGTGCTGCTGCTGAAAGCATCTTCTGCCTGGCCTGAAGGGCTGTTGATGAGGACACGGACACAGCCATGTTCTGCCTCAGCCATCTGATGTCATCCCACATGCAAGACAACTGCAGAAATATATCCAGTTCGATCAGTTTTTGTTCTCAGCATTTACAAAAGCAGAAGTGAAGCTAAACAGCATTTTGGACTTGGAAGGATCAGTGGGTATCGCTCATTTTGAGTTTCTGTGGATGGCAAAGAGCTGCCTGGATAAACATGACACAGACACTGATGCAGACACAGAAGGTGTTCTATAAACATCATGCACCTGTTTCAATTGATTTTGGACTATTGTACAAAATTGATTTACTGTTTTTGGGGTCTAAAAAAATTAGTGTGAAGACAACTTGAATGATGGCACAGCCACAATACCCAATTTAAACCTTCTAGTTATTTCTTTAGGCTCTTTCTCTAAATGTTCATAAAACCTTTATGTACCCACATGGCAATCACTGATGTAGGATTGTACATTGAAGAGTTAATTGTGCTGCTGTCAGTGACCCAGTCAGAATTTAGTCCACATAAATGGTTTGTGAAAAATGCATTTAACACGAGTGATAAAGCACTTCGATCATTTAGCTTTTCCATTATATCATTTCATGTATTCAGAATGATGAGCTGAGGCCTAGGCACTGCTAGCAACAGATTTGCAGAAGCAATATATGAAATTAGACTCCCGTTACCTTTGTGAACCACAGGAAATCCTGCATAACTGAACTACTGTGAGAGTCATCGATTTCCACAATTGGGATTTGATCTTCATTGGTTACTAACAAATTGTCTTTGTAAAAAAGTATAACACATAAGTAGAGTCCCCTAAAGAGAGAAGGAAACACTATCAAACACCTTTCATGTCTACTCACATCCATGCCAAATTTAGTCAAAGAATCATAAATGTTAAGTTCTGAGGAGAGAAATTGAATCATGTGTCTTAAACTCTGTGTTCTATAGATCATGCAACTTCAGCCAGTGAATTCTAAAAAATATTTGGGAAGCTTTACCACTTTAGATGATGTGAGACTATGTGAATCTAAGAAATTATGAATCTGTGCAAGCCATTGATATTTAGTTCCAGTGCGAATTTTGCCAGAGTACACAGTACATAATGGAGGCTTTATGCCCTTTAGAAATCAGAAATTTTACTAAAACTTATCATTAATGTGCTTAGTTCTGCCCTCGTTTACTTCAGAGCAAATCTGAGGTAACTGAATTGAAATCAGGTGGGTTATTATGGATTTACATTAGTGTAATTGAGTGTAATTTGGCCAACATATCTTCAAAACTGTTTATAGAGATCATTCCTCTCAATATTTACCCTTGCAATTAGTTACATACGTTAAGTAGTTGCCGTAGGGAATTTAAAGACTCTGGAGAGCTCTTCTGGAAGAATCAAACTCTTATCAAAATACAAAGGAGAAAAAGCAAACTGAACACTCCTGGCAATGCAAGAAGAAATAATTTCAGCATAAGCAATTTCCAATTGCTAAATTATCAAGGCTGAGGGTTGGGTCACACTGGACTGCAAACCTGTTAGAGAATTCTACATGTGTAGCTTGTTGCCAGTGGACTATTCCAAAGTGTTATCTGAGCTCTGCACTTTATGTTATGAATGAAATAAATATCACAGTTTCATTACTGAGCAGCAACAGAGGCAATGCTTCCCAAACACCTCAGGAGCTGCACTTTGTGTTTGCACAGAATATTTCACTCTGTTACAGTTTGACTCCATTTCCAGGAGTAACAATGAACAGAGTCTATTAATTTCAGTCGGGGCTGGGGCTTTATTTCTCTGTCAGTCTCACACGTGTGTGATTTTATCAGGTTCGATTCTGACTGATTGCTCTTTCATTGGTAGTGGCATCTCCACACAGATTCCTAAGGTGCTTTTCACTATTACAACAACAACAGCTAAAACTCTGAACGTCTGGGAGATAAAATGAATGACAAACCGTTTCAGAGTCTTCACAAACTTGTTCGATGAGTGGAAAAGGTGCTTCAGGCTCCTGGAAACCGATTGCTTGCGACCGGCATTTTGTAATTTAGAACTTTCTAAAATGGAAAAAAGAAGCAAACCAAACCCAGCTCTTAAATTTCAGTTAGTGCCTCACAAAGAACTTCTGCTTCTTGACCCACAATACTAAATTTCAGTCAGTGTCCGTTTTATTCCTTTCAAAAAGCAACATTTAGAAATGGCTCAAACACAAGCCTTTGACTGTTTTTTCATTAAGTTAGTGATACACACCAGCAAACAATTTCCTTACTTGCAGCAAACTCAGACTGGATACAAAATATTTTGCTCCTAGGCGAAGTATAGCATTAAACAGCACTATGCACTCTTACTGGTGTGAATTTTGCATGGGAGCTCAAAAACCCAAGAAGAGATCTGAACCATCAGTCAACATTTTAGGTGTTGCAATTCTTCAGTTTCTCTCCACCTGTACCTTAAGAGTCTAAGAACTGGCCTGGCAGTCACCGACATCACAGCATCACCAGTCTAACCTAAGGAAGAGCTTTAAGGAGGCAATGAGGTCGACCTTCATCCTTCTCTGTATCGCATTCAATGCATCTGCTTTTGCTCGGGTTTTTTCCCCATCACAACTTCCCCTCACCCGAATTGCCTAAGAGCTTTCACAGTTACCTTTGCTCCCTAGTAATCTGGAATCCAAGGAAGCTGAGACCTGCTGTGTGCCTGCCAGGACCTCTGGACCAGCTTTCTCAATTTGAAAAATTTTGTAAGTTCAAATATTGTCCCAGTATTCTAAAAAAAAAAAGTTGTTAAATTTTTATAGACTGCATTCTTTTTCACTTTGGTGCATTTGAGTTAATGTCTTTCCTTCTGTCATGCATGGCCTTGTAAGCCAGAGAAATACATTCCCTTGGGAGTGGAAGCTCACAAGTGAGAACACCTGTGTACCTGTGAGCAGGTTGGCAGGGGATGCCAATAGATGGCACTCAGGGACATGCAGGATTGTATAATGCACTGTCAGTTGTCCACACGTGGCATTTTAAAGGCACTTAACACTGATTTCTGTTTGCATTGCCTTTTTCAGTGTCTTTCCTGTTTAATGCTGTTGTAAGAGAAGCAGCAGCAATATTTAATTAGAAAAAAAAAAAAAAAAGAAAAGTTAATTCTTCAGGTATTTACTGCGACAGGAAAAGAAAGGCAAAAAGAAAAACGGAGCTGTGAAAGTGCATCTCAGTTTTCCAGGATCTGACTTGTTTGTCTGGATGAATCATGGATCCCCATCCAGGTGGAAGTGTGAAACATTTTGAGGGACACCCTTCTCCAGTGGGAAAAAAACATGACTCATGAAGAATCGTTTGCTGAAAGCTGTTGATCATCTGCTTAGGTGTTCTCAGAGTAACTTATTTCCCGCTTACCTTCAAGAAGAGGAGGTGTCTGTCTGTGTCTCCCTACTGATTTCTAAGTTTGAACATTTAAAGAACATCTAAATTTGCTGCTGTCACAACCCCATCTGTGGAAGTGCTCAGCATATTTTTAAATGCCGAATAAATTTGCACCATAATTCGCACGCTGAAAACCCCAGAAAGCAGACACATTGTTAGCAATAATTACTGCTCTGTGGAACAGCGAGTACAAAGAGAGCAAGGTTCTGTTTGGGGTGAAATCATACAATTCAGATGTATGAGACTTATTAGATCATCAAATCCCTTGTCTTTCCAGTGCAGACTTGCTCTCCATGGCATATTCTCCAGTGCACTGTTCAGCTTACTTTTAACAGACTCATCCAAATCCATGACTACCCCTTTGAAGCAACTGACCTTTGTTTTCTTTTCCTTTTAAAAATACTAATTTTGCATTTCTACCCATAGCTCCTCAGATAACTGTTATTTTACTGTGAGCATTTCCAGTGTGTTGCAGTAATGTAAACCAAATGCTACACGAAAACTCCTGTCTTCCTGTTTTCTTCTTCCAAGGTTAAGACCAATTTAGGAATATAAATTTCATTCTAATTATTTTCTTCTATATTCCCTCCATCTATATGGAGGGAGGGGAGGAGGAAATTGCTGAAGGCAAAGCAACATAATTCTGAAACTCCCAGAGACTGCAGCATTAAAATAAGAGGGCACATTACAAGTGAAATATATGTTATTGGGCTATTCAGTGGTTTGGGTTTAGTCCACAGCTTTGCAGAAGCCAACTGCAAAAGAAATAATGTAAAACTAGAGGGAGACTATAAACTCCCCTACGTTGCTGTTTGCTTTTGTTTTACAGTAACATGTGTATAGGAGCCAGAAAACATGGAGCTGAGATTAGAGGATAATTTGGATCTGCAGGAAATGGAACCTTGGCTGTTACTTAATTAACTAATAAATAACATGGAGTAACCTCCATAGAAAAGCACCCGTAGCAACACAGTAAGTTTATATGAATAAATGATACAGCAATAGAGCTGCGAGCTCTTTTAATAGAAGCCTAGGAGTGAACACACAGATGAGATGAGAGAATTCCCAGTGGTTAGATTTAGATCAGAAGCATTCAAACCTGGATTGAAATGGACAATTAAATAGGAGATGTACTTATGACATTGAGAGCCTTTCTCTTCAAAGGTAGGGTATGTAAATGTTTCTTTGCAGTTTTTAATGTAAATACAACTAATACTTAAGAACAACCTCCTGGAAGAACAAGAACAATGCCCACTCGTGCTTGTGTGTATCTGGGGTCTCTAAGGAATGTGTGTTATGCTGTGCCATGGCTCTGAGGAGGAAGATCATCTGGAATTCCTTGTCCTGCCACTAGACAAGTGGGTGCCTCTTCTCAAGTGGGGCAGATGGGAAGTAAATGGAATTACCTCAGTGCAAAATTATCTGAGATCTTAGCCCCACAAGCCAGGCAGTCTGTGGAACAGCTAAATATCTTTTGGAGGGACCCTGGACAGGGAAGCAAAGTAGCACAAGATGAGCTAGATCCTACTGAAATCCTAGTGGAGGGCATAAAGTGGGATTTGGAGTTTTCACTTACTGTGTAACCTTATGAAAATACATTGAACGGCTGGAAACTTCCAGATGAATTCAAACTTGATTTAAAGCTGCACATTTTTAGCAGTGCAGACAGCTGACCCTGGGATAATGTGCATGGAGACACAGAAATTAAAGTGGCCAGACACCGCAATAGCTTGAGACCACGACAGATCCTCTGTTACCTCAGCTCAGGATGGGATGTCTTTCAAAAGAAAATTCTGTATCTCATGAAGAAGCCTGACAGTCTTCTGACAAAGTCAGGCTCAACAGCTAGAATTGCAACTGCTTAAATTCCCTACCTAAACTCAGTTTATGGCTTGGTTCTCAAGTCTGCTTGTGTATATTCTCACAAATAATTATAATCTAAACATTTTAGATGTCCTGGGGAATCCGAGATCCTTCTCTTTGTTAAAGGCAATTAAAACTATGTGCTCTGCTTATGAATCAAGTTACAATTAGAACATATTCATTTCACTTCTGACTTGTCCAGTAAAATACTTTCAATTAAACTTCAGAAAGAAAATATCTGGTAAGAATTTTACTGAAGAGTTGGGTTCCTTTCTTAATGAAGCATCACACAATTACTTAATCCACTCAGAATTGTTTAGAAAAAATGAGCTACAAGAAAAAAAAATACTTAAAAATATATTTGAAGTGTTGCCAGGACATACAATTGTAGTAACTCAGTTATGATAGTCTGTAGCGTGGTATTATGAAGACAAATGGATGACTGTTGTTTGTAATCATCAGGGTTTTCCAGAAGATTAAACATATGAAAGCAAAGCTTCCTAAGTAATTCCCTAGGAGATTTCATCATGTCACAGAGCAGGTTCAAAAGCAACAGCTGATCTAATTCCAAAAGCTCTTAAACTCACTGTACATTCCAATGTATTCTTCCTGGTATTTTTGAAAGCTTGTTTTCTCCAGCCCCTGCGATGCAAAGCACAGGGCAAAAGGCAGAGCCTGAATGAACAGACCTGGGCAAAGGATCTGCCTGGAATCCGGGCAATGTCCCCTCCCAGGTCCCACCGGAGCACCAGCACACGGCCTTGCCCTTCCAGCTCCTCTGTGTTCTGAGGCTTTTGCCTGTGCTATCCGAGTAATCTCAGACCTTTTAGATTGATCACCTTCAGTTTTTCCACCTCCCTTGCACTCATCCTCCACTCTCCTTCAGCCAGCCCGAGCAGCAAGAATGGGATATCCCACATAGGAATCACTCTGGGAACAGCCAAGGTGCCTGGACACCACGTTTGAGTTCCATCTGTCCTCACTGGGCTTTAAGTCATGCAGAGTTTGATTCTGCTCTCATTAATAAACCACGGACAAATCAGGGGTACTGAGGGACACTCCTCAAACAGTGTCCAGCTGTTCACTGACAGCTCTAAACCAAATGGGGTGAACAGAGATCACAGTACTGACATCCAGCCAGGGTTAGATGAAGGAGTTAGTAGGGGGAAACAGGGGAAAGATAAAGAATAAATGCCTGGGCAGGTCCTCAGCCTGTGTATAACAGCATGGCTGTGCTGACTTCTATCCCTGTCAGTTGAACCGTGCAAATTTACATTAATTAAGAATCTAGATCCGGCTTCTGTATTATATAAAATGAAAGCTGTTATTTGGGCTTTTCAGTCTTACACAACAGTTTATCTCAGATCCTTGACCAAACTCCTCAGATTCCACCAAGGCTGATAAATACCAGAATCAAATTTCAGAGTCAAAGTGATGGCATAATTCTTCCTTTTCCTGCAAACTTTGTCATGATTCCTTACCACATTAATGAAATACAGGGGATTGACATTAGTCATATATTTAAAGCAAGTTCTCCTGTGATGTTGCCATCCTAATTTATCCAAAATACACTACTGTGTAATGCTGGCATTACAAGCAATTATGAGCTTTTTCATTTGGTTGGAGGCATGGGTGTAGCTCAAGCTGATTCCACACGTGGTGCTGCCCCATGAGAACTCCCGCAGCCTTTCGGGCACAGAAGAAACTGTTCGGAGCTAAACGGATTTTTTGTATTGCTGTTATTTATTATTTAAGGAAAAGGAGTTAGGAAATCAACAACAGAATTGTCTGTGCTCTGGTTTGAGACTGAGGTTAATTTCTGGAGTGGTAGAATTTTATAAGAACCAGGCCCTGGTGTCAGACTCTCAAAAGGAGGGATTTTCTGCATGTTGTTTATAACTGCTTCTGTTCCAGGCTGGTATGTCAGTAAAACAATTTATACTGAGAATAGTTTCAGGTGTTCCATCACTTACTCCCTGTTCACTAGGAAGGTGGCAGGAAAGACCTGAGATAGGCACTAACTCCAGAAAGGAAAAACTGTACCGTGGAAAAATGGTACGTACATTATATTCTTGAATAGCCCAAAAAAGCTGTGTAAGAGATAGAATAGATCATCTGTATTTTCAGTACCAAGACCACCTGCAAGTGGTAATGCTTGCGTGAATTTTAATCAGGGAAACAACATTTTCTTGCAATATCTTCTTTCCCTTTCCTAGCACTGTAGATGAATAGTTTAAGTTGCTATGGTTACAGTGGGTTGTGGCAGACTGTGGATCATCGTGATGGTGACATGTTTGCACGTAAAGAACAAAGGCTGCATCTTTTCATTTCAGCTCGATGATTTTAGCCCTAAGTATTTCTATGATTTTAAATCAACTGATGCAGCTTGACACAGCAGTCATTCTAGGTGAAGAAAAATGAAAACTTCATGGTAGTTTAACTTTTCAGTTTGAAATAAGTCCCTTTGCAATGAAGCATTATTCCAGTTAGAAGTTTATTTTAAGAAAATAAATAGCACTTTTCAACAACCCGTATAGAACAGGAGTTTTTATATATGCTTTAAAAAGAATGCCAAGCTGTTGCCTTGGCTCTTGAGCTATTAAAGGCACAGTCTGTTTCTCATGAATGAAGTTTGGCTGAGATTCGAACTCTTTCCTAGTTTTGATCCATTCTATTTTGAAATGTAGCAATCTTATCTTCCCACTGCATTGTGCAAGTATTTTTCATTATGGATTGGCAATGGCATCCAGTGGAGTACTTAGTGTCTTCCATTTGGAGGCAGCCAATTCCCCTCTTTTGATCCAAACCAGTTGTTAACTTTCTAAAGTATTTCCTTATAGAAAAAAAAAATAAAAGAGACATCCTTGAAACATTTCAGTGGAATCCTGTGGGAAACTAATTCGTAGGGAAAAACAAATCAAGAGGTGTGTAGGGTACAGAGGGGGAAAGGGTGTGCCTGTGTGTGTGTGCATTCGAGTTTTCAGATGGTTTCATCCAACTAATTTCAAGGGTTAAGAGCAAGATAGTGTGCTAAAGTGATTCCAGATGGGCCAATATTAATATCTTTCTTTTCCTGATGAATGAGAAGGTATGACCTAGTTAGAAAACTGCTAAAATTACAGGCGCCACAGAGGCTTCAGCTGGTGCCCTACCACAGAGATATTTATCCTTACCTCTGCAATTATAGTGCTGATGAGCTGCTCGGACCTGCTGAAGGAGGCGTTCCAGGGCCTCAGTGTGTCCCCTGTGCCGAGGTTCTCTTCCACTGCAGTCTTTCCAGTCTATTGAACAAAGGAAATAAACAGAAATGAAACACAAAGGTGCAGGAGAAGGTCTAAAAATATTTTCTTGCCTCTGGTCCTCCTTGGCTTTAGAGGAGTTTTATGTCTCGGCAGGCAGGAGGAGTTGTTTTCAACTATGCAGTTGTTACTCGTACACCGAGTTTTCTTTGCCTTGTGCCAGCTGGGTAATTAATCATAATGATTATTAACAAAGAGCTCCCAACTAGCTCTGAGAAGCTCCTGTAGTGCCTGACTAGACAATGACTATTTCTCTTCAGTGCATGAATGGGTTCTGTTGCTGCAGCCAGAGCTGCTCTCAGCCTGTCCTGACACTCAGCCCCTCACTAAGATCACACTTCTGCTCCTTCTGCCTCTTTTTTCAGACACTGGGAGGCTTTAGACACTCGACTCCAGTTTATAGGAAACTGCAAAGCAGCGAATGAACATCTTCCCACACCCAGAGCTTGCTCTGTAGCCAGAGAAACATGTTCCATGTAAAATCACTTCAGGAGATCTGCTCTTGGTAAGCGGCCTGAAGGAACGCTGGCAATGCCTGCCCTGGAGCCCTGGGGCTGCTCAGCACTGCACTCCTGAGGCAAAACGCTGCGGTTTCTGTTCCACAAATCTCCAGCAGACTTTGTTTTCAGTCCTTTGCTGCTAGTGACAGTCTTAATCTTGATTCTAAAAAAAACAAACTTATCACAAATAGGAAGGAAAAAAACTGTGTGTGTCAGAGAGGAGCTTTTTGATTCCCAACTTGGCTATTTTCATACTTTGATTATAAAGAGAAAAGAGTATTACACTCATTTCCTGACCCAAAGTAATGGTGAATCAAGGTATTAAGAGATCTGTCTGCACAGGAGACACGCTTCCATCTTGCTGGCACAGAGGCCACATACGTACTCACAGCC
Source organism: Pseudotriccus pelzelni (assembly GCA_035584735.1). Classification (NCBI taxonomy): domain Eukaryota; kingdom Metazoa; phylum Chordata; class Aves; order Passeriformes; family Tyrannidae; genus Pseudotriccus; species Pseudotriccus pelzelni. Next base: position 4,407,938 of record JAWMRA010000042.1, read on the forward strand.
ACCAACAGTTTGCTCACTCACTAAATATACAGATCTAGTTTCTAGTGCAAGTTTGGAGTCAAACATTCCTTCCAATGGGCTCAGTATGCCAGGGATATAAATACCTATTTATTTACATTTAGTAGCAGCTAGAGTAAGCCCCTGAAAGGCTGGAAAGAGAAGACATTTGGTATCCCTGTAGCCTGTGGGCAGTGTGACAGCTGCAGAGGGGCTGTCCCCTGTGTTGTGGGCTATTGCAGAGATCCAGGGCCAGCTGCATTTATTGCTCTGTGTGGGGATAATGTCCTTGGATCTCCTGTGAGCAGCCAAGAGGGACCAACTGGAACTCACCAATCTCAAAGTGCTTTGGTGTCATCAAACTGGGATTTCTTATGATTTCTCTATCCCAGTGCTTTCCAAACTTTTCGAACCTCCAGATTGCTGACTACCTAAAAAATGACATGGAAACCAGTTTCCCTCATTGTCCACCTCTCACCTGCTACTGAATGAGCCTAGAAATCTGCTATCATTTCACAGAGCAGCTGCACAACGTTGGCCACCATCTTCGAGGCTGCTCCTGTGTGTGTGGGAAACAGGAGGACAGTGGCAAGTGTTCACTGATACACAGACACATCTCCAGGGATGTCACGAACCTTTGATGCTCTAGGATGGATCAGCGTTAGACCCTGAAGCTTTTATTTCCCTTGCACTTTCTGGCTGCTTTTACAGACAACTCTGTAGAGTATTAATGTATTCACATTTGAATTTTAGCTTAGGGCCATATTTTGTTATGCAACACTGGTGTAATGTCAGATTGCTGCCTTCTTGCCAACCACAAATCTGCTAGTTTTCAAAACCAGTGGTGGAGGCAGTCACATGGGTAAAGAGTTCTTGAAGTTACTCCAGTGGTAAATAACATCTTGTCTCTCTGATGCAAAATTCACATCATACAAAGCTGCAGACCTAAATGCCACCCGTTTTGCCAGGAGTGGCCCTTCTTTGGGGATATTTAGGTGGATAACTTGCAGCTACTGTGATAGAGTCTGTCCCCCAGCTGATGTAAATCTGTGGGTTTTGGGGCCAGTCCCGTGTGGTTACACCTGGCTACAGTCAAGGTAATTGCACATCACTAAGTTGTTCAGTTGTCCACATAGAGACTTGTCCCATGATTGTAGCACATTTTTGGTCTCAGAGTGTTTCTTTAGCCTAATTCTGGTATTATTCTGCAGCAAACAAGAGCAAAATTGAAGGAAAATGGGCCAATGGTACTGCAAGAGTCTTGTTTATTCAACCCTCTCCGTTATGACTACTGAGAGTAGGTCCAGCTTGCTGTATTTTCTCACATTAGCATGCAAGGTTATTAAATTGCTACATTAGCCTAATAAACACTTGTGTTAATGCAATAAAAGGAAAAGTCTCACTTTCCTGCGTTAATCAATACAAGGGGAGCTGTAATACACCGAGCCAGTTTGGCAGGGAACACTGAGTCTGCAAGAGCAACTGACAATACAATGTGATTATAATAGATTAAAGATCACAAATGACAAATCACAGTCCTAATAGAGCCTGAGAAAACCTGTCAGAGGTTGGAAGGGGAAGAAAGGCTTTTGGACATTCTGGAACATTTCAGTGCTTACAGACTAGATCCTGTCAACACGTGTGTCCACACTGGAGTATTTGACATACAGGATGCTGGAAGAATGGTCCAGTGAATGGGATCTGTAGTGCTACAAGTCAGAACACAAAATTACATGAGATACATGTAAGAGTTTTGCTTGCAGCAGCTCAGATTCATGTTTTGATCCATTCCTGTACTGAAAAATGAAGTTCCAAATATCAGAACTCTGTTAAGAGAAGTAAAGGTCAAAATATTTCTCATTTTTTAGAAGTGTTAATGATTAGACAACAGTGTTCTATCAAAGGACTGGAGAAGAATAAAAGCTAGGACATAAATATACATATCACAGAAATATCACAGATTATTTTGCTCATTTTTAGGAGAGATTTATTTATTTCACTCCTAGAGGATGGGAAAATTATATCATGAACTCCAGGATATTTGTCCTTTTCTGTTCTTTGAAGAGGAAGAAGTTCTTACAAAGCAACATCACCAATCAAACCAGGAGGGCAGAGAAACTCAACCTACTTGAAGGAGAAGCATATTCAGGAGTAGATTTCCTTGGAGGTCCCCATCCTCTCATGTTGTAGGCTGAAACATGGACATAATACCTCTGGCCCTGCAAATGGAAACAGCTGGAGTCAGAACTATCACTGGATTCAAAATCTTGGCTGTAATAAGTGCAAAGCAGCCCCTCACAAAGGTGTTTTCTTTGAGAGACTTAAACAGATTTAGTAACTTAAATGCACCATGACAGATTGAAACAGCAAAGATTCAAGGGCAGATGATCTGCTCAGGGTTATCAGAACAGACCAGTTCCATCTGATAAACCATAGTCTCTTCCAAATCTGAACCCTGGGAACTCTGACAATCAGACTTCAGAGCAGGAACTCCCCTTTTCCCTCTTGTATTTAACAGAGCCTCTCTACCAGCACAGCAATGGAAGAAGCTTCATTTGGCTGCCACTGAAATCAGTCAGACCTTTATCACTGATTTGGATGAATAAATCTGGGCCAGTGGAGAGGCCACTGGAGGCTTAACTTTCAATTTAAATATGTTAGATACTTGGGAGAGTAGAGACAAGCACATGGTAAGCACTGATCTTAACATGTACCTATGGAAGTGGCTGTGCAGGCTGGCTTGATTTTAACTTAAGTGCAATTAGTCTGGTTGGTTGCTAGAAAATGAGAAACAGAGAGTAAATGCATATTGTGGCTCAGCTCCCTTCTGGGTTGGCCCCTCTGGTGCTGTTTCTGATGGGAATACTTGTATTTTGAGAGGCTTTGTTTTCATCAAGTATATTGTGAATCAAAATTCATTTGTACAAATGATACTGAACGAAGGAAAAAGGCCTTCAGACACATGGCCAAAATGATTCTGCTTAAGAATCCATATCAGTATTCATCAATTTTCTCCATTGCTGACCCAGCTCTGATCGGTGTAAACCAGATATACAAAGGTAAATAACAAAAATTAAAATTATTTCAACCAACATGTGTCTTCCTTGAAAGAGAGAAGAGAAAGAGTTGTTGTTTTAGGTATTGGTCATCAGAGTCAGGACTAGACCTCTCAAGGGCTTTTGATCTGCACTAAGGTTGTCCCATGATCCAGAAAACAGCAGCTTTCACTCCAGTCTTTTCTGATTTCCCCTATCAGTGATAACTCATGGAATGGTTCATGCTGAACTGTCTATTCCTTTGTCACTTTTGGATTATGGATTTCAGACATGTTGTACTTAATCACTGGAATCTGTTGCTCCAAGAAAGGCACTGCAGTGATTACCAATGGGCAGGGATGCAAATTATCCATCTTTGAATCACAAGGGCTGTCAAGGTCTGAAAAGTCCTCTGGCACTTACTGTTCTGAGGCCTGTGATGGAGCACCTCAAAGACTGAAGATTATCCATAATTATTTCACCAGCCAAAGGAGAGAAGTCTTCTGAGGAGCTCCATTCCACTAGGAAACAAATGGCAGGAGAAAATCAAATCAGATACCAGTCCAAGTACTTGAGTCACTCACAGGTTAGCTTTTTCTCCTAACAGTTTCCCTGTCCATGTGGATACTAAAAGTCATGTTTAACAGTAATGTTTAGCAAAGCTTTACACAGTAGTTAAATTATATCTCTGTGTATGGGAGGCAAAAGCAAAATATTGTTCAAAAGCTTTTCAGGAAAGAATGCTTAGAAATAGACTGCAATACAAATTACCTTCAGCCAACATTTGCCCTTATTTAAACAATTTCCTTTTAAAGAAAGAGAAGTAGTGGAAACGAGAAGGTAGAGGAATTGGGCCTGTTAATTTCATTTGGCAGTTTATACGCTCAAACCAACAAAAAGCACTGGTTTGCATTGGATCAGCATGGGCAGAGAATTCTTTTTGCTCCACAGGTCCACAAAACTTTCATCACCTCCCCTTGGCTAATTTGGATAGAAATATCCTCCTTGGACTAGACCTGACACTCACTAGAGCCTCAGCATTGGTTTCAGTGGGTTCTGGCTCTGCTGTCCAGGCCTGATGTTCCTGTGGTCACTGAAATTACACAGCTCCACAAGGATCTATTAAGCTGTGTCCACTTTTGGAGGGAATTAAGAGGTGCTGGGCTGACAGATCCCTCCCATCTGCCCTGCAGCCTGAATTACAATGGGCACCTTCACCAGAGTGCTCCTGTCACTCCTATTCCCACTTCAGGGCTTATGGAATTAGTGGTCCTGCTGTCTGTGCTCTTCCTCAGTATTGCAAAAATTAATGTGCACATCAAACAGTATCAGACCATGAGAAACTACGGGGTGACTGGAAAAAAGAAAGAATATATGCAAGTGGGGAACTGATGGCTGCAGGTAGAAAGCCAGTCTTTTTTCTTTAATTATTCTTTATTAATGACAGACGCCATGATTAGAGGTAAGGTTGATCCTGGAGTGATACCTCTGGGATTTAGTTACTTGTACCTTCAGAGCCAAACTTCCAGGAAAACCCATCAAAACCATTGTGAAATGAATCTCTTGAATTATTCTACAGCAGGAACTGGGAGATCTCATTAATATCCTGGATTTGCACCAAAGCAGAGAATTCAACACAAAGCTTTCCTTTTAAGATTTACAGAATAGTTCTTGGATACTCTATTTGCATATTCATTAGTATTGGAGTCAATAATTTAGAATAAATCAGAGGATATAGGTATTCTAATTTCAGCATGGGGAATTTACATCTTCTGGCAGTGTCATACTGGTATTTTCACGTTAAAAGAAAACTGTTTCAGAGAATTTTTTGCTCAGCATATACAACATTTAACTGCCAACACATTCTTTCCAAAATAGCCAAGTATCAATAGCACAACTCATTTTTCGCTTCTCCCCTAGTAGCTCCTTGTCTGTGATTGCAGTTTGTGAATGCCCAGCATGATCTGCAACATTTTTGTATTTGCTGCAATGAAAAGAATATTGGTTTTGTCTATTGTCTTTCAACTTTTTTCATTGTGTATTTCTTTAGTTTTCCATGGGTTTTAAATACCTAATTGCTGCCACCTTTAGTGGCAGCTATGTCTGTACATTAATATGAAAATATAGAGACTGTTATGGTACCATACTGTAGGGTTTTGTTGACAAGCTAATTATAGGAATACTTATAAGTAACACTGAACTTGATGACCTGTCAGAGTTTCCATTGTAAACCGTGATTTTCAAGGTTTCTAACTCCACTTGCATTAAATCACCGCAGACACTCTACACATGCTGCAAACTTAAACATGTTTTCTGTTTTCCAGAAGGAGAAACCCTGTTCAAACCACTGAACATGTTGTCAACAGCTTGGAGTCACTTCCCTCACCATTTTTCTTATCGAAGATTCGTGTTGAGCAAGACAGAGGCACTTGAGAGAGGTTCTGCCAACAAATCCTGCCTTCATTGGAATCCCCAGGCACACCTGAGTGTCCCACTCCATGTGAGGGGCAGTGGGACAGTCACACTTCAGGCAGCACAGAACAAAAGCCAGGTGAAAGAAGTGGCTTTAAGCCGCTTCTGAGCTTCCCAAATTTGTACCTGTTCTATGGACTGGAGGCTGCCCAAACACAAGCTGGTAGTTCAAGAGGCATATTTAAATTTGGGAGGCTTTCACAAATAAACATTGCGGCCCTGTTCTTCATGTGGGTCTGCTTCTCAACCCTTCCACTTGTATCAGGCATTTAGCAGAGCGCTCCAATGTTTAGAGACCCTGACACACTGCCTGAGGAGGAGTTAACTCACCTGAACAGGAGTGCAGGCATGTGACCAGCGGAAACACCAGGATACTGGGACTGCCAACAGCATGGCAGCCTGTTCTCAGAAATAACCAAGGATCACTGAGTTCAGAGAGCTGTTTAGTGACGGTAAATCCCAGCTCTGCTCTGATTTTCCAGGCCAAACAGCTGCCCCAACTCGTGTTGTTAGTGAACCCCCATGTGCAGGGCGAGTGCCCTCCTCCCCTTGCTGGGTGACACCGATCTCCCGGTCCCTTGAAGGAAAACTACTCCCTTCTTGTCCTGTCCCAGGGGCTGTGGGTGCCACCCCTGTGGGTGCCCCCCGACCCCCTCACCCAGCCCAGCCTTCCCTGGCTGCCCAGCTGTGCTTCTCATTACACAGCCAGGACTGCCAGCTTTTTGCACTCACTTTATTTTAGCTTGCCCTGTGGTGGCTGAGACCCCTGGAATTGAAAACATAGGAATCCGATATTAGCCTGTGGATCAAGTTATGGTTATCATTATGATTGAGAAACCCCCCCCCCTTTTAAAGGATATTTACCCAACAAGATGGTGTATCCAAAGTTACTCAAAACTTAATTTTCAAATATATTTATTTAAAACCCTCACTTTTGGAAAAAACCCCGTCCCCCAGTTTCAATAAAAATTTCCATAACTGAAAAATAAATATTTTTTCAACAGCTGTGTTGGAATAGTGCCTTCTTTTTCCCCTCGTTTCAAAGTATATCTGTTGTAAAGAAACTCATAACAAATTCTGGAATTTTTTGGCTTACTTTTGATTTTAACAAACTTTCCCCCCCCCCCGTGACTTTTAATGATACAAGTGAGAAGAAGATGACATGATATAGCTTTAAAGAAATGCAAATTTATCACTTAAGTTTATATCTCCTGCTATGTATTGATAGGTTTCAGCTTTCTGTCATAATGGCCATCTAAAATTAATACATAATATTCTGCTGTACTCATTCACTGAGTTATAAAGCTCTTAGAAGGATGTGGAGACCAGTGCTCCTATTTCAGAGATGGCAAAATGAAGGAAGGAGAGGTAGAGCATCTTGTAGGCCCCGAAACAAGGGCCAAAATGCCATGACCTCTGTTACATGTTTTAGGCCAGTGTTGCCCCCACTCCCACCCTGGGTTTGTGGGATATCTACAGATCTTTCTGCTACCAATACCAAGCCACACATAAATGGTCTTACCCTTGTGATTAACCTGGATCTAAAAATCAGATGATTTATGCATAGCAAGCCATCGGGAAGATTTAGCTACTTCTTTGCCCTCTTTGTGGGAGCGCTGGGAGACAGCTCTGGCAGTAAACGGGATTTACCAACCATTTGTGTCACGCTGAAGGACTTGGGACTTTAAGAGAGAACAAAAGGCTGCCTCACCTCAGCACGTAAATGCTGAATATAAACACGCTCGAGTATAGAAACCCGAGGATGAAGAGGGTCCTTTATAAGAGCCCAGGAACAGGAGCTGGTCTTGTAGACTGCACCAACTGTGCTGTGAAGGACCTGAAAGCTGTTGGGTGAATTAAGGATGGAGCATGTTCCAGTCCTGTTCTGAACACCCCAAAGGGCTGCTTTGTTGTGAACGCTGAATGTCTTTGCTGTTGCGGCTTTCCATCTGACACTTCATGTTATGTCAGAGCAGGGGTTTTTTGTGTGTTTAATATATTGGTGACTATGTGTTTTAATGAAGGTGCCCTGTATTCCAGAGCTAGCAAATGCACGATGTGTTGCTGCGGTCGCCAAGATAAGTAGTAATTTTTAAATAAACAGCAGTATAAACAGTTACATAAAACTCATGTAAATTGCTGGCACATAATTTTAGACTGGCTTAAGTTATGTAACTTACTTGTGGCCAAGTTTTTTTTTCTTTTTTTTTTCCTTTTTTTTTTAATACTCAATTCATGCAGTTTAAAATAAAGGGAGAAGTTTATTTTCACCTGTTTCTTTCCCACTCACTATCTTTCTGCTGTACTGAGCAGGTCATAAACAGCTTAACAGAGGGATGGATGGACAGACAAAAGGCAAAGGGAAGGCACAAAACACCTCCTGACCCTATTGTAGATTTATTCAGGAAAGCACCTTCTCCTGAGTCAAGTAAATAGCCCAAGCCACAGTAGAATTTGTCACTTCTCTTGATGTTTGTTTTCGCTTGCACTTAAATCACCCACTGAACTGCTGAGTAGATTAATTAGACTGGGGGACATGAGCTTTGTTGATACTTGTTGGGGTGTACAGAACAGTGTATGGAGCTGGGATTCTGGGTTTTATTCTTGCATTCTGACTTGCTATGTGACCTTGGGCAAAGAATGATGCCACTGTGGCTTTTAACACAGGCTACAGCAGCAAAGATTCTGGCTCCTTCGTCTCCTCCCCACATCCAGGACCTGGGCTGAAGGATAAGGTGATCTTGGCTTGTGTTTCCAAGGGCCTTCAAACAAATAATTCTGTTGTTCATTAGCTGCCCTTGAGATGTAAAACTGAAAGAGGGCACCATCAGAAACCACTTCACACCAACTTTTTCTGCCTGCTGACCTCTAAGAAATGATTTTAATAGTTTACACTCATGATGTCTTAGCAGCTGGATTTAAGGACATTAAGCACTGGCATTTCTGTGACTGAAATCAGGGTGAAGGAACCTAAACAAATATTCAGAAGTACCGAACAAGTGAAGAGAATTGAAAAGCAGTGAAGAGCAGGAATCTGTTGGTGCAGCGCAGATGGAGAACATTGCAGTATTTGGTCAGCTCCTCCTTGGTGCCTTCAGCTGCTCTTTCTTAAATCAGCTGATTTAAGAAAGGAGCTCAGTTTTTTCAGATTTGAGTTCAGGCTCTGTTCGTGCCTCTCTCATGTTCGGAAATCCTCCAAAGAATGACAGGAGAAAGGCAAGTCATCCCAGGGAGTACTGACAGGGATCCCAGCACAATGCTTCCATTAGGAAAAAAACAAATGGTTGGCACTGAGGAGTTTGTGCAAACACAGACATTAAAGCAGAGTAGTTTTGGCCTGGGACTAGGATTTCTAGGTACTGTTTAAATTAAAACCTGAGCTTCTGACTGCTCTCAATACTGGTGTTCATTATTTTGGATCTTATCTATTATTTCAGATATTCCTGTACACTTATTCAAGGCTCTTTGTGCTGGGCCAGTAGGAGCATCAGTAAGGCTGAAGAGGAGTGCAAAAAGATGCAAGCAAACAGCTCTGTGCCCACCTGAGGTAAACCAAGCACTGCTGGGGTGTAGTGGGAAAGAGCTACGGGTGGGTTTAAGGGCCTCTCGTCAGAACAACAGTCAGAGCAGTGCCAGGCAGAGCACCAAGAAAAGCATTCCTAGACTATTCCTAGAGAGCACATCTTCATTTGAAACTTCCATGGCTATAAATCATCATGAGATTTGTTTCAGAGATTTTTTTTTTTTTTTAATAATCAAATACTTTATTTGCAGTAAATCTTCTTCCCAACAGCTGTGGGCTCCTTCGGGTTTTATGCCTGCTAATAATAACCCCTGATGTTAAATAACCTTTCTTGTGGCCCTGTTTCTGGATGTTCCTTTGACCTGGGCCAGAACACTCTATTTTATGTCTTGACGTTTATGGGAACCATTCTGACAGCAGGCTGGGTGCCAAAGACACATCTTTGCTTGATCACAGTTTCACTGGTTCATCTTATAGCAAATCTACATTATATAAATGATTTATAAGATACTATTTTTATTGCTTTTTAATAAAATTCTCACCAAGAGAAAATTAAAAAGAATTTTTGACCTTTTTTTTTTCCTCAAGTATTTGATTAGTGTTTTCTAAATCCTAGCAATTCTTTATCTGTTTGCAATAAGGTCAGCTATTCCAGTACAAAAAGAAGGATTTTTTTTTTCCTCTCTGTTAGTGAAAATGACATTTCTTCCTGACATTTTATAAATAACTAAGAAAATGTGCCATGTGGGTGCACATTGCCTTCCAATGTGGGCCAGTGGTTAAAAAGCTACAATGGATTATCATAACAGCCAAGATTTGTTTCTCAGCCCTGCAATGACAAACATATCCCCCTCTGGCTGTGGAGAGGAAAGTGGGAGAAAATATGTTTTAGAAGAGGGATTGGAGAATAAATGGGGTTCTTATGCAAAGGCTTCATATCCTAGAAAAGCTTGGCTTGGATTCTGCAAATTTCCCCTCCCAATGGGTGCATTTGACTCCTGTAATCTGTGCAGCCAAAGCCAGTGGGGAAGTTTCTGGACCTAAGGGCTGCTTGTTTGTGAGAGGCACGCATGGGTTAGGCCCAGCTTCTTCCCAAAACATGACATTAAAATCTAATTAATAATGAGCAGTTGGGAAAATGCAAACAAAAAAAGTAATCCATCACAGTGTAGGAGGCAAACCAGAGCAATGCACAGCGTGGTGAGCAGAGGAAGGAAACACAGACACTAATTCAAGTAATCTGTGTAATGGGATTCCACTCCTTTTCCTCTGGTTCTCCTGTGATATAAAGAGGGACTTTGCTGCATGGATGTTAATTAATCATATCTAAGGCTTTTATTTCCTTATAAACTAATCCCTACAGTAACTTAAAGAGCTTTCACCTTTCTCTAGCAATGCAGCCAGGTGTTGCATGTAAAACAGTCTTGATTTGGGGATCTTTTACTTAATTTAGTTTATTGCCGATTAACTCAAACTCCTGATCATTCATTCAGAGCGAGAAGAAATAAAACATAATTGAACAAACATTCAAGTGAACACCTTTCTACCACCTTTCCCAGGCTGCACTGAAGCCAAACACCTCTCCTCCTCCTTTTCTACTGTCAACCTCCCCTGTCTCCACACCGGGGTTACACTCAGTGATGGGGTTTTCCATCAGATTTAGATGTAGCCAGGCCAGCTGTGACCTGCACCTGCCATCTCCTGACCTCCTCCCACCCCCGTGGCCCCTGGCTACCGAAAGCTGCCATATATGCCCAGCAGCCAGTGGTGAGCCAAGCGGGTGCTCAGGCGTGAGCTGAGAGGGAGCTCATGTGTGAACCAGCTGGGGGTTCATTAGGAAATTAAATGGGTGCTGATGCACGGGCTGATGGGCTGGTCATGCATGAACTCACTGGGCACTCGTGCAGGAAAGCAAGAAACCCTGCAATTTATGCTCACTACACAAGGTAGGAGCTTGCAGCAGATCCAAAGGCCTGATTCCAAACTTACATTCATGGGTCAGTTCTGTGGGTCAGATCTAATTACTAGAATAATATCAGGTTTTGGAGGCAAACTGACTAAGATTTAGACATTTCATGTTTGTAAATGGTCCAGAAAAGTCCATGATGGACCAGAGAAGACTTAAGAGGGAGCAGTGAGCAGGAAAACTTTGCCTCAAACCCTTTTAAGAGATTCTGGTTTTGTTGAAGTCTTCAGTAAGGAAACATTCCCAAATCTGTGACTCAAAAGATCTGCTAAATCAGGAACCCCCTTCAGGACAGAAGCTGAAGGTCTCGAGTCCCCGTCCTGCCATGGACCAGAAGGAATTCCCCTCTCCTATGCCGTACCTATGGACTGGGAGCTGGAACACTCAGCCGTGTGCAAACCATTTTAAAAAAAATACTTATTAATTTTGATAAGTCAAAGCAAATGTAAAAGGCAAAGCAGTGTCTAAAATTCAACAACATCATGATATGAGCCTTTTTTCTTAGACACCAAGGCAGACAAAAGCAGAGCCTGTATGTCTGGGTTTTCTCAGGGCCATTCATCTTGAGCTGCTGTTCAAAATCCTTATAAAACACAAACCAGGAGGAAAGAATGATTCAACCGAGTAACCAGTGTCTGATTAAGTACATTAGTTAATTACACCATCATTTAATGTGTGATCTGTGCCCAAAGGTGATTTTCAATATGTAGCAAACTTAAAAAGTAGGCATTTTTAAATTTTATGTTAAGTTCAGCACATACTACAGACATTGAGAGGAGCTAGAAATAGAAAGGTTTGTTTTAACTTTTATACATTTCTGTACTTGCTAGGCATAAAAATAGAAGTCAAATTGCACAGTTCTGTTAGCTACCAAAATGTAACGTGCAAATAAAGTGCCCAGGAGACCTAATAAAATGCCATAAATGAACTACTGTAAAAAATATCAGACCACACCTATTCAGCAGGATAAATTCAAATGTCTTACAAAGAAATGTATTCTCTTCTCTTTTTATGGAGCAAGAACTGTTTGGAGGAAAGAAAGAATGAGTTTTAAAATATACAAAGAAACTTTGAATAATAAGTGAAAAGGGTTTCAAGACCAAGCTGAGTGCAGAATGATACTCAGTTCCACCACAGATTGGAACAGGATCAAGCAAAGACACAGCATCTACTTAGAGGCTCACAATAAAAACAAGCACCATGTTTTCCAAACATGAAATGTCAGCTTTTGATGGATAAATCAAAATGCATAATTACGAAACACGTGGTATGTGCTGTTTCTAGGGGCTCACAGGGGCAAGCAGAAGCCCATGCAAGATGATGAGATTATTTGGTTGTGAAAGGATTACCCCTGAGAATAAAATTTGTAGATAGTTTTTGGAAAATCTATGAGGTTTTTCACACTGAAATTTTCAACGGAAGTTTTCCATTTACACGGTGAGAAATCAACTGAGAATCTCAAATAGAGGTTTGTTTTGAGCTGCAGAGCAGATCTCAGACAGACCCAGCCTGGTCAGGCTCCCTCAGCCCTGGTCACAGGTGCTGATCCCGAGTTCCTTTAGCTGAGAATTCCGCTGACAAAAGCAAATTGCACCAGCCTGTTCTGCACTATAACCAACCCATTTCATGCAGTGAGAGCAACATCCTTTGGCTACTGCACATCTAGCCAGGACTGAATTTAAACGCAATCTAAATTATTCTCCTGCAAAAAAAAAAAAAAAAAAAAAAAAACAAAAAATCT